>VDFB02058242.1:228642079-228821772 GCA_007258455.2 Sequoia sempervirens | reverse complement strand
GGATATCCGATTTGTAAAAAGCATATATATACAAAATTTGTCATTGTTTTCAAGTAATGGTCTACAAATCAGATATTTGTTTCAAATCAAATATCTGATTTGAAACAGATATCTGATTTGAAATGGATATCCGATTTGAAATGGATATCCAATTTGTAGACTGCTACTTTAAAACAACGATAAATTTTGTATATATATGCTTTTTACAAATCGGATATGCAATTTGAAACGGATATCCGATATGGAAAACTAGGATTGGTGTTTTCTTTGGTGGTGTGTACTAACACCCGAGCCTAAAAAAGGTCAACACAGTATTTTTTTGTTTTTGGGTCAATGAAAGACGTGTTTTATTCCTCATTGCCACTTTTTGGCACCACCACTAGTGCTTTTCCTGTCATTTACATCTCCTACCCAACCTGCATTAGTATAGGCACTCAAGGTAAGATCATCATCTTTAGGATACCAAAGCCTAAAATCAACTGTTCCTTTCAGGTATCTGAAAATTCTCTTTACAACAGTCACATGAGATTCTTTTGGATAAGCTTGATATCTAGCAACCATACACACAACATTCATGATGTATGGTCTAAACTGAGTTAAATAAAGCAATATTCCAATCATTGACCTTTATCTTGTTTGATTTTCCTTAGGAGAATCATCATTCTATGTTAACTTGCATCCGGTTACCATGGGTACACCAATAGGCTTTGAGTATTCCATGCCAGACTACTTCAACAACTCTCTCACATATTTAGACTGAGATATGAAAACCCATTATCTAAGTGACTTGTAATCCTAGAAAGAACTTTGTCTCTCCAATTATACTCATTTCAAATTCAGTTTTCATTTCATCAACAAAATTCATACATAGATTATCATCACCTTCAAAAATAATATCATCAATAAAGAATTCAATAATCATCTCTTTATCATGATCCAACTTAAAAATACACGTTGTTTTCAGTAGTACCTTTATTGATTCCAAGATTTAGTAAGTATTTATCCAGTCTAGCATACCAGGCTCTGGGGTCTTGCTTAAGTCCATACAGAGCTTTCTTCAATTGAAAAACCATGTCCTCCTTATCAGTTACTTGAAAACCATCCAGTTTTTCAACATATACCTCTTCTTCTAACTCACCTTTCAAAAAGGTTGACTTCACATCCATTTGATAGACTTTATAGTTCTTATATGCGACATAAGCAAGAAATAATCTTACAGCTTCTATTCAGGCAACAGGGGAAAAAATTTCTTCAAAATCAACACCTTCCATTTGTGAATACCCTTTACATACCAATCTTTCTTTATTCTTAACCAATTCACCTTTTTCATTCAGCTTATTCTGAAAGACCCATTTGGTACCAATCACATTTTTTATCTTTAGGTCTGGGAAAAAGAATCTATGTATCATTATTTTCAATCTGCATCAGTTCTTCCTTCATAGCTTCCATCCAGTGTTCATCATTACAAGTTTCATTGAAATTGTTATGTTCAATATTGGAAATTAGGCAATAGTCTTCTCCAATCCTTCTTCTAGTTTGCACACCTTTATTCTTATCTCCTATAATTTGATCTTCAGAATGATTTAGCTTTACATACCTCAAAATTTTAGGATTCTCTCACACTTCTGGTTCTTTTGTTCTTTCTTTTGTACTTCCACTTGTCTTTCCTTCCTGACTTTCTTGATTTACCGAAGCAATTTGAACTTTATTATGCGTATGATCATTCTTCCCTTTGTCTGTACTATCTTTTTGGTCATCTAAATCATATCCAAAATATCTAGATGATCTAGCAGAGTCCTCATCTACTATTACATTAGCACTTTCAACCATTTTTCTTAGTCTTTTACTATAGCACCAGTAAGCCTTGCTTTTAGTAGAGTAACCTATAAATATTCCTTCATTGCTCCTTGCATCAAACTTTCCTATTTGCTCATCTCTTAATATAACACTTGCTTCCAAAGATCTTGAAATATTTAACAATAGGCTTATAACCAAACCAATACTCAAAAGGAGTCTTACTAGAAATTCCATTGACATTTACCCATTTAGAGTGTACACAATAGTGTTTACAACTTCTCTCCAATGGATGTGAGGGACATTTTCTTCCAACATCATTGTTCTAGCAACATCCAAAAAAAATTTGTTCTTTCTCTCTACAAATCCATTCTATTGAGGGGTTCGGGGAGTAGATAACTATCTTTTCATTATATGCTCTTCACAGAAAGAATTGAAATAGTAGGAGGTGAACTCACCTCCCCTATCCAACCTTATGCATTTTATCTTCAAACCTATCTCATTCCTTGTCATAGCTTTGAAACTTTTTAACTTCTCTAATGCTTCACATTTTTGTCTTAAGAAAGCAACCCATATCATCCTAGAGTAATCTTCATTAAGCAGCATAAAGTATCTTTCTCCTTGTACACTTTTGATTCTGTAGGGACCACATAGATCAGTATGGACCAACTCTAGTGCTCCATTAGGATGATGTTTTTTTCTCTGAAAAGATACTCTAGTATGTTTTCCCATTTGACATTCCTTGCATATTGTGTTACTACGCTTCGCTAGCTTAAGTAGATCTCTTACTGCTTGAGTAGAGATTACCTTGATAATGTTATCAAAATTCACATGAAATAGACTTAGATTATGTTATAACTATATTTCATCTTCTTGAGAAATTAAACAACTTTCATTAGTAGCACTCAAGTGAAAAATATTACCTCTTTCCTTTGTACCTAATGAAATTACATTTCCAGAGCTTCCAAGTATCCTGTATCTTCCATCTTTGAACTGAAGATCATATCCCTTGTCCACCATCTATCCAACACTCAATAGGTTATCTTTTAAGCCTTCAATATAAAGTACATCATCAATGTTATGCTTACCACCAAGACAAATAGATCCTCTTCCATGAATCACACAAGCATTGTTATCTCTGAATCTTACAACCCCATCATCATATTTCTCTAGACTTACAAATTTTCTTTTGTCACCAATCATATGATGTGAGCATCTAATGTCAATAACCCACTCATCCTTTTCTTCAATTTTGGCTACAAGAGCTTTCTCAACTTTAGTAGATTCAATAACCACTAGACCATCTTCCTTGATAGAAATGAAAACCCATTCATCTTCATTTCCATTTTCCTTATTAGATTATTCATCAGTCACACCTTCTTCAGCAAAATATCATTTCTTTTGAAATCTAAGTTTGCTAGGCTTAGACCTAGGAACTCTTTCAGGACACCTTGATGTAAAATGACCTATTTTACTGCAAGAGAAACATTTAATAGGAAAATTTCTTTTATAATTACCTTGTCCTTTGCTTTCGTTCTTCACAATCAGTGCTTCTAGCTCTTCTACCTCTCTTTCTTCATCTTCAAGTTGTTTCATCTCTTCCTCATACTTGAATGTCTTTCTAGAACTTTCTTCTAGATCATATCTTTTCTTGTTTCTTCCAAATATAGAGGCCTTAAATGGAAATTCAATCTTGGGGAGAAAATTACCAAATTCACTCATCTGAAAGGTAGCAAGTTTACCAATTAGCACATCTCTTGTCACATTTTTTACTATTTTGAGCTCTTAAATAGCATGAGCCTTTGATTTTTAAGAGGGAGGAAATGATTTGAGCACTTTAGTTACAATTTATTGCACATCCAGGGTACAACCAACACATCTAATGCCCATCACAAGTTCATTTACTCTTTGCATAAAAGAATAAATATTTTCATCTTCACCCATCTTCAAAGTTTCATACTTTCCTTTCAAAATCTATAGCTTATCGACCTTCACAAGTGCATCAACTTCATACAAAGTCTAACTTCTTTTGGATCTCATGATTTGTCTTAAGATCCATTACATTTTTCATTTTTGAATCCTTCAAAGCACTCAACAAAGCTTCAATAGCCCTGATGTTAATATTAGCCTCTTTAAAATCATCAGGACTAGAAGGACCATTCTAAGCAATAACATATATGTTCTTTGTAATCTTCTAGAAGGGTTCACCAATACACCTAAAATGACCCTCCATTCTGGCTTTCCATAGAGAGTAGTTTGCTGCATCAAATATCAAACTATCCTTCTTGTATGATGCCATCTTAGATCACCTCAAGATTTTAAACTTCTTTAGAGGAACCTGCTCTAATACCAATTGTTGGAAAAAAAAGGATAAGAAACTAAGAGGGGGGTGAATCAGTTGTCACATAATATTTAAACTTTTGAAACTTAACTTAACTTAATCATAAATCTAGTGAATGAATAATAAACCATGATCAATCGCCACATTAGAAAGAAAGAGAACACCAAGATTCTTTTATGTGTAAAACCTATTAGGGTAAAAACCATAATGGATGTTAGTCCACAATATTATACCCTGCTAAAAGTATAAAGAAGAAATAGTGGGAATGCACATGCATTCAGGCACACTGCCTAGAGCTCACTAGTCAAATATAGGAGGGCTCACTGCCCAGAGAAGACACACTATATTATAGTGCAATTCAGATTAGATTCATTGGGTATGAAATGAGAAAATAGCTTATACAAAATTTGTATTATAGTTCTAGTTAAGCACAAAAACACTACTTCACACTTTGCTCAAACGTCTTCACACTTTGCTTTGTAATTGAATGATTTGATCACTATTCGCACACTTGCATTTCTCTGCCACTTCTTCCCTCTAAAATTCACACAAACAACTGCTCTTACATATATGCAACATGGAATTACATCAACTTTGTCAACCAAAATAAATTATAAAGTATAAAATATATACACAGTGTCAGCAAAAAATTTACAAGTAAATTTTCAATGTGAATCAAACATCATTAGCCACAACATAATGAAGACCTAAAAAAATATCCTCAAGTGGACCAAACATTCAAATTTTAATCTCCAAGGATCCACAACATGTTACAACCACCATGTCAGACAAGAACATAAAAACTCGAATACACAAGAGAAAAATCACCGACCACAAGCACATCGATCAATGCAAACGTGCAACAAAGATAGAGGATGATCTAGAAACATCCAAAAGCATAAAAAATCATCAGATAGGCATCCACAACAATTGAAATTACTAGAATTGGATCAACTTCAATCAGGAACACTAACTAAAACCACAAAAAAACTATTAGAACATAACTATTCATAACAAGATTAAATCTTCATGTGAATCTCTAAAACTTCTAGTGAATAAACTAGATACACTCAAAAATAAACTTGTTATTCCATAGTGATTGATCATCAACGTACAAAGCAAGACACATTCATGAAATTCACTCTTCCACTATCAACTTGAAACTCTTTCTTTAACAATTTTCTCAATATCCTTGACATATACATCCTTCAATATATCAATGCTAATAGTGTTGACATCAATGACAACCACATATGAACACCACAACCACAACACCCAACAATATATTTATTGTAGACTACAAGACCACCTTCTACCATTGATCAAGAGGGTATCTTGTCAGGACTTCTCCAAGATCACTTGATTACCCTTCCTCCAAGAACTTAATAAAGAATTTATTACAAGAATTCCTTTTGCACTTTTCATAGAGTTCATGACCATTCCACTAATGAATATAAGGCTTTGAGTAGTAAAATCCAAATTTTTCAAGAATTTGGTATTCTTCCTTTTATGGAGGCACCTAATTCCTCTAATTGATACCGATTTTCACTCTAGCATGCATTTCATTAATCATTTTGGTTCATCCTTTTCTTGCACTTAGTGGGGGCAAGGGGTTAGGTAGCCTTGTCCTTGTATGTCACTTGTCATTTCCTCTTTCGACTAGTCCTTAACTTTTCATTACCATATAAGAGCAAGCTTTGGATGTGGAAAACATGCCTTAAGTTGGCTTGCATGTGGCATACTACCCTTTTTCATGACATAATAGGAAACATATGACTTGGGATAGGGCTTTCTAGGTAAGCTCACATGTCTTCTTCTTCTACTTTAAAGCAATTCCTCACAATAATGGTGTTAGCAACTACTTTAAAGTGGGGGAATACATCGACACTCACATTTCATTGTGCAACTTGTTTCTTCTTATGATGCATCCTCTTCTTAGTGGTGTCATTGGGTTTGATTCCCTCCAAGAGTGTGATACTTCTTTGACACATGCTCTCTTGGAGATATTAAGCACAATTTCCCCTAAGATGAGACCTTGCATGAACTAAGAAAAATCCCTTTGAGCACACCTTACAATATTTTTGCATTTACAACAATTTTTATATGGCCACCTTGCATAACACAGCTTGCATGCATGTGGTACCATCTTATTTGTCTATGAATGTCAAGCATACAATTTTTTTCTTACCTCATAGAGCTCAAAGATCATTTTTGTGGCGCCTTATAAAATTCATCAAGATGTATAACTTTGGTATAGCTAAGTGGGAAGCCCATTCTGAGGCATGACTTTTCCCATGGCCACCTATTTGTATGTGAGCACATATCAGTTGTATGTGCCTCACCTTCTAGGGATTTCTCACCCCACAGACAACTAGAAGTTTAGTGGCCCCAGAGTGAGTATACTTGGGCCTTCTCACCTAGCAAAAAAACATGAGTTCTGTCACCCCAAAGTGAGTATGCATTTTCTTTTTTTAGACAAATTTTCTAGATCTAATCCACAACATGTTGGAAAAATAGTCAAAGCTTGATCCATCCCATTTTTATTCCCTTCTAATTATTTCCATTCTATGATCATGTAACTTGTCTTGTTGCATATTTTACACCTTGTATGTTTCCTTTGCGCTTATGTTGGTATGAATAAGGATCTTGGATCTTGGGGGCTTGATTGATGCCTTGATATTTTTCATCCTTTTTCATCTACATTGGTATGATTGGAATTTTCTTGAATGGATACTTTAGCATGAGTTTGAAGCAAGTTCATCGTCTAACTAAAGTAGGGGCTTAATGTGTCACCAAAAAGTGTATACATTTCTTGATATGGGAATAATTGATTATAAATTGGACTTAATGAGGCCCTGATTTGGCATTGTGAGGTTTTTTACACATCCAGGCTAGGTCTTGGACCCTTGTAAATTGAATAAAATGCATTTAATGATGTCTTGTAAAGGTTTTGTAAGGTGTTGTAACACATCTTCACACTTTTCTAGGACCATAATATCATAATTCACCTAAAATAACCTTACCAAGACCTATAATTTCAAAGTGTTGTAAAGTCTTGCAACAAACTTTCACACTTTCGTAGGCTTGTCATCAATATTTACACCTTTGTTATGCTTTAAATGGCTGCTTTATACACTTACAAGCCTTACTTAAGTGTCTTGTTGAAGGAGAACATAATAAACATTATTTAAATTATCACAATTCTTGGCATCCACTTAAAAATTCCCAAGTGGACTAAGTCCCCACTGGTGGTGACTTAGTCCCATTTGGCTCAAAAATTAAAATAAATTTAAATTTCTTTCAAGTTTTTATTCCTTATGATTTTAGATCAGCCTATGATGAGGTATTTTTTGTAATTTGGGAATAAATGTGTATAAATATAGGGTTTTCCTTCTCATTTGACCTAATTCATTCCCTCCTCTTTCTTTCATCATTCATCTTCATTATTCTTCTCAAGCAAGGTAGGGCATCAAGATAGCTCTTAAAGACATTCAAAAGTTGAATCAACATCCATTGTTGTAGAAAATAAAGATCATGCATCATAGCAAGGTACTAAATCCATTGTTTCATGCTTCACTACTTTCTTTCTCCATTTTAGTTTAATTACCTAAAAGGGGTTTGACCAAAGAAAATCCCTATGCCCCAACATCCAACATTTCTTTCTCTCTTTGTGTGATTTGCAGGTCTTGTTTGCATATTTTTCCAAGAAAAAGATTAGAAAGCTTTAATAAAAGTGTCAAATCCCTTCAAGTTTTTCAAAACCCTAAAAGAGGCTTGGAGAACACCTACAGGGTGAAATTTGTAGTTTTAGATTCGAGAAATTACTAGGAGCAGAAGTGCAGGTCAAGGTCTACAGATTTCCCTTTTGAATCTTTAGAAAACAAAAAGTGGACATTTCCCCCAGTTGTGGTGACTTCGTCCCACTACGCATATTTTTCCGATATTTTTGTATATTCGGACACCCATTTCGCTAAAATAGGCCCCAGTGCATTTTTCCATAATTGTTTTGAAATTGGACTAAGTTTCCCATTTTGGCATAATTGTCCTACTAGGTTTAAAAATTAATATTTCCAAAATTTCAAAGTTGCTTCAAGTCTACAACACACTTCCAAATTCACACCTTTTGTTTCACAGTCTTTTATTTAGTTTTGTTTGCATTTCTAGGTCATTTATCGCCTGTTTGCATACATCACTATGTTTTCTAGCACTTTGCATTTATGAGGTTTAGCATTAATAATTATCTTTATTTTCAATTCTATTGCATTTATAAATTATAATTAGGCACATTTCATCCCATATAGCTTTAATCTTAAGTATAAAAATTAGCATTTTGGGCCCATTTTCTCTCCTTCTAGGTGAAAACCCTCCTAAGAAGAGTTAGAGAAACCCCTAGGTAATCCTAAATCATTGTCCACACCTGATAACCCTAGAAAGAGATTGCTAGATTTTGTTACATCTAACCTCTTCTAGGTCTTCTGGACACCTTATTCTTAGGTCTATCCAATCTCTTTATCTTGAGAAAAGATTGTAACATTTCATTACATCTAATCTCTTCCCGACTTTTGGGATACCCTATATCTATGTGTATCCATCTAAGGCTCCTTGTAAGAGTTATCACTTGAATTGTGCCTCAATAGTTATTTTTTTTCTTGTTCTAGTCAAGAACTCTTAGTGGTTTTCACTTCTTGACTCTGTTTATCTCTAAACGCTTTGATGGTTTCTTCTCTTTCCCATGTAGCATGCTCTTTCTTTTATTAAATTTTCTTCCACAAGATAGCAGGATTATGCTCTGGTACCACTATAATATCCCCACTTGGGAACACCCTAAATTTTCTTGAAAACCTTAATTTCCAAATGATAAATGAGTTAGCAAGTACTTTTCAACTAATTGAAACCTTGATTGAAGTCCTTGATTCCAAATCAATCTAGTCTCCACACTTAGAAGATATCATTAGTGTAAATAAATCATTTAAGAAATCTATCATTCATACTAATTTAAATTATCATAGTTACTTATAATGCTTAATAATTGTTGCAAGCATCATTATTGTATATATCTAATTCAAGTTATTCAATATTAATTGCCTTTGATATCAAAATATCTATTTCCCATCTAATTGTTTGATATATATATTTGATACATCCTCAGCCTCAATTGAGAATCTTTTCTAATGCACAACAAAGCACCATGAAGCATGCAATAGAATTAATTCTATGAATACTTATTCCCAACATTCGAATAACTCTGGTTTCCATAGCAAGATCATCATCAGGTTGCCAACGTGTAAGGCCAAAGTCTCCAAACTTTGCATGCCAAGCTTATGTGCCTAGCCATGTCTTCAAAATGGAATATAAGACCCATGGATAGCTGCAAGAGATCACCACGGCTGTCAGCCCGAGTTTAGAAACTCCACCAATTTCAATCAGCTCCCTCCTTACATTCCACATCTTTCTCAAGAATGAAGTCACTTCCTTTCTAGAGATCAATCTTCCATGTCCCATCTCCATAATCCCTGAATTCCTTTTTTTTTATACCTCCTCCTAAATATATTTTTGATCCTTTATACCTTAGTATCTAAGTGATTTGTCTCCTTCTTCACTTAATCACTTCCTTTACATAGTCATCCTGAAGAGAAGCTTTTAACATTGCTCCTTTGTCAGTCATATAATTTAGGCTTGATTTCAATTTATGTATTTTTAATATTTATTTTTTAAATTGTCAATATATTACATGTCTCTTATATATTGATTTATTATAATAATTTAATATTTATTTTATTATTTGAATTCTCAATATTTATAATTTTATATTCAATAATAATATTATTTTATTAATTTTTCTATATATATTATTACAATTATAATAAAACTATATTATATTATAATTTATCTCTCACCATTATAATTATAATATTATTAATGATAATTATAATTATAATGATATCTCAAATTATATTTCTTTATATTTAACTATTATGATATTTTAAATTACCTTCTTCTATATGAGTATTCTATTTAATGAGTATATTATTAACATGTTATTGTATATCTAAAAATATAAATATATTAAATGTATACTTATCTCAAATGCCTCTTTGTGATGGGGACGTCACAAACAATAGATACACAATCAATGACTTGAATTTAAAAGCATACTTCCTTTCTTGATGCAGATCATCTACCAAAAACTACTAACCATGAAGGGTACTTCTGACCCTATTCACAATTTGAGAAGATCAATTCACAAATCACCGGGATTCACTATTCATTTCAACAAATTCACTTATCTACTCAACAAAATCCATTAAATTCTTTGGCCATTCATTTGACTATCGAACACCAAAATCACTGAATTAGAATTCAAGGCTTTTATCAGGCTTAAACATACCTTAACCAACATCAAAATGATTGAACCAAATCAAAATCACCATTAGAAACACTAAACCAACCAAACCATATACTATTCACCAAGTTTCAACTTGTTTCATTAAGGAAAAAAGACCACTCAATCCATCTTGTTTCAAACCTATTATAAGCTCTTAACTTACCCTTGAATATCTTGTTTTAACTGAAATAAAAAAAAAAATCATATTAGTTGACCCCAAAACAATTTGCATGATCAACTTGCATACCAAGATGCCTTTATTCCACATTATTCTAATACACCAAAATAACAAATTGGGCTTCCATACCTTTTCCAACCACCAATACACTATCTAGTAATCATATTTTTTATTGAAAAAAACCAAGAACACACACACATAACACTGATCTATCAGATCCTTAGATTCTTGCAAACAAAACACCAATTTTCTCATACGGCTCATATTGCTCAAACTCATCAAATCATCAAATTTTACTTCTAAAATTTTCTCAAACATTGATACAACCTTAACATCATTGTTTAAGTAGTTTTAAACACAAAACAACCACTTTTATCTCAAATTTCACATAATTGCATTTCCTTGTAATCAAACCAGAGAATTACTAGTAGGTCAACCAAACCCTTAAATCAGGTACCACAATTAAACCAAATTGATTCATCTTAGAAAAAATATAGTTTTAAGGACCCATTTTGATCAACTTAAACATACTTCAAAATGAGACAATGTTCCCATGAAAAGATTTACAAGAAACTTTACTGTACACAACAATTTGTACTCAATTATGTCTTTTTTGTGAAATAAGTATCTTCCAAACTACTCCAAACCCTTAAATACCCTTGTGTAGCATTGATACATGCTTCAAAAATTCCATATCACCAATTTTTAGAGATTGAAAGACTCAAAAAATGCATCATATTGTAAAACCCTCATTATGTGCCAATGAAGACTACATAAAATAGGGGTTTGTTAAAAATGCCCTTTCCATACCTCTTAACAATTAGCCACTACTCCAATCATGTTTTTTTAGGTCAGCATATTCTTTCGAAATCATCTCGTAGCCTCCTTGAATGCACTTTCATAAAATGTTCACTTGTAACAATCCATTTCCATAGAAACCTTTGTATTTTCTATAGGGAAGCTACTAAATCTTGGTCATTTCCACCTTCCCGCATTTGTGCAACCACACACACACTAAACAAATAACAAATAGAATCTACTCAACCCATCCGATACACCAACTACACCTACTTTGATGGGATGGAGGATTAATTCCTTAGATGACTCTAAAACCCTTGTTTAAGGGTTTACAAATAGACCACTGTATTCATTTATTTAAACCCACTGAATTTGATAAAACCTCTTCAAAATTCTTCCAATTGATTGTTGATTGACTTTCCTATGAATTTTTTTTTTTTAAAAACTTATAGATTGTTGTACAATTCGTACAAGGACTGGTTAATGAGGGAAAAACATAATAATTTGCAGAAACAGAGTGGTTTATTTACTAAATTCGATCCACGATACAAAATCTGGCTTTTTCTCATCCTTTACATGCTTTATAGATATTTTACAATATTTAGGCAACTGAATTTTCATTTCCAATGACCTATCCCTTCATTTCCCCACAAAAGACTCTTCAACTTCTTGTTTTTTGCATTTTACAAGTTAGGCAACTTTTGCAATTTGTACAATAAAACAACATTATTTGAAAATTCACATAATTAACTCCCCTGGAGACCTATTTGAGACTTTATTACATTAGTTATGACCACACATGACCCTTTTACATTTTCTTACTATTGAAAACTCAAATTTTTCATTTTTTCCTGTTGAAGGTATTCAATGAACAAGGTGCCCCCGCACCATTTCTTCATCTCTACAGTTTTCCCATATATCTTCAAAGTGTTAGACATGTTGATGATTATTTTTAAGTTTCCTATTCAAATTTTGGTAGTCAAATTAAAATCTATATTTATATTTCCTTATAGTCATAATTTACATTTATGCAACTACTGACTTTGTTTTTTGTATACTATCAATAGTCTACCAATAGTTAGTGGAAAATGAAAACCTAGCTTGTGAATTTTCATACGCTCTTGGTGAACTAAGATCAGTTGTCTACATAATTCCATTACTACCCATTTATCTGAAGGATCTCTAGGAAACATGTATGGACACCTAGTATAGCAAGCTACTCTCAAATATGTGAAAGTAGGAAATTGTAGGAAGACACATCTGAACTTACTTACAACATTGTAGGCTTCATCTGATACTCTCTTCTTCTCAAGAGTCGAATCAAAAGTGAAAAGTAGAGGTGCAAAGAAAGCATCTGTGACTTTCTGAAAATGTTTAAGAGTTTTCATCAAATTTTTTTTAGAATAAAATTTATACACAATCACAACATCTCTATTACTATAGTGTCCCTCTGTTTCAGCCATCTTTGGTTTTTAAATAAGTTTGTTTATTGGGGTACTTAGTAGTTTTGTTTAAAATAGTTAATTAAATTGAGAAATCAAAGTATGTAGTTTAATGTAAATAATTAAATTAAATTGTTTTGTGAAAAGTATTGCTTAAAATTATAATAATTGATAAATTTTATTATCATGAGATTTTAATTAGTTGCATGTGGAAAATGTAATTTTAGTAGAGGGATGTTATAACAATGATAATATTATTATAGCTATAACTTTTGGCGATGTTGAGGTTGATATATTTATTAGCCATAAAGATATTCAGACCAACTCGCCCCAATAATTAAACAATTAGATGCATCTAAACTGCATGATACTAGGGATTTTTTTCTTATACATCGGTCATGCTCATAAACTATGTTTCATGGATGATGATATATTGCAGTCTTGGTTGTGTTTCAAAGTTCACATCATTAATGCTAACAATATTATTAGTAATGGGTATGTGCAGGATCATCATGGAAAAAATGGGCCCTTAAGTGGCAAAAAGTTTAGAAAAATCAGAGTTAGGCAACTTGATGTAAAAATTTGAATAAGTTATCAATATTATTTGAAAAATATTTAAAAATAGAATTTGTAGAAAATTGAATATAGTTTCTAAACTACTAGGTTTTTTTTTAAATCTATTTGGTGAAAAATTGAAATTTCAATACAGAGTACTTAAATTTCAGGGAAAAAATAAGTAGGTGTCGTCTAACCACCCTAACCACAATAAAATGATAATATTTTTTTATAATATTTTAGATATAAGTAGAAGAATCATATCGATGTGATGCATATTTTTTTGTAATTTTTTCCAAGTAAATAATTAATTATAATTTTTTATTACAACTTTTTAAAAATATTAAAACTCATATGTCTGACCACCTTACCTTTGTCAAAATTTCATGAAATTCAATTTTTTTTTTTTAATCCTATAGTATATGAGGCATAGAATGTGATGCATGTTTTAGATTCAAAAATGTGATACCATTTGAAAGCTATAGATGTTTTCAATCAGTCTATCAATTAGGAATTTAGTCATAATTTAGATAGAAAATGAATAATAATTATTTATTAAACTCAAAATAAAAGCATAATTTATATTGGTGGAATCTGAGAATTTCATTTAAAAACCATTTTTGTTTCATCAATTTTGGGTTAAAAATGTCATCTGCCACATACCCTACACATACCCACCATATCGCCACTTTTTGTCCCATCATGATCTTGCACATACCCTAACTTGAATGAATATATATATATATATTATTAAATAATAATAATACAATTTCAATACATAAACACTAAAATAAAGGTATCCCAATATATAATTATAACAAGAAATTAATTTTCATAAGGTGATCCACAAGAAACATAGGTATAGGATTTCGATATCTAGGCCATATACTCATAAGCATGATATTGTAATCATGATGATCAGTATATAAATGCATAAAATAGGCCATAATTTTAAATAATGCAAAATGGTAAAGGATAAATAAAATAAATAAGTGATGTAAATGTAGAAATATGCAGCATAAAAATACAATAGGAAAATATAGAGTAAGTAGATTAAAAGATAAGTCAGACGTAAAATGTATATAAAAGAATAACGATAATAAGTGATAAGAAATAAAAGAGCATAAAGGGAAATAATAGTAATATAAAATAAATAAATAAATATGTGAATTAAGTAATAAAGTGAAGTAAAAGAGGATTACAAGATGAATAATATATATACATAGAAGAGGAATTGAAAAATAGTTATGGAGTAAAGAAAGTTTCTAAGGATTTTTTTTAATTTTCTTACATCTATCAATTTACATGTTGTACACGTCTTCTAAAACGAAAATTTACTTTACACCCATCAATTACATTTGCTTGAAAGTTTGTAAGTTTTTTTTTTTTCACTACATCTGTCAATGGCCTTGACGGGAAAAGGTTTTGGGAAGGCCTTCGTATGAGGGAATTTGGGGGAAGAGGTTGAGAGTTGGAGGGGCGGGAGCAGAGGACCTGGAAGTGTATCCCTTGCCACAGTTTCAATAGGTTTCATTTCCCTTTTAATTCTATATGCAATCAGAAGGTTGTCTTTATTATGTTATACTGAAATTTCTTATTTGTTCTTCATGTGGAGGCATTTTACCAAAGAATAGCCTACTTTTAACTAATGTATCGCATTCTCTTACATGTTTACCATGACCTTGCTTTGTGTAAATCTTAAGTCTATCAAATATGTTTAGTGTAATGCCCCACCACACAACCCTAGGGGAAGTTGCAATTCACTAACCAAATGCAACAATTTTTTTTAATATTTTATTTTTTATTTTTTAAAAGAACAAAAATGTACAAGTTCACTACACATTGCCAACATCCCCTAAGGCTACTAGACAAAGATTACCTAAACCCAAATTAAACAACCAAGGAAAGAAAGCATAACATCATTCGATTAAAGAATTAGAGTACGTACATTCCATACATGATATAACATCAAAGACAATTCGATACAACACGATATCCAATAACAATTGTTTACAATATAATTACATCACTCATTCCCCGAATGAGGTAAATCAAATAAACCTGATAATTTATTACAATTTACACCTCGATACAAGTGAGGGGTAAAGAAATACAAGAATAACAGAATGAAAGAGCTAGAGGAGCAATTGGATCCAACGAGCTCTCCAACATGAGATTCTCGTCCACACGATCACAAACAAAGCCAACGGTGTAAGGTGCACATTCCACCCAACCAAGTGAAACCCAAAGGCTCACCCCCCGTGCTAGGAGATAGTAACAAGGATTTCTGGTCAAGACCAACTACCTCTAGACAAGGGTTGAACATAACTGAACCGACTCAAAAACCAACATCACTTAACATAGTATGAAAACTCACATGACATTACATCGCTTCCAGGTTACAAAGAACAAGTACACCAATGTACAACACACAATAGCTGACCAACTGTTGACGTAGGGAGAGTGTCATACATAAATTGCCATGAGTTACCCTAGCTCAACCTTCCTAGGCTACCGGACCCCCATCATGGGTTACCCTGGCTTGCCTCTACCGGCGCCGGACCCTCACGCAAAACTATGCATCTCATCTCATCTCGAGTCTTACAATGCATGTTCCATGAGAGAGACATTCTTTAAATTTATTAGTGTGAAGTTCCCCATTAATTCTTTTAAATTATCACTTGATTAAACCCTCAGTGAGTTACCCTGACACCACTTTGGGCGTCGGACCCCCACAAAGGGCCACTCTCCTACTAACAACACTGGGATACAAAACCCCCCAATCAAAGGGTAGACAACATGCACAAACTGAAAAACCAAATTCTAACCTTAACACATAAGGTCACACCACCCGATCGTGGTACACGGTAACCAAAACATAACACAATCCCGTTCATGCTAACCAATGATAACACAACTACAACCACATGCACTACCCCAAATAAGATACAAGTTTGACCAACACCAATAAAAAAATCCCAATACGAAAAGAACCTTGGAAGACTCACTAACCCAAAGACTTGATAGCACAACATCGAGAAAGGAAAAGGCAATGCAACGAACGACAATTTGACAATTTATTTCCCTACCTTAGGATTTCCTAAATCCAAACCTCATAAAGTAATAGTGCATGAATCAAGTAAAGTAATTAACATTAAATTTTACATACTCAAAAGCAATTAAAATTTCATAGACGTCATTCAAGAATTAAAACTATCAAGTTATTTCCTTTCCTCAATTTTACTTAATGATTTAAATCCACCATTTAAATAAAATAAAATAAATACATAAATAATATCTCATTCCTCAAAACTCCTCTTTTACAAAAATCAATTTCCCCATTAATTAATTTAAAAAAAAAAAAACCATTTTAATAATCATATTGCAATATATTTATATATTAAATATAAATACATAATTATATATACTTATGTATATATAACCATATATCTAATACTTAAATATATAAATAATATTTACACAAATATTAAAATACTAATTAATAATCCCCATTTTAAAATAAAATATAATATAATTATTATATTATATTTTAGCTAACCACAAAATAATATAAAAATAAAATAAAAGTAAAAAGACATATTAAATATATTATATTATATATAATATAATTATACAAAAAGAAATACAAAAAGCGCCAGACATAATTTTAAAGCAGGGTATCCCTGCTGGGAGGTGGGGCGCAGCCCACGGCTGGCCCAGCCTCCCCCATGGGCCGCGGCTGGGGCAGCGCCTCCCCCACTGTGTGTGGGGGGCGCTACCACAGCAGTGTCCTCCCATGGGGACGGCTGTGGCAGCCGTGGCTGCCAGCCTTCCCCACGCAAAGCAAAACTCGTAACCCTAACAAAAATAGACGCCCCTGTTCTGGGCGCTACCCAGAACACAGAAAAAAAACAAGGGTCTTCTATTTTTTAACAGGAAATAAAATTTAAACAAATTTTCTTTTACAAATATACTTTTATATATATATTATGTGAATATATATGTATATTTAAACCAAATTTACATATATATATATATATATAATATATATATTAAATTTCAATTCCCAGGCAGAATGAAGAAGATCTTTCAACAGAAAATTGATAATGCAAAGATTTGTTTCATTTTCTAAATTTTATTGATGAGATGATTTTTGTTTTGTTTCAGGTTTTGGATGGAGATTTTTGGTGGGTTTTCCATTGAAAACAAGAGATTGAATCATTCAAAGTAAATCATGAACAATTCTTAAATTTTACCAAAAGAAATCAAGGAATACTAAGTAAAGAACCTGATTTATTTCTCCACAAATTTGAAGTTTTGCCAATGGAGGTTGCCCTTGATTTGAATTCAACTTCACCCAATTCAATCCTTCCTTCACCAATTTCCAAAGAAAACCATTCCAAATTTTTGCTCTCCAATTTCAATCCTCCACCATTTTTCCAAATTCCATCCAAAAAAAAAGAAAATCCACCTTTTCTTATCCAAGCCTTCCCTAAAATTTGTCAAAAAACCTAAAATTGACTCACCCACTAAATTTATTGCCAAAATGGAGATATTTTTATTTTTGAAATTTAATAAAACAATTTCATTTTCCAAATGCATTTTGCAACAATATTCTTTTAAATAAAATTCATTACAACCCAAATGACAATTTGAATTTTCTTTAACCAAATGATTTTCACAATTCACAAATAAAATTCTTTTCAACTTTTATTTCTAAGGATAAAATATAAAGTTTATTTCTAATTTCTGATTTAATCCAGATATCTAATAGTACCCACACAGCTAAATTGATTTAATTTATCCCCATTAATTTAATTAGTCAATAGGATAAATCCAATTCAAAATTAGATTATTATATTAATTAAATTAAATTAATTAATTAATCACTAATTTTTTTAACATCTCAAAAAGACAAAACAATCATCATTATAAATTCCAAACGCCATTTAATCTCTTTTAACTTGAAATTTAAATATAAAGCCAAGGAGAAAACTATAAACATAAAACATTGAACCCGACTAAGACCGACGACACACTATGGCTAGGGTGATGGTTTGACACAGAAACCCAAGTTACTATCTCCCAATCGATACCGTTGGTCAAGGGACACACTCAGACCTATGAAACTAGGTGGAGTCGATGTCCTGTACCTGCATCCTGCACACAATACGAGTGTCGAAACATGCATATAATATATTAAAACACACCGTGAAGAGGAAATCGCGAATCCCAGGGCACTCGCATGCGAGTGATGTGATCTCGTCCCCTTCACCAATACAATATCACTAACCGACGCATCTAATTATCCATGATATAATTAAAACATAAAGCATCAGTAATTCATATACATGCTAATTTAATCCATAACATGAAATAATAATAACATCAGAATAAAGTACCACCACATCAAAACATAATGTTTACATCGCTTAACAGATAGCGGTTAAAATAACTAAGTTCCATAGTCACAATGCAACAGAAATAAAACATATCATAGAAGAACACTGTTCGATCAAAGAGCAAAATGGAGGGGTGTTACATTTAGAAAATAACTTAAATCACAACATTTTTATGATTTGACTAAAATAAAAAGTAGTGAGCAAAACTACTAGAAATGTGCAACCTAGATTCTTGTATGATCTACAGGCACCACAGGTTTAACTGGCTTCTTGGTAATAAGGTTTGGCATGAAGGTCAACCATGTACTCCTATTGATCAACCATATATGTAATGCAATAAGGTTTATCATCGTGTGAAGTATGTGCAGCCCTCATCCTCTAAATTTTCCTGACTGCATCCACTTAGAACACAAACAAAGTTTACAAAGTTAGGATGTGTTACAGAGTGTTTCATTAATTCAAATATTTCATACCCTTCTTGAGGGTGTCAGCAAACTGCATTTTTGTGAGTCATTTCCCCAAATGGTTCTTGTGCCTTGTCTTTGCTTCCATAGTTTGCATGAATTCCCCTACGGCTTGTTCCAAAGCTCCCATGTTGATGCGGCATGGAGGATGCTGGCCCTAGGTGAGGGGTTGGCATCTTCCCTACCAGTAGCATTGACTTGAAAGTTTCTTAAGCATTTTCAACAATTCTGTTTAGTGCATATCGTGCAATCATAGCATTTCATGAGACTACATTCCTTCGAGGTGTTCTATCTGACAAAACACGCGCCCTGTCTATGCTTCCCTCATTCTCTATACATGTCTCCTAGTGCATTTGCTGCCTATAGTGGAGGATGAATTCCTTGAATGGTGGTGATACCTAAAACATAGGCATTCATGCAAGTCTTACGTTGACAATTACCTAGCTATTCATTTATAACCCAATATTTTCAAATTATTTACTTTGTGTCATATGCACAATTATCTTGTGCATTTGTTCTAGTCAACCCTATTTTGAACTTGATTAATTCACAACACTATAACAGTGCCTCATCTGAGTCCCTCCTCCATACACTAGGTGCCAAATAAATCTAATATATATGAAGCGTACATGTTGATTAACTCCCTGTAGTTAGCGAACTCATAATATGCCTTAGATTTCTTTTAATCAATTATACACAAATCAATGAATGTGTAAAACTTATCCTAAGCCACCACGTTTCCATCCCTTTTTTCTGTGTGGCTATGTAAAATGCATATATACTTAAATCCTTTAATTCTACTCATTTAAAGTGTGAGGGGAAGAAAAGTTCACATAAGACAAAAGTAGTGCTAGAAAATTGTCTTTTTCTTTAAGTAAAGAAATTAACATTAGGAAAATTCCATTAAATGTATTCATGTGTCCATTTAAAGAAATTTAAAATAAATAAATAAATAAATACTAATAATAATCCAAGCTTCCTAGTAATTTTCTTAATAAAGATAGAAAATATTAGTAAATTTAGTGAAGTTAATAAAAATGTGAATGCATTCTAATTATTAGTAATTTTATAATCAAGTTAATAAAATATTTAAGTTCATATTATATTAATATTATTCATTTACTAATATTTTGAGGAATCATTTATGATGACTTAATTGTTTGATATAACTTATTAAATCATTTATATATTAATTCTATTGTCAAGTAAAAGGGGTAGTTTGTATTCAAGCTATATGACATATTTAGTGTTAAATTGAAATACCAATAATCATATATATATGATTGAATTGTATACATCACCTTGTTTATATGTACTCTTGATAGGGATGTATTACCTGTGTGAATTGAATTCATATGGTGTTCCTAGCATGCTTGTAGGCACTAGGATAAAGAGGCCTTTAAGCGATTGATTTCATGTTAATGGGTTGATACAAATTAAATTGGATTGTGTACACAATGTGGCTTGCATGCTTGTGCACATTTCAATTATTCTATATTTATGTAATGGATTCAAATGAAATATAAATGGGTATCGTTTGTATGAGAACTAGAAGAAGTTGGTGATGAGCTAGAGAACTTTGAGTATCCTTTATTTTATTAGTTGCCTCGTTACTACAAGTTTCCCTTAGAGATGACATTTATCAAAATTAGACATGATAGATTTATTAGAGTTAGTATTTCATCTCTTTCTTTAGGTTTAATATTTATTGGTTCAGTTATGTGAATTTAGTATGTTTATTTGATCAAAATTCGAAGGAATGTATTATTAGATTATTTCTGGGTATGTGCAAGATCATCATAAAAACAGGCCCTTAAGTGGCAAAAATTTTACAAAAATCAAAGTTAGGCAACTTGACGTAAAAATTTGAATACTTTATCTATATTATTTCAAAAATATGTAAGAATAAAATCTATAGAAAATTGAATGTAGTTTCTAAATTACTAGGTTTATTTAAAAATAAATAAAAAATCTATTTGGTGAAAATTTGAAATTTCAATGCAATAGTACTTAAATTTCAGGGGAAAAATAAGAAGTAGGTGTTTGTTTGACCACCCTAACCACAATAAAATGATAATATTTTTTTATAATATTTTAGATATAAGTAGAGGACTCATGTATCAATGTGATGCATATTTTTTTATAATTTTTTCCAAGTAAATAATTAATTATGAATATTTTATTACAACTTTTAAAAAATATAAAAACTCGTGTGTCTGACCACCATAACTCGGTCAAAATTTCATGATTTTTTTTATTTTTTTAAATTATATAGTATGTGAAGCATACAATGTGACATATGTTTCAGATTCAAAAAATGTTATACTGTTTGAAAGCTATAGATGTTTTTCAATCAACCTATCAATAAAGACTTTAGTCTTAATTCAAATAGAAAATGAATAATAATTACTTATTAAATTCAAAGTAAAACATAATTTATATTGGTGGAAAGTTGAGAATCTCCTTTAAAAACCCTTTTTGTTTCATCAATTTTGGGTAAAAACAAAGTTGTCAGCCACATACCCTACACATTCTCATCATATTGCCACTTTTTGGCCCATCATGATCATGAACATACCCTTCTTATATATTTGTTTTCATGTTTTAACATTTGTAGTTAAATTATTAATATGCTTCAATGGCTTGTAGATCCATTATGTAGTTGGTTATTTAGAATAAATATTTTTATAATTACTCATGTTGATTATGCTTACTTACGTATTAATGTGTAAAGAACTCGATTTAATAAATTATGTGGGTAAGTTGTGGAGTTATGTGAAATGTGATAACAATTCCTTTGTCGAGTTGCTTGATTTTGGAATTGATAGTTTTTCCTCCTGAGTTTATTGTTTTTGGAGGGGATTTTATATGTTGAAGCTTTGTGTTGGAACAATGTTGCTTCGTTTTATCCTTGTTTGTGGGTTTTTGGTTAGTCGTTCTTCTTGAGTTTCCAGGGGAGGGGAAAGAATATGTTTTTTAATAGTTGCTCTACATTTTGGATTTGTGAATGGTTTCTCTTATGCTAGTTTTTATTTTGGTGGGTTTATCCTTGCACGTGGAAGTTGCCTATTTATGGAATTCTAGCATGAGATGGTGCATGCTTCACTCGATGTATTTATTGATTAGCTAGGATTTTTTTGTGCAAGTTGGCTTTCCCCATTTTTGATTACAAGTCTTTTGTTGTTAGTATGGGGAGTTGCTTTCAATGGGGGTCAGAGCACAAAGTGGCGTTATTGAGAGTTTCCTTAACCAGTGATAACCTAATAATTAATTAGGGTGTTTGGGTAGTATCTCACTTTAATCCAGATAAGTTAGCCTCACTCATGGCTCAAGTGCTTGCTTAGGCTTGAGATGAGTGGGAAGGCCTAGAATGGCAATGATCAACCAACTTGTCCTCTTGAAAGGTATGTTGATCCCACATGAGTGAGAATGGGGGTTGGGGATCAATTGAGGTTGCCAGGGTTTAACTAGGTATGGGGCCAATAGCCTATGAAGATCCACATTGGATAACCCATGTCAAGCTTATGTGATGACAATCCACCCTCTAGCAACCTTGTGTGTTTGTTGTTTCCCCTTGCTATTCTTGTACCTCTAGAAGTGGTTGTACCTTATGTATATTGAGGCAATTGTTTCTTTATGTTTATTGTTGGAGCCCCCTTTCAGATATTTGATGTTGCATTTATGCCCCATGGAAAGCTTATTGATGCTAATAAAAGGTGCCCCTTGATATTTATTGTTGGATGATATTGCAATTTCATTTGAGGGCTTTTGGGTCTTATTGTTGTTGGCGCCTCTTTGGTTATTGGTTCTTATTGGTTTTTCCTTTATTTTGTTGTGGTTATGTGTTGATAATGTGAAAATTTTCTTATGTTTATTGTTGCTTTGCTTACGGAATCTTGTAAAACCTTGTACACTTGATTGTTTTATGTTGAGAGTATTTCTTGTCATCTCCTAGCATAGGGGGTGGGTCTTCGGGTCCATGTGGTTGGGTGGAACGTGCTACACACCCTATTGGGTTCCTAGGTTGTGTTCATGATGCAGAAGTGGATGCAGAGTTTCAGAGCTTTACTTGGTTAAATATGATTCCACGCTTTGCACCTTATTCTTCCTTGATGTATTATTCTTGTATTTTATGTACTCTTCTTGTTGATATAAGGGAAGCGTTATGTAATGTACTATTGTACCCACAATGTGTTGTATCTGTGGAAATATGTTCTAAAAATGTAATATTGAACTATGAATTGTAATGTAATAAATGATGTATATCTTTTCATCTCTTTTGTTCATGGATGGTCGTATGCTATTTTCATATAATTTTGGTTTTCACTCTTTTTAATTTTGGTAAGGGTTTATTCTTAGTAATTCCACCACATGTACCCCAAAGGACATAGGTGATTTTGTAAATGCATATTTGCTTTTCATGTAATGTATTTTCATACTTATCTTATGCAATTTTTCTCTTTCAAAAAAAAAAAGTATGGTAATTTGTTAGTTGTCCTTTGGGGTTCATAAGACGAGGTGTTACATCATTGATATCAAAGCCAAGGTTCATGCAACGAGCACTCTAGATACATGTAAGCCCATTACATTGACCTAGGTGTTGTACTCTTGAGTTATGTTTTCCCTTTTGGGTCTTTTTCGCTTGTCTACTCAGGTGCTGTCATTAGGATATGTTGGTCCAATGGTGTAGAAAACTAGTGCAAAGGATAGGACCCTCGGTGTAGTGCGCAATGCACCGATATCCTTCCTATTGGGGGAATGCATCAGGGAAATTTGTGTAGCGTGTGAATGTGATGAGTGTGTGTAAAATTTTGGATGCAGTTAGAAATGTTGTGAGATTTTGTGTTCAATAACGAAATAAGTGGAATATCTTGTGTGTAAATGTATATTATGTTAGGATTAGTGTGGACTTTAAATTTGATTAGAGTCTAATGATTACCCTAGTCTACGTGTAGGGATGGGAAGGTCGAAGACTAGAAAGAGGAAAGGAAAGGTAGTGAAGGATGCAAAAAGGGGTGTGGTCATCAAAGAAAACCCCTCACCGGAAGCTTCACTTTGTATTTCCAATGAAAAGATCTTGGCCCAGGCCCTCTCTCGGCTCAAGATAAAAAAAGGGAAGAAGATCGAAGAGCTAGTACACACAGTTAAAGTGAAGAAACCATTTGCTACTCAGGATTGGCCTTTGGGGTGTGGATGTAACACACCTATTTTGTCCAAGGAAGAGAAGGAAATCCTTCGTACACATCCATCTTCTTCCATGAAGGAAATTATGGACTCAAATGAGGATGCTAAGGAGAGTCCCCTTTCAGATAGCGAGTAGTCTGTTAGTGGAAGGAGGGATGTAGTATTTTTTTCTTCTTGTTTCCTATATTAGAACGAAACTTATTATGATCATTGTGTGCACTTGTCACTTTTTATGATGTACTATGTACCTTGAGTCTATGTTAGTGGTTGTTCACCATTTTGACTTGTTGGTTGACAACTTAGGCTGTTGGGATGATTTTGACACTCTCTTTTTCGATATTGATGATATGATGATTCATGGTGTTTTGAATTAACTATTTACATTTATCATTTGGATGTGCTATTATGTTTTTATTTTATTTCCTAATGCTTATTTCTTGATAACTATGATGATGTGTTGTTGGTTGGATTTCTAGTGAGAGGACAGTGTAACATCACTTGTTTGTGAGTGCTTTGCTACACTACAACTCCCTCTCATGGTGTGCTTGTTATTGGATATATATATGTTGCATAAAATTTGTTTTGATGCAACATGTAGGTACAAGGCATCAAATCCACCTGCACTTTTAGGTTTGAGCGTGCCCTATAATCCCAATGGGTATGTTATGGAAACCAAAGTTTACAAGAAATTCCCCCATCCTAGTCTATCACCATATCTTTATGTTGACGATGTCGTCTATCTATGGCCTTGTTTTAGTTTTTGGTATTGTTTCATTTGAGTCATTTAATTTTTTCTTGTTTAATTAATGTCATTATAATGGTGGATACAGTTGTTAGTTCATTATATTATTGTGCATATGCTTGAGAGCAACTTCCAAGAGTAAGTCAATGCTAAGGGTGGGACAATGTAGTGTCCGTCTGTTTCATTCATCTTTGGTATTTGAGTAAGTTTGATTATTGGGGTACTTAGTATTTTTGTTTAAAACAGTTAATTAAATTGAGAAATCAAAGTATGTGGTTTAATGTAAATAATTAAATTAGTGTTTTTTTTTTAAGTATTGCTTCAAATTATAATAATTGATAAATTTTATTATCGTGAGATTTAATTATTTGCATGTAGAAAACATAATAATTTTACTAGAGGGATGTTATAACAATGATAATATTATTATAGATATAACTTTTGGCGATGTTGAAATTGATGTATTTATTAGCCATAAAGAGATTCATACCAACTCGTCCTAGTATTTAAACAATTAGATGCATCTAAAGTACATGATACTAGGCTTGTTTTTCTTATACATCGATCATGCTCATAAACTATGTTTCATGATTGATGCTATATTGTAGTCTTGGTTGTGTCTCAAAGTTCACATCATTAACATTAACAATATTATTAGTAACTTGAATGAATATATATATATATATACACATATATATAAGAATTAAATAATAATACAATTTCAAAACATAAACTCTAAAATAAAGGTATGCCAGTATAGAATTATAACAAGTACTTAATTTTCATAAGGTGATCCAAAAGAAACATAGGTCAAACATGTACTCATATTTATCAACCATATATGTAATGCAATATGGTTTACTGTTGTGTGAATTATGTGCAACCCTCATCCTCTAAACCTACCTAACTGCGCACACCTAAAACACAAGAAAAGTTTACAAAGTTAGGATGTGTTACAGAGTGTTTCATTAATTCAAATATTTAATTCCCTGCTTGAGGGAGTTAGGAGACTCCATTTCTTTGAGACATTTCACCAAATGGTTCTTGTGCCTTTTCTCTGCTTCCATAGTTTTCACACATGCACCTTCGGCCTGTTCCAAAGCTCCCATGTTGGCACGACATTGAGGATGTTGGCCCTAGGTGAGGGGTTGGCATCTCCCCTAGCAGTAGCATTCTCTTGAAAGTTTCTTAATGATTTTCAAAAAATCCATTTAGTGCATATCTTGCAATAATAGCATTTCATGAGACCACATTCCTTTGAGGCATTCTATTTGACAGAGAACACACCTTGTCTACGCTTCCCTCATTATGCATACATGTCTCCCAGTGCATTTTATGCCTATAGTGGAGGATGAATTCCTTGAATGGCAGAAATTCCTAAAGCCTAGGCATTCATGTGAGTCTTAGGTTGGTTAGTACTTGGATATTCAGTTATAACCCAATATTTTCAAATTATTTACTCTGTGTCATGCACAATTATCTTGTGCATTTTTTCTAGTCAACTCTCTTTTGAAATTGATTAATTCACAAAACTATAACAATGGCTCATTTGAGTCCCTCCTTCATATACCAGGTGCCAAATAAATCTAATCTATTTTAAATGTACATGTTGATTAACTATCTATAGGTAGAAAACTCTTAATATGCCTTAGATTTATTTTAATCAATTATACACAAATCAATGCATGTGTAAAAATTATCCTAAGCCACCACATTTCCACCCCCTTTTTTTTACGTGGCTATATGAAATGCATATATACTTAAATCCTTTAATTCTACTCTTTTAAAGTGTGAGGGGAAGAAAAGTTCACATAATAGAAAAGTAGTGGTATAAAATTGTCTTTTTCTTTAAGTAAAGAAATTAACATAATTAGGAAAATTCCATTAAATGTATTCATGTGTCCATTTAAAGAAATTTTTAAAAAATAATAATAAAAAAAAATAGTAATAATAATTGAAGCTTTGTAGTAATTTTGTTAATAAAGATAGAAAATATTAGTAAATGTAGTGAAGTTAATAAAAATGTGAATGCATCCCAATTATTAATAATTTTATAATAAAGTTAATAAAATAAATATTAAGTTAGTATTATATTATATTAATCATTTATGATGACTTAATTGTTTGATATAACTTATTTAATCAGGTACATATTCATTCTATTATCAAGTAAAAGGGGTAGTTTGTATTCAAGCTATATAACAGATTTAGTGTTGAATTGAAATACTAGTAATCATATATATATGATTGAATTGTATACATCACCTTGTTTGTATGTACCCTTGATAGAGATGTATTGCATGTGTGAATTGAATTTATATGGTGTTTCTAGCGTGCTTGTAGGAACTAGGATATAAAGAGGCCTCTAGGTGATTGATTTCATGTTAATGGGTTGATACAAATTAAATTGGATTGTGTACATAATGATGCTTGCATGCTTGTGCACATTTCAATTATTCTATATTTATGCAATGGATTCAAATGAAATATAAATGGGTATCATTTGTATGAGAACTAGAAGAAGTTGGTGATGAGCTTAAGAACTTTGAGTATCCCATATTTTATAAGTTGTCTCATTACTACAAGTTTCCCTTAGACAGGCCATTTATCAAAATTAGACATGATAGATTTATAAGAGATAGTATTTCATTTCTTTCTTTAGGTTTAGTATTGTCTTGGTTCAGTTATGTGAATTTAGTATGTTTATATGATTAGAACTCGAAGGAAAGTATTATTAGATTATCTCTTATATCTTTTTTTCACATTTTAACCTTTGTAGTTAAAATATTAATATGCTTCAATGGCGTGGAGATCCATTATGTAGTTGGTTATTTAGAATAAATATTTTTATAATACTTATTTTGATTATACTTACATATCAATGTGTAAAGGACCTGATTTAATAAATTATGTGGGTAAGTTGTGGAGTTATGTGAAATGTGATAACAATGCCTTTGTCGAGTTGCTTGATTTTGGAATTGATGGATTTTCCTCTTGAGTTGATTTTTTCTAGAGGGGATTTTATATGCTGAAACTTTGTGTTGGATCCATGTTGCTTCATTTTATCCTTGTTTGTGGGTTTTTAGTTATTCGTTCTTCTTCGGCTCCAGGGGATGGGAAAGAATATGTTGCTTCATAGTTGGTTTCCATTTTGGCTTTGTGAATGGTTGCTCTTATGCTCGTTTTGATTTTGGTGGGTTTAGCCTTGCACTTGGAAGTTGCCTATTTATGGAATTCTAGCATGAGATGGTGCATGCCTCACTTGATGTATTTACTATTTGGCTAGGATATTTTTTTGTAAGTTGGCTTGCCCCATTTGTGATTACAAGTATTTTCTTGTTAGTGGGGGGAGTGGCTTTTAGTGGGGGTTGGCGCACAAAGTGGCATACAGGTAACTCATTGAGAGTTTCCTTAATGAGTGATAACCTAATAATTAATTAGGGGGTTTGGGTAGTATCTAACTTTAATCCAAATAATTTATCCTCACTCATGGATCAAGTGCTCACTTAGGCTTGAGATGAGTGGGAAGGCCTGGAATGGAAAAGATAAAATTCCTTGTCCTCTTGAAAGGTATGTTGATCCCTCGTGAATGAGAATGGGGGCTGAGGATCGGTTGAGGTTGCCAGGGTTTAACCAGGGAGGGGACTAGTAACCTATGAAGAACCACATTGGGTAACCAATGCCAAGCTTATGTGATGATAGTCCAACCTCTAGCAACCTTGTGTGTTTATTGTTTCCCCTTGTTGTTCTTGTACCTTTTGAAGAAATTGTACCTTAGGTATATTTAGGTAGTTGTTTCTTTACGTTTATTGTTGGAGCCTCCTTTCTATTATTTGATGTTGCATATATGCCTCATGGTAAGATTATTGATGCTAATGAAAGGTGCCCCTTGATATTTATTGTTGGATGATATCATGATCTCATTTAAGGGCTTTTAGGTCTTATTGTTTTTGTAACCTCTTTGGTTATTGGTTCTTGTTGTTTTTTCGTTTATTTTGTTGTGGTTATGTGTTGATAATGTGAGATGTTTCTGTGCCATTAAAAATAACACCCGTTGCTTGACATGAGATTAATTGAACTTAATGAGGTCCTAATCTCATGTTGTGAGGAATTTCATGTGTCCACACTAGGTCTTGGACCCTTGCAAATCAAATAGCATGCTTTTAACGATGTCTTGTAAAGGTGTTGTAAAGTGTTGTAATAGACTTTCATGCTTTTCTAGATTTAATTAACCCATTTATTCCTAAATTAAAAATTATAAAAACATTATTTCATCAATCTAGAAGGTTATTAATATAAAATTAATGATAATCAAGTGTTGTAATGTGTCTTGCACATTCACATTGGTTCTTGTGCTATTCTAGGTTGTGTGGACATAATTTTAGTGTTGTAAAGTGCATTTAATTACACTTTCACATTGACTTATGTGTCCCAAGGCCTATTGAACATTTACATCACCACTAATAGGTTCTATTTTACCCATATTATGCATCCTAAGGCTTTAATTGATCAAACACCTGACAAGATAGCATTTTAAACCTTGTTTCCTATCTCTTTGACTTCATAGGTATCAGAATGGCCCCTGTGGGACCCATTCGCCATTCTTGGAGAATGAGTACCATGCAGGTGGGACTCATTCACCATTCCTATCAAATGAGTCTTATCTAGTCCTCATTTTAACCATTGAGCAGGAAAAAGAGAAATTTAAAGTTTATTTTCACTTTATGTCAACCTGTGATGTAGTATAATCAGGTACTAAGGCACAATTGACTATAAATAAGTGTTTTTATCCTCATTTTACATCTATCTATCCCTCTCATCAATCCAAGCATCCATTATTCATCTATCTTCTATCACAAGTCAAGTAAACTAGGGCTTTCTAATTGCAAGTCTTCAATTGAGCTTCTAAGGACATTGAAGGGTTGAATCTTCATGATATGTTGCAGACATCCAAGATCACCCATAATTTCAAGGTAATCTATTCCATTATTACATGCTTCATTCCTTTGTTTCATTAATTTGGTTTAATTACCTAAACCGGGTTTGACCAAGGCAAACCCCCATTCCCTAACAACGAACAAATTCTCTTCTTGTTTTGTTTGTATGTAGATTTAGGTCCTTTTGAAGCTTGAGAACCATTGAAGATAGCATTTCAAATTCATCCAACTCATCCTCCTTTCATTCAAGTCAAATCGTCAACAAAATGTCACTTTTAGACCTGAATCTGACAATTTCAGAAGCAAAGACCTATAGGAGGTAGAAGTACATATCTAACTCCACAAAATGTTCCTCTAATTTTCTATGTTTTTTTAGGTGAACTGATTCACCACCCATGGAAAATGAGTCCCACCTATAGGCTTGAAAATTTATTTTCTGAGATTTCAACTCTTGATAGTTAGAAACAGGTTTCTGGAAGATTTGAGCAGAACTAGGATTGATTCGTCATGCTTGGTGAATGAGTACTAGTGGCCATTAACAAAAGTTTCAAATACATTCTAGAACCTTCCAGTGACTTCATTCTACCTCCAAATGCACTCTATTCAATCTCATTAATTATTTTTTTCATTTACCTAAGTTTCTAGTTCATTATTGCAATACACAATGTTTTTTCAAAAAAATCCTTTTGTTTAGGTTTTTTCATAGTTAACCAATCAACTCCATAGCTTAATCACACTTAAATAATTCCATTTAAATGAGAAAATATGACACACATTGTAATTTGAATGTGCATAAACATTTTGGAGCCCAAATCTCTCTCTTTCTAGGTGGAGAACCCTAGGAATAGAGCCAAGCATTTTAGGTTTCCAAAATCTATGCCACATTTTAGTGAACCCAACTTTTAGAATATTTCTCTCTTCTAATTTTGTATTTTTCATCATATATCTAGCCTTGCATTCATATTTCATTAGGATTTGCATTAGTTTGAATGTTAGGTGTTAAATCTTGCATTCATTAAAAAGTGCATTTAGGTTGCATTTGTAGCATCTAAATTCATTTAGATTTACTAAAATTCTTCATTTTTCCCTTAGATCTACATCTTAGCACTCAGAATTCATAACAATCAAGTTCAAATTTCTGACATTTTTGCAAAAGGTCCATATTGGGACTCATTCGCCACCTTGGGCGAATCAGTCCCTTTCAACCCCTAAAACAACACTTTACAGACTTCAAAACCTTATTTTTAAGCTTTTGATTGGAGTCTTAACCTATATATATTAGTTAGTTGCATTTTTGTAGCATCCATTTCATCTAATCTAGCTTCATTTACCTCATTTCATGCATTGTTTAAATTTCAAGTTTGCATTCGGATAGCATAATTAGTCCATTATTATCTAAAAATTGCATTTCATTTCAGCTTTTTACATTGCATTTTGAGTTAACATAGCTTGTTCTTTGAAAATGTCTACAAAGAGAACATTAGTTACTAAGCATAATCATCATTCATTCAATGCATGTCCTAGTCCTATCTTTCCACTTTGTGTGGATGATGTGATAGAAGTGCCTACAAACATAGATAACCATGATGATCATATTCCTTTAAGTGATGAAGGTATCTTGGTGAAAGGAGATACAATCGTTGAGAATCATGCGTCTCTTGTTTGTCCTTCCCCTCATCCCCTTTGGGAAGATATTTTAGTACAAGAAAATGAAATCATATACACATCCTTAGACATCACCTTATTTAATTTCCATTGTGCGGATAACTTTGAGGAACATGAGATTGTAAATGATGAGGATGATAGAGTGGTCTTCAACAATCAAATCTTTAAAGTATATAACAATCCTCTTTATGATCCTTCCCCTACACCTCCTCTTTTGGAAAATATTAGGGAATAAAGAAATGAAATCATATATGATCATGATACTCAAATTTTTTCATCTCCTAGTATCTCTCCTAGTTGTGACAAAGATACTTTGTTAGACAACAAGACCAATGAGATTCATGCGAATTTTGGTTGTCTCATTTTACTTACATAATAATTTATCAAGAAAATATTTAAAACCTATGACAACCCTCTTTATCATCCTTCCCCTACCTCTCATATTGTGGAAGACATTAGGGCACAAAGTAATGAAATCATACATGATCATGATACAACCATGAATAAGATACTATGCTGTTAGAAAACATAACCAATGAGCATCATGAGGATTTTAGTTGCCTCCTTTCACATACAGACAACTTTCTCAAACAAATCAATTCCATGCTTGATTCTCCTTATACTTGTGATGAAGCTACTTTTCCAACCTTCGATGAACATATTACAAGCTCTCCTAGTATGGTAGATGAGAATGTGTCCTTTGCAACAACCAAAAATAAAATATAACCTTCCTGTAATCCCCCCACTATCAATAATCAATAAAATTCAACCATTACTACCTCCCTTAGTGGTCATGAAGTTATTTTAGATATACCAAACCTTAATTCTCATGAACATGTGGTTTTTTGTTCTTCAAGGAACTCTCCTTCTAGGGAGGATATTTTGGTCCAAAATAAACATAATATACCCTCCAAGGAAAATGAAGAATCCCCCTTGTTATGGGATGTTAACAATATTCAACCTCAATATGTACTAAACCTAAACTTACCCTTTACCCACCTTCACATCTTCTTTACCTTTCCAATAAACCTAAACTTATCCTTTACCTAGCTTCACATCCACTTCATCCTTTCACTAAACCTAAAATTACTCTTTACCCACCTTTGTATCCCCTTCATCCATCTAATGCATCACAAAAATCTAGTGATGATATTTTTTCTCATACATATAACACAAAAATAACCCACAACCACCACAAATAAATTCACCATCATTACCTTTACCTAATCCATCTAGTGCTCCTCGCTACCTCCCACCCACAAAGGAGTATGATCTTGTTGAACAATTAAAGAATACTCTTACAAAAATTTCACTTTGGGATTTACTTCAAACATAACCAAGCTACAACACCACCCTTAAAAATGCTTTATGAAAAATAACAATCCCTTTTGGAACCACTCCAAATGATGTGGTAGCTCTTATTCAAAAACATAGTCTTGATATTACTTTTCATCAACATGAGCTCCCTCCTTTGGAGTTGCGAAAATAAAGTGAGGATTTCATGATTATCACTCAATACAAATGGACAGGAATCAAACACACTCTTGTAGATAATGGTTCTACTCTTAATGTGTGTGGTGTGACTCTCCTTGATCACTTAGAATTCGATAGATCACAAATCATACCTAATTTTATCTCTATTCTAGGATTTGATAATACAACAAAGAAATTGCTTGGTATAATCACTTTACCTATTACAGTTGGGGTTACTTTGCAAACTCCTATTTATGTTATGCCTTATGATCTTCCATACAACCTTTTTCTAAGTAGACCATGGATTCCTGAGATGAATGCAATGACTTCAACCCTTCACCGTATAATGAAATATTTCTATAACAATAAAATTTATCAACTTGAAGTTGATCTTGAGCCTGAAATTTTCTTGAATCTTGAAAAAGGAGCTACAAGTCCTCTCACAACATTGATTCCAACATCTAACCTAGATTGTCTTGCAATTAAACATAACATTTAGGCATGGAAATCTAAATTATTTTGTGATGATTGGGGATCCTTAGACTTTACACTCTCATTTATGGGAAAACACATACTCACACAAAAGTAAGATAGGACACAAGAACAACCACCCATCATAACAACACATAATTCAGATAACCTTTCAAAAGAAGCTACCTTAACTACTTTGGATAATGCCACAAATTCTACAATTACCCCTGATGAACACAACAACGAACAACCTCTTGATTCCAAAGCCCTGGAAAATCTTTATGGAAAATGTTATTAGTTTATGAAATGATTTGGGTCTAATGGAAAAGGTTGTGGTGCTCGAGAACAAGGTATTTGCAATCCTATAGATTTTAACACAAAAAATGACTCATGGTCTTGGCTATTGTATTCTAATCAAGATCAACAACCCTTCACTCAATATCAAATGCAACACTCTTCCAAGACTCTTTCTTATTCACGTAAATAACCTTACTTTCTGCTCCTTGCCATGTAATAGTTGTATGATAATTACATTCTCACTATTGCATGTTTTGCATCCATCGCAAGGGGTAGCATACCATCATCCACTTTAGGGCCACCTTTTCCCTACATTAAGTAGGGGAAAGGGCTAGCAAGCCTTATCCTCACATGTCACTTGTCATTGTCTCTTTTGACTACTCATTAACCTTTCATGAAAAAATAAAGAGCAAGCTTGAGATTTGGATGGCATGTCTTAAGATGGAAATGCATGTGACATACTCTCTTCCTTTCTCTTCCCTTGAAATGATGTAGCCTACCTTCGAAACATATGACTTGGCATAGAGATTTCTAGGTTGGCTCTCATGTCTCATTTTCATTTTTGTATTTTATTTTCTTCTCTACTTTCAAGTAATTGATCACAAAATGATGTGTATTAATTCCTTTAAAGTGGGGGGAATACATTACCTTTATTTCATTTTCATTCTTGGTTCCTAGTGAGGCCTTGTTGTTTATGTGATGCATTTTTCACTTTGTGGATGACATTGGGTGTAATGTCCTTCCTAAGTGTGATCTTTCTAATAATATTGCATTCCTCTTGGTGATTTGATGCAACACACTACATCCCCTATGTTGCAAATATACTATTCTTTGATTGGTCCTCTCTTGGAGACATTAGACACAATGTTCCCTAAGTGATTGACCTTACATGAACTGAACAAGACTCCTTCGAACATATTGCACATAAAAAATTTACATATTGAATTCCCATTTGACCACCATGCATAACACAACTTGCATGCCTGTGGAGCCATCTTATTTTTTAGCCACCTTGCACAACACAACTTGCATTCCTATGGTGCCATCCTATTTTTCTTGTCTTATGAGACTTAAACTGACATTTTCATTTGCATTTCTTTGGCTTTGTGCAACCTTATTAAAGTTATCTAATGGGTATAGCTTTAGCATGGTTGAATGGGAAGCCCAACTAGTGGCATGAATTTTCCCCATAGCCACCTTTGTGTTTGTGAGTACATGGCAACTAGCGTATGTTACTTTTTTTCCTTTTCTTTATGTTTTGGCCCTTCTCACCCCACGAACGATCCAAAGTTATGTGGGCCCAAAGTGAGTTTATATTTTTTTTTCTTGCCTTTGTATGATTTTTTTTATCTTGGGGGCTTGACATACATGTGGATCTCTCTTGAATGACTACTTTAGTCTGAAGAAGCAAGTTCCTCTCACTAAAGTGGGGGCTAAATTTGTCATTGAAAATTGGACTTATTTCTTGACATGAGATTAATTGAACTTAATGAGGTCCTAATCTAGTGTTGTGAGGCATTTCATGTTTCCAAACTAGGTCTTGGACCCTTACAAATCAACTAGCATTATTTTAACAACATCTTGTAAAGGTGTTGAAAAGTCCTATAAAGGACTTTCATGCTTTTCTAGATTTACTTAACCCGTTTATTGCTAAATTAAACATTATAATAACATTATTTCATCAATCTAGAAGGTTATTAATGTAAAATTAATGATAAGCTAGTGTTGTAATGTGTCTTTCACATTCACATTGGTTCATGTGCCATTCTAGGCTTGTGGACCTGATTTTTTTGTTGTAAAGTGCATTTAATTACACTTTCACATTGAATTATGTGTCTCATGCCATATTCAAAATTTACATCACCACTAATGGGTACTATTTTACCCATATTGTGCATCCTGAGGCTTTAATTGATTAAACACTTGACAAGATAGCATTTTAAACCTTATTTCCTATCTCCTTGACTTCATAGGTGTCAGAATTGCCCCCATGGGACCCATTTTCCATGCCTGGTAAATAATTCCCATCTAGGTGGGACTCATTCACCATGCCTGGTGAATGAGTCCTATTTGGCCCCAATTTTGACCCTTGAGTAGGAAAAAGAGAAATTTAAAATTTATTTTCACTTTATGTCAGCCTGTGATGTAGTATAATCGGCTACTATGGCACAATTGACTATAAATATGTTTTTTTATCCTCATTTTACATCTATCCATCCCTCTCATCAATCCAAGCATCCATTACTCATCTATCTTCTATCACAAGTCAAGAAAACTAGGGCTTTCTCATTGCAAGTCTTCAATTGAGCTTCTAAGGAAATTCAAGGGTTGAATCTTCATGATATGTTGTAGACATCCAAGATCAACCATCATTGCAAGTTAATCTATTCCATTTTTACATGCTTGATTCATTTATTTCATCAATTTGGTTTAGTTACCTAAATGGGGTTTGACCAAGGCAAAGCCCCATTCCCTAACAATGAAAAAATTATCTTCTTGTTTTGTTTGTATGAAGATTTAGGTCCTTTGTAAGCTTGAGTATCCTTGAAGATAGAATTTAAAATTCATCCAATTCATCCTCCTATTATTCAAGTCAAATCATCAATGAGAGGTCACTTTCAGACCATAATCTGACAATTTTAGAAGCAAAGACCTATAGGAGGTAGAAGCACAGATCTAACTTCATAAAATCTTCTTCTAATTTTCTAGATTTTTGTAGGTGGAATAATTGTCCACCCATGGCGAATGAGTCCCACCTATAGGCCTAAATTTTTTTTCTTCTGATATTTCAACTCTCGATAGTCATAAATAGGTTTTTGGAATATTTTAACACAAGTAGGATTGATTCGCCATGCTTGGTGAATCAGTCTCAATGGCCATTAACAGAAGTTTTAGAGACATTCTAGAACCTTCTAGTTACTTCATTCCACCTCTAGGTGCACACTATTCAATCTCATTAATTTTGTTTTCATTTACTTAAGTTTCTAGTTCATTATTGTAATACACAATGTGGTTTCAAACAAGTCTTTTTGTTTAGGTTTTGCATAGTTAACCAATCAAATCCATAGCTTAATCACACTTAAATCTTTCCATTTTGATCATACAATATCACACACATCCTACTTTGAATGTGCATAAGCATTTTGGAGCCCAAATATCTCTCTTTCTAGGTGGAAAACCCTAAGAAGAGAGCCAAGCATTTTAGATTCCCAAAATCTGTCACAGTTTCTTTTGTTTATTGTTTCTTCGCTTTTGGAGTCTTTTCAAACCTTGTACACTTGAGTTTTTTATGTTGAGGATCTTTCTTGTCATATCCTAGCACGAAGGGTGGGCCTTTGGGTCCACGTGTTTGGGTGGAACGTGCTATGCACCCCATTGGGTTCCCAAGTTGTGTTTGTGATTTGAAAGTGGATGTAGAGTTTCAAATTTTTACTTGGTTGAAGACGATTCCATGCTTTGCACCTTATTCTTCATTGATGTATTATTCTTGTATTTGATGTACTCTTCCCGTTGATATAAGGGAAGCATTATGTAATGTACTATTATACCCATGATGCATTGTATTTGTGGAAATATGTTCCAAAAATATAATATTGAACTATCAATTTTAATGTAATAAATGATGTATATCTTTTCATCTCTTTTGTTCATGGATGGTCATATGCTATTTTCATATAATCTTCATTTCCACTCGCTATCATTTTGGTAAGGGTTCTTTGTTTAGTAATGCCACCACGTGTACCCTAGAGGATGTAGGTGATTTTGTAAATGTGTGATTTCTTTCAATGAAATGTATGTTCATACTTATCTTATGCAATGTTTCTCTTTCAAAAAAAAATGTGCAATAATTATTTAGTTGTCCTTTGGTGTTTACACAATGGAGTGTTACAATTACCTTTTGTTGACAACCCTGTAAATTGCCTTATGACCACAACAACATATACCAAGTAGGAAGTCATATAGAATTTCAAGGTAGTTTGGACTTTGATCAACTATTTATGAATCTCATCACTTATTTGAGTCTGCCAATCTATGTGTACTTTCCTTTTTCTAATAATGTGGATATACTTGTACATCCAATATTGAAAATGGAATGAAATGGGAAATCATTTCACTCTGCTCAGAAGAGTAATCATATCTTTAACATCCTCCATGAAATCACTTCGAGGAAGTCCTTTGGGCTATCTAGAGGTTGTGACCTTGGATTTTTTAACCATTGAGTATTAATTAATTGCTTAGCCATATTTATATCTTTTCCATAGACCTCTTGTGCTTGTTGAATATAGATATTGGTATATTTTTCCATATGTGGAACCTAGAAAACTATATCAAAGAACTTTGGATCTAATCTCATTATGATTTGTCCAAAAGAATCTCTCACACTTCTATCTTCTCCAATGTAATGAGATGCAACTTGGAGAAAAGAAAATTCATTATAAGAAGAAGTTTGAAATGTAGATGCTAAGTGAAAGTTTCAATGAATGATAGATCTTAAATTTTCTTCTAATGGTTTCTTCTCAATTATTTTTACAAAATATTCCATATACTAGTTACAAATCTTTATGTCTTTGATTTCATCCTCCTTTGAGAGCACAATAGTAGGTAGAAAGACACCTTGATATTTGTACTTCATTTTATCTCCTTTATTAGAAGATGATGGAGGGTTTTTCGATGTCATCTAAGAGTTACAAAGAACAAGGAAGGTCACCTTCAATGATTACCTAATAAGAGCTTGAAAGGAAACATAAGAGCAATAGATTAGGAGATGTTAGGAGAAAATGTGTCATGAGAATGAGTTAAAATGCATGAAGAAATCATGTAATTTGGGGTGAGAACAAATGAGCTATGAGGAACAAAAAATGGAGCATTAGCAATGGAACAAGGTTCATAGAGCAAATAGAGTGATTTATGAGTGTTTAAGTGGAAAATTATTTTTGTGTAGGAGCAAGTTGAAAATTAGCACTTTTACATCTGATAGAAGTTTGTTTGCATGTAGCAGCACTAAAAATAAGCAATCCTACATGCCTTTGAAATTTTGGGTAAAATGTGTGTTGGATCGCTAAAATTTAGCACTTGTGGATGTAGTGGAGAAGGTTAAGTTCATGCTCAGGTGCTAAAAATCACCACTCGAGCATGACCCTTTTTAGATGGAGTCAAGTGTATGGGTGAGCTTTTTCACCACCTTCACATTTGGGGTAAATACCACTTCATGTAGGAGTGGTTATGTTCAACACTCCCACACAAAGGAGATGGTGAAAGATGCATCGATGCATGAGCAACAAAAATCTCCACTCGTGCATATGGAGCAAAACCTAAACATGTTATAAGCATTGAAAAAGGTTACTCAAACATATTTGGAGATCAGGAATTTTGTGGATGTAGGGGTGGTGATTTTGACCACTCCTACATATAGAGTTTGGGAAAAACATTGGAAAAATGGTAAAATCTACCGCTTCCACATATGAAGCTTAGGTATATACTTTCATTGCTTGAAAATTCCCATTGAGACCTCACAAGGATGTGGTGAACAAATAGAAAAATAAAAAACTCACAAAAGTGAAATGGAAATGCCAGTAGAATGAAAGAAAGACTCAATAAGATAGAAAACAACTAGCAAGAAGAACCAAGCTTAAACAATGATAGGAAATTAAGAACAATAAATTATCAAACCCCATTGAAAATAGAAAGCATTAATGAAAAATGAAGAAGAAGAAGACCAAAAATACCTAGAAAAAGTAAAAGGCAAAGGTGGGAAAACCCTAGTTTACAGTCACCCAAGAAATCCATCCACAACATTGCTTGGTAAGATCTCAGACAATTAGTGCAAAGGAGGAGAAAGAAAATGGGTTAATATGAAGATAAATTAACCTAAAATGAATTTAATAAGCTATTAAAGTCAATCATTGATGAACTTGAGATGCATTAATGATGAACATACAAAAGGGGGAGAAATTTAGGATTGATGAAAATCACTGCTCCAACATTTTCAAAAGATTGGAGATGCACAAGAAGTAAAAACCACTGCTCACGCATGCGGGACTTCAACAAAAGGAAAGATGTACAAGCAATGAAAATCACTGCTAGGACATAATCTAGGGTAAGTGCAAGACATAGGAGTGGTGAAAATCACCACTCCAACATTTGGAAGAGAATTCTAACACTAGTCTCATGTAGGAGTACTAAAAATTAGTGCTCTGACATGAGTTAAAAAGTAACTCCCAAAGAGTGAGAATTAACAAAAAAATTTGTTTCAAATATTTTTGAAAGACAGACAATGAGAAATGCTCAAATAGATGATTTGAGGTTTAGGAATATGCATCAAGGCCAATTAGAAATTTTCATTATTTTTCATGTTTTAAGTACACAAAACTACAAAATGAACAAGTTTCGTGGGGGGTTATCCCATGAATCGAGCACAACTGGATTTGAGTATAACAATTGGCTCTAGCTAGGGAGCTTCCTTCAGTCATTCTTAGAAATGATTGAAGTGAGAAGAACTCTAGATTCTAGGTTCATTTATCCATCCATTGGGCATAGAGTCAGGAAACAAAAATAAAAAGACATAAGGACTATAAAAATACTTACATTGAACACATGTCATCTCACTATGTCACATCTTCATACTCCAAGAGAAAGCTATTTTCACCATGTAATCGATGAATTTTGAAAGGCCCCGTCCATAGTGAATCGAACTTTCCATGCATACCTTTTGGATCTCTTCACTTGTCCCACAAGAGAACAAGATCACCAACTTGAAATTCACAAGACTTTTCTTGCTTTTCAAAAAGTATTTTTAAATTTTTCTTGATGCTCCATGATATGGTTGGCTACCTGAACTCATTTTTCCTCTAATTTGGAGAGATACATTATCTACTTACCAATTGAACTATCAAAAGTCTCATCCTCAATAGTCTTACCCAATTTGAGAGTAGGAAGTTATAATGTGATTGGAATTTTAGAATTCAACCCATACAAGAGTTGAAAAGGAGACATGCCCATCACACGCTTTGGATTTTTCCTAGCTACCCACAAAATTTCATATAAATATTTGTGCCACAAATGCTTATTCTCATCTACAAGCTTGTAGATTATAGACATCAAGTTTTTATTGTTGGATTTAGCCTGGCCATTACCTTGTGGGTAATAGTCAGATGAATGAGACAATATTATGTTATGCTTAAAACATAACTCAATTATCTCATTTGGTGAGAAGGTAGAAGCATTATCAACAATAATTTTGTTAGGAACATCGAACCTGGAAATGATATTTTCCTTCAAGAAATTACAGACAATTTCAAAAGTAGCATGCTTAGCTGGTATTCCCTCCACCCACTTAGTGAAGTAGTTGGTTGAAGTTAGGACATAGGTGTGTCCCACACTTGAAGGTGGATTTACTGAGCCAATGAAATTGATTCCCCACAAATGAAAGGTATCTTCAATGACAACTGGTTTCAAAGGAAAAGTTACCAACCTTGGTTTAATTACAAATTGCTGACATAGCTCACATTTACACACCCTAGATTACGCATCGTAAAAAAGTGTAGGCTAGTAATACTTTTCTCTCAAAATCTTAAATGAGTGGTAATTGGAATTGAAAAGTGTCCTCCACATGCTAAGTCATGATATGACTTCAACAAATATTTCTATTGTTCTTCATCAAGACAATGCAGGAAAGTTCCATCCAAATCACACTTGTGCAAACCATTGTCCCATAAGACAAAAAAAATTGACTTTAATTTGATCATTCTTTTCTCCTTTCAAGCCAAATGATCAGGAAATTCCTCATAAATGTGAAAATGAGCAATTTTGGAATACCATTCATTAGTAGTACTGACGAATAATACCATTTGAAATTTATTTGGATCTACCTCATCAATATCTAAAATTTCTCCATAAGGATTATTTTCAGTAGTGAGCTGACACAAGCCTCTCCCATGTATCAGCTTGGAAGGCTTGATGTCCATTTCATATTCTTGAATCTTGGCAATATGATTGCCTCTTTTTTTCCCAATTTTTCCCAAACTCTTGTTGTGTCAAGATAAACTTAATGGTTGAATCCAGAACCAAGACTTTAACATGGGTGTTAAGGATGTAAAACTAGAAATTATTTACTACCTTAACCACAAAAAGAGCATTTTTTTCCATTTGGGAATATTTTATTTCATAATTTTTTAGAGGATAGCTCATGAATGCAATCAAGGGTTCAGAACCCTCACTATTCTCTTGTAGTAGAATTGCTAAAAGCATATGCTTAGAAGCATAACTATACATGATGAACTCCTTTATGTAGTCTCGAAAGACTAACACCAACACATGAGTAATAGCCTCTTTTTGATATCATCGAATGAAAATTTTCCTTCTATCATCCAATGAAAATTGGTAGTACCTTTCATGGGTAAACCTACAAAAGTGGTTTACAATTTCAGTGAGGAAGGAAAAGTTGTAAAAAATGACTCCATGCAAAAAAAATTGGTTTTTGTGGGTTCGAAGGAACTTTTGGTTCGTGTGATTGAACCCCCCTTTGAGAAAACCCATTTAATGATGGGGCCCACCATTCTTGGAAAAAATCAAAAAGTGGAGGCTTGTGGAAAGGGGGTTCACTCGAACCCTGGTTCAAGCAAACTCCCCTTTTCCCCCCTTCTCCCCCTTAGGCACCAAAAAGGTCTAGAATTTTTTGCTTCAAAGCTCAAGTGGAATTTCATGCTACAGCTCCTTTGGTCAAAAATATTTTAAATCTTCATATGAATATGCCAATACATCCATATATTATTTTAACAATTTAGAGAATTGCTCCCTTTCTTCAATTGTGCAACACTTACTAATTTTTACCATCTTAGGATCTACTTCAATTCCTAAGTTAATCTTCTCAACCTCTTTACATGAATCAAAATCAAAGAGTTGTTTCTTAACATAGCGATCATGCTTATTAAAAAATTTCTCAAGGGATACCAGCCCCTTAGGAATTTTATTCCCTTTGAGTTGTAGGAAATCTTCACCTATAACTAGATCCATATCAGAAATATATTCTCATTGTGGAGAATCACTTCTTTCAAAGTACAACTCATCAAAAAAATATTCCTTCTCCAAATAAGCAATAATTTGATTATCATCATTAAAAATCTGCTAGTTATCTGAATTGTCAGGAACACTTGGGAAAAAGACCAACTCAATGGTGTAGGTAGAACCATGAAAATATTTGTGTGGCATTCAAGAGCATGGTTGAAACTACTAAAGAATCAGCTATTATTGTATTCCCTTGGAACTATAGAAATATCAAAAGCATCAAATTCTTCAATGCAATCCCAAATAAGATTGTGATAATTCCTTAGTCTATTGTTTTTTTTTATACACATTCCTTACCAAACAAACTATAAACTTGACCTCACCTTGTGCATGAAGATTCTTGATACCTTTCCTACATGCAACTTGCATTCCTAATAACAAAGCTTCATATTAAATAGTGTTATTAGTATTATCAAACTGTAATTGGAAAGAGAAAGGAAAAAAATTTCCTTTGGGAGAAATAAAAATAATTCCAACTCCAAAACCAATGGAAGAAAAATTTCCATCAAACTCAAATAGCCAAACACCATTTGGGTCATCAAGACTAATAGTATCAAAATATGTAAATTCATCATTTGATGAAGCTTCAATCTAAGATTAAAAAATTATTGGATGATGACTCATTTGTTGATGAAAAAGAATCAACACTCTCCAACTCATGTTTTATTGAAGATTCAACAAATTCTTCTACTTGCAAATAATATGTTCCAACACCTGAAGACTCAAACAAAATTTGAGCTCTTGGATCATCAAACTGTGAAATTGAGAATTTTGACTCCCTTTCAAGAATTAATTTCTACATTACGCCTTTCACAAGTATTCTTGCTTCAAACATGTCCATGTTCAACTCACGTCCAACATCTTTACAAAAATTACGTCCAAGGACAATTCCATAAGATGCTGGCACATCAGCTACTAGAACCATTATCTTGATCTTCCTTTCAAGATTTGTGGAAAATGCATACTATGCATCTTTGATCTATCCAATTAGAGGTACTTTCTTGTTTTCCATGGAAATAAAACAGCTAAATTTTTTTGTTAGATTCAAACCCAAGGTAGTAGCTACCTTGGCTAGCATCACATTGTGTGATGCACTAGAATCTATGACATAATTACTTAACCTAAAGCCATTAACAAGTAAAGAAATAAAAAATGGATCAATATGTCTGGAGGTAGCTGGAGGAGTAGAAACAAGGTTATTTTTTGGCATCTTAGGCTTTGGGGCAATAGGAATATTAGTAGATGAATCCTTACTTGGAGTAATTCCTTTATCCTTTATGAACTTGACAAGCCTGTCAAATTGGTCAAGATTTTCTTTAAGGTATTTAGCTTCAGGTATTTGGATTTGTTTTGCTTGGCATGATCAATGATGTCAAAATCTTGGAAGGAACTTTGCAAAGTGTATGTGGTAACATCATTAATAGGCTTAACAAAAGGTAAACTAATCTTAGGAACCTAGAGATTGGCTTTTGGAATAGCAGGAACTGAAGGAGGATGAGGAGCACTTGTTCATTCCCTGTATTTGTTGTTTTCCAAGGCAAAGGAGACCCTCTTTTTGGAAAGGTAACTAGTGGATTATCCTTTGTTGGTGGAGTAGAAACTTGAGCTTGATCAAGCTAATTTTTTTGTGACTATGTAAAGATAGCATATGTATCCATCACTAAGTCCTCATCATCAGATTCATTTTACATTTGCAAATAGCCAATATTGGAGTCGCTAGCTGATTCTATTTATTCATCTTGAAAAAGATCAACATTTTCTTCCATGGGATAATCTAGTTGTGCATATTTATCTTGTTCAGCCTCATAGTATCCCATGATAGTATTAGTAGGTGGGGCTTCAAGTGTGAGTCTTCCTTATGGTGTTGGAAGACGATTCTTATTTCTATTCCCATAATAGTTAGGAAAAGTACCTCTTGTAACATCCTTGTAAGTATTATTATTCAAGACTTTTCTTTTCAAAAACATGATTTTGTTTTCCAACCTTTGAACCATAGGATCAACAAAATTAGAATGAGAAACCAAGGAACAAGCTCCAAGGTGTATCGTATTGATAGGATAATCCATGGTTGGATGTGATAAAATATAAATCACAATGTATATCAAACCATAATCAAGAGATATAAGCATATGAGAATCAAATCCCAAGAACATTTTGGAAAGAGATTATAGTATTAGAATTAGTCTTGGATATCAAAAACTCTATTTTTATGAGAATCCTTAGAAATATAATAGTGGTGAAGGATCAATCATGTTTACTAAAATGTAAAGGAAAATAATATTTTCTCATGTGTAATCTACTTTAATCTAATAGCACGCACACACCTACCCATAATTAACCTAGACTAATTTAATGTAATAGATTAGTGCACATGATTTTTTAATATTTATAGGAATCTAAATGTGAAAATTAAACATAGTAAATGTACTTATCTCTATAGCTAAATAATTAATGTAATCTACCATGGATGAATACATTGGGATCAAAGAAGGATCATAATAGTCTCTAAATCACCCTAGGATTACAATATCATGTTATCTCTCTATAGGTTTAATTTTGGCGACTATGGTTGAGTACAAAATAGTAGAATTATTTGTCACTTGCAAACTAGATTCTTGTCAATTTTACACTTTTTGTTTTATGCAATTTTCTTTTACTGCTTTTTTTTGGCATATAAAGATTAGTAATACTTAAGAACATCTTTAAAGGGTTGTCATTACTATTGCAAATGGACATGTTCTCCAAGGTTAACCCCAAAAATCTTGAGGAAACAAATGGTGACAACACTCCTATGTTTTGCCGATATTCCCCAAATGATTTTGCATATGTAGATTCTTTTATTGCACCAATATATGCCTTGAAATGAATGGAGAGAGGATGAGATAAGATTTGAAAATGAATGTATTGAATAAATTTAAATACAAGGACATAGAAATAAATCATGTAAATTTTATATTTAGTTGACCTTTGGAGGGAAAATAATTGGTGGAATTTATTGCAAATCTAAATTTCAAATTTCAAATTGTCAAATTGAGGATTGTGGAAATGACCTTGCACATAAAGGAGCTAATCAAGATGGGTGAGAGGTACATAAAAATATGTGCATGTGTAGTTATAATAAATTTATAGAAATGAAGAGTTTATTGAGATATATGTATACACAAATGAAGTAAGAGATAAGTATATAAGAACACACATAAGAAATGAATAAATAATATAAAATAATGAGCCTAAATTTACATAAAATTATATAATTTATCGAAATATCAATATATGAAAATAGTCTTCTCAAAACAAACATAAATGTTCATATAAAAATTTCTCCATTGCTAAATACTTTAAAAATAATGATCATGAACAGTGATTTGACCAATGAAAATTAGTGGTGTTATTGAGCTACTTTCACATAGCGCATCTGTGTTTGTGGAAAATACCAATGAATCAATTTTCTATCATCTGTTATGATCTTTCTAAAATGTTTAGCACGTGTTTCATTTCGATCACAACAAATTATAATTTTTATCTTCTCAATAAGGAATGCTAAAATGTAGCATACAACCAGGTCTAGAATTTCAAACCAATAACACGTATCAAATATAAATTGGTTAAAGGATGTAAATTTTTATTTCCCAACATTTCACAATTTATTCATATATATTAGAAGTATTTTTTTCAAATAGTTAATAAAGATCTACATTTTCTTTATTGATTGTAATAGATTTAACAACTAATATCATTCAGTTCTCAAAATTTATTAGCCATATAGGCCTATGGCTGCTGCTTACATCTTACACCACCTCCTACAACTAATCCAACAATGATAATTTACCAATAGTAAATCATGAAGAACATCTTAAAGAACAAAAAAACAATGTAACAGATATATTGCATCGACATACAGAAACCACACATAATTTGCAATTCTTAATTTTATAAGGAAAATAATTGCATCGACATATGAAAATCCATTATTATTAATATCATCTTTATTACATTAAGATTATATGCATGACTGCATATGTCAGATTGCCTGCCATGTAAGTAGAAACTACAATGTACACCTTGTTGCTTTATCAGCGATCATTTTTTAACATGGCTTGTGCACAACATCACCGCAAAGGCCTGGATTGCCTTTAAAACTTTAACCCATAACATAACATGCGGCAATCAAAAGTCAACTCCAAGTCATATGGATATCAATCTATAGCTTAAATCATACTTTTAAGAGAACCAGTTAAATAAAATAATAAATAAATTACCTATCATATCCAAATCTTGAGAGCGATCCTCCTATTGGAACTGGGCCACTGAGTTGATTGTTTGAAAGATATCTGAAGAAGTAAAGCCAAAATAAACAAGTTAATGATAGGTTTCAATTTTTTACCAAATGCACTTGACCAAATAATTAATATACATTTAAAACCGGCTAGATTAATTCTGTCACCTCACTGAAATAACATCAAACATGATTTACAGAATATAGAAGAATATTTGCATTCACATTCCCTCTAAAGATCATGTACAGCGCTGCAATATACAGTACAGATCAAACCACACAGGAAAAGAATGAGATCACCAAAGATCACCAAAGATCAAAACTTTCTAAAATAGATTTAAGATTTAACAATGTAAGCCGAGGAGAATGGTGACTCACAGGAAGCGGAGGTTGGAGAGTTGGACAAGTAAGGTTGGTATTTTTCCACTAAACTTGTTGTCAGAAAGATCAAGGGAAACCAGATTTTTTAAGTTCCCCAAGCTTCGTGGCAAGCTTCCACTCAATGAGTTGCCGTATAAATGCCTGAAATAATAATACATATACAGAAAGGTTTAAAGAAAATTCAGCTTGAACTAAAACATATACACATTCTTAAAATGTGTATGCTAGTAAACTTACAGGTCTTGTAAGTAAGGGAGATCACCGATCCGTGGTGAGAGAGTACCAGAAAGGCCACCACCTGCCAAATCCCTGTAAAATACTTAGAGAAAGTCAATGCTATGTGTGTTGTGTTAACTTAGATTTTATAGGAACTTTAATATGACATAAGACTGATATAGACACTTACACCCTGGTCACACGCTGGTCGATATCACAGGTTACATGAAACCATGCACAGGGATTGACCACGGATGGATCCCAGCTAGCCAAAACATTTTGGGGGTCTTGCAGAATATTCTTCACATCTATCAGTGCGTCTCCTTCTGCATTGGCATTGCATTGAATGGAAAGGAGGTTGCATACAGCAAATCCTAACACAAGGAAGTAGATAAGAATCAACATGGATGTTGATGTAGCAGCCATGGAAAAATATCTTTGCTGTTCTCTTCTTCCTCGCTTCTAATTCACAGTGGATATGCTTTTCTTTGTAATGCCCCTCTGATCATGTGAATTTATACAAGATAATTTCAATTCCCAATAAGTTGTTTTGTACTTTTCTGAATCTCCCTTTAAAAAAATTCTTCTTTTTGGTCTGTTGTTTGTTATGAAGTACGTACCATGATGAACTATAAACATGTATTTTTGGAGTGTGATTGTCTCCTGAGATTTCATTACGAAAAGTTCATAACTGTATCTTTATTTGGGTAGTGGAAGAGGTAATGACTAGTCTACTTGTGTAGGAACCAGAAGAATATAAAATGCATGGTATGCTGGCATAACTGAATGAAGTTAATTTTCTAAAGAAATGTATCCTTAAATTCATTAGCTCTCAACGACACACAGAAGAAATAGGGCTTTGCTTAAAATACTCAAATAAATAGCAATAATGTTTATTATAACAAAGCAAAAACATAAAAATATCATGAGCATATCTCAGATGAGATACTAAGAAATCATATTATAGTTAGCTTTGTGAACATAATATATTTCATTAATAATATTTTTTACACAAATAAAAATAAGTGGACATAATTGAATTAAATAAATAAATTCAAGATTACAATTTGATGAATTGATTCAAGACCATTGTAGAATATTGAGATTAACAATTTGACATCAAGATATCATGAACACTCTAATGAAAATGACATGAAACTACATTTTTTTTTAATTATATGTGCATTTATTTTTTTGAACCATCTTTTCATTATTTTGGCATTATCATGGTAAGTTTTTTTCTTTTTTAATATATAAAATGTATGGCAATGTGCTTCTATTGAAGAAAACACACATAATCATTCAAAATATAACTGATGATTGTAGCTAATTCTTAAAGGATTCACCTTTCAAACAATACCTTATGATGTGCATGCCTTTTGGGGGTTTATATAAATTATCCAAATATAATATATTATATCACTTTATTGTTATGAGAAATGATATAATTTATAAATATTGCATGGGTAGGTATAAGGGCTTGGAAAGCATGAGAAAAAGTGGTAGGTTGCTTATAATTTGTGTTCTAAATTCCCTATAGATTATTTTATACATGTCAATAATAGGAAATATTATTCATTATGGATCTCTTACCAAGATTATGAATCTTTTTTTTTTTGTACATCACTCAATTGAAACAACATAATCCTAGTGGTTCTTACTTAATATTAACTCTAATGTAGTTGAAAAATGAAATAGCGATCACACCAAGGTCGTAGGTTTTGTACAATCTTACAAGTTTCATGAAATAAATAATTAGAAATCTTTTCTTGTGTTGTGACACTACATAGAAGTATAATTAGGTGTCTTTAAAATCTTTTTATCAAAATGTTAATTAATATGCATATTATAACTAAAATATATGTTTCTAGGAAGATTCATTGTTAAAGTGGTATGGCAAGGGTATGGAAATTGACATGCATAACTAATTTTAAATAAAATATTAATGTAGGATGGCATTTATCATATCTCAACTAGGATTTCTATGTCAAGATTTTAATGAATGGTATGATAACTAAAAGTAATTTTATCTCAAACATGGGTTTGCAAAACATCCACAATTAATTGGATATAAATAATAACCTAGGATATATAAACATAACTAAAGGAAAGTTACATAGTGTACAAATAGGATGTTTCCAATTAGTGAAAGTATGTTGGAAACTTAAAGCATCCAATTTTATTAACTTTGATAAATCATAAATGTAAATGAAAATAAACACAAAAGAGATGCAAACCATAACACTTGAAATATATCTAGGGAAATTCTTATGATAAAAAAAATCCACACTAAAGATCTTAGAAGTTATATTAATCTTTCAAAAAAATTACACAAATATAAATTCTCACTAAATTCTTACAAAATTTGGTTATTAATACAACCTAAAAAATAAATTATCCAACCTCCTAGAGTAAATCCAATTTACAGAAAAATTATAAATTGGGACTAAGGAATGGTTTTGGAAACCATTTACAAATCTAAGAGAGTTATGGCACCCAAATTGGTTAGACTCAAATTCTAAAACCTACCTTGGTCTATGATGCCTTGAGTATTAATATCATATTACTTACACATTGACATAGTGTCATAACATAGAATATTTTGTTGGTGTAATTAATTAATTATTACACTAGCATAAGTTAACTTAGGTCTTGCATTTAATTAATTAAGTCCTAGGTTGCATTATTAGATAAATCATTTAATAAATGGGATAATATTCCCTTCCTTATTTGTAGGAGATAAGATTCCTTCTAGAAGATGAGTTGTCCTTCTAGAACTTATCCCCTCATTTAATGATCATCACCATTAGGGTTCACATGTTGTCACATGTTGTTAGATTAAGACACATGTCAACATCTCTTGCATATTAGGGTTTAGCTCTTGCCTATATAATCAGGCATCTTGTACATTTGTAATATATCAAGATATCAATCAGATATCCTTTTAATCAAGATCAATATCAAGATATCAATCAGATATCCTTTTAATCAAGATCAATATCAAGATCTCAATCATATATCATATCAATATTGAATCTCCATTGTGCATGCGCAGTTGCAACACTTTCTGGGTGGTTGATTATCTTTCCTGGCTTAAAGGTCCTACATCGAAGACTGTAGCTTCAAGGACTATGCATCCATAATCCCAACATGGTATCAGAGCTTATCCAGTGAAACGTCAACCCTCGATCAAGAAAGTTGGTGTGCGAGATTCTCCGCAGGCTTGAAGGTTTCCATTGAAGGCTACTTGTTTCCACCTGGGGACCAAGCTGATTTCTGAAGTAGATTGAGTCAAATCCGAGCTCGCCATTGTCTTCAGAAGGCCTCGAAACCCTAGGATCGCCTGCCCATTCATCAAAATCAGATTCATCAACCTGGGAGCTTCAGAGGTATTTTTAGGGTTTGCAAAATCAATCGTACTATCTGTACAATTTGCAGCAAAAAATCATCCCGGTCAGTTGTCCTCTGAGGCAAAAAAATTTTATGCGCAGGCCATTTTCTATTTTCAGAAAAAAATCAGGGCATTTTATTTATATTATTGGCAAAAAAAAATATTTTAGGTTTTTCTATAGTTTCAGGAAAAATATTTCGAGCGACTACATATTTTAATTCTCCGTCGGCATATAGTATAAGGGATATATTTATTCTATCGGCACACTGGGGTTCTGATTTTTAAAAAAATCCGTCGGCATTTTATTAAATATTTGGGATTTGATTTGTTAAATTCCCATTTTATTCGACATTCATGCAGAATATATTTTCATCGGCCTTTGAAATTTGAATTGCCTTTTTGGGCAATATTCAAATTTTATTTTGGGTCGGTTTTTTTTTTAAAAAAAAACAAAAACAAAAAAATCTGCAGAATTTTTTTTTTGTCGACCGAATTAAATCTTTGGCAGGAATGTACTGTTGTCGGCCCACTTGGCTAGCCCCGTAGTCCCATCACCGGCGCCGTCATTGGAGTCCTTCGCCGGCCATTGAATCTGTTCGCGCCAGTGCCCGTGCTTTCTCTACCGGTCTCCATCGCCGGCAACCATCCTCCCGCCGACTAAGCTCGCATCGCCGACAACCTTGCCGACTGCCCGTGTATCCTGCCGAAAGTTCCTGTCGGCCGTTCCTACCGCCAACGGCTGCAGCCACCATCCGGAGTTTCTCCCGCCAGCTGAAGTCTTACCGCCGGTCATCCTGCATCCTCCCGCCAGCTATTTTACCGGCCCATCTTGCCGTCGCCGACCACCGGACTTCTACCGGGATTCTTGCCTACGCCGATGGGATCCGACCATGAGTGGCACCACCTGAACTCACCACTCCGCCCGGAACTCTCCGCCGCCACCAGGGGTGGCACAATTTTTTTTTGCCACTATATACACTACGGTCATATCAGCGACCGTATTTTTGCGCTCGGGGGCTTATTTTTTGACCCTATTTAGCCTGCAGAGTGCCTCAAGTAGGCATTTTTTTCATTTGATCATAACTTTCACCCAGGGTATCGAATATTTGCAAACGATATACCGTCAGAAAAGGAATTTCGCGTACTTTCCAGTGGTGAGATTCATTCTATGAATTTTTTGCTCGCAGAAGACTCTACATCCAATTGAAGTCCAAACCCTAATTTGGACATAAAAGCTTGTACATCTTTGCAACCGCTCATCAGATTTCAGTGATTCCAGCGGCATTAGGAAGGTGATTCAGAGCTTTTTTTTATCAGTCCAGCCCCTTGATCAGTTTCAGCTCCAGGTACTCTTGCATGTGATTTTTTTAGTTTGGTGCATTTGTTCAATAACCTGGACATCCTGAAGCTTGGGATAATATTTTTTGATCCGGGTTGCATCACTTCAGTTGTACATCATATTTGGAAGTCTTTATTTGCTGTTGAAGGTCATTGTCTTTGTTTTTGTGAAGAAAATTCATTATGGGGCTTGCATATTTTTCTCCTTTGATTATGTTGCACAAGGGTAACTATTCGCAATGGCGAGATGGGATCTACCACCATCTTCGATCACTTGATTTGTTGCCACATCTATTTGGTATTGTTCCTCATCCAAGTGAAGGTATTCATGAACTTGCTTGGAGTTGCAGCAGGTACACTGTTTTGGAGATCATTTCTATGCAAGTTGATTGTGATGTTCTAAGTACTATTGATCATTGTGATTGTCCTCACATTCTTTGGACTAAGCTTTGGGAGATCTATGGAGATTCAGATACTCCACCATTCCCCAATGATCATGCTTCAGAATGTCTTGCTTTAGATCAAGTTCCCTATGATGATATTGTTATGCAGGAAGTTGATTGCCTTGATCTTTCCGAAGAGGTTGACAAGGTACCTTTCATTGCTTCTTCTTCATCAGAGACAGTTGGTATCCCTTCACATTCAGTGATTCCTTGTCCAGAATCATTGATTGAGGTTTCCACTATCATCATCGATCAGGACACATTCATTTTTCCAGCCTTGATATCTCATGATGGCTTTGTTTCAGGTATCATTGCCTTGGCCACTTCTACAGGTTTGGAGAACATTCTTGAGGGGGTATCACTCCTCTATTCAGATTTGGCTTTGGAGAGTTGTTTTGAGTCTCCTCATTCTTTTGTCTCGACCTTGATTGGGAATCCCAAGACTATCTTGGAGGCACTTGGTTTCTCTTCACAGATTTCATATCCGAGACTTCTTCCCTGTCATTCCATTCAGAACTTGAGGTTTCTTCAGCATCCACCATTGGCTTTGCTTCTTCCTAGCAGGAGATTTGTGGTTTGGACACCTTCGTTGCTTCAGACTTCCTTCAGTGGTTTTGAGGACACTTCATTCAAGGGGGGGCTATCAAGTCTCCATCACATCCATCATCTTCATTCCATCTTCGTCTTTGGATATTGTTCAGCATCAGTTTCTGCATCATCCTGGTTTGTCACTCTCTTCATTGATTGTGGCATCTTCATCAAGCAAGGAGACATTTGAGCAGCATTCAGAGACATCATCATCCATGTTCCTTCTTCCTTCCTTCAATTCCTATCCGGAATGGGAAGCATCTCTCCACTTGCAATTGGTTTTGTTTCTTCCAAAAGGAAGACAAGTTGTTTGTCGACATTGGATCTTGTTCTGTCTTCAAACACTTCCCTTCTTTGCAGGTGATCACATCTTTTGGGAGGGCTATATTGTCTCTCTCTTTCCCTCCTATGGGGGGGCCTTTGATTGCATTGTATCCATGTGACGGATGGTGTCCTTGGGGGGTATTTGGGAGTCCTCCATCCTTCCCATCCTATCTCACATCTTTTTTCATTTTCATCTCTTTTGGATAGGGGTTTTGTTCCCATTGGGTTTTCCCCTTTTCTCCGGTGGGAGATTTTCTGCATCTTCATGTACATGGGTACCTAACATGGCCTGTGTAGTGAGACCCATCATCATCTTTGCATAATCATTGCATCTTCCTCCCTAAGTTGCACTTATGGGGGGGTGTTGGTGTAATTAATTAATTATTACACTAGCATAAGTTAACTTAAGTCTTACATTTAATTAATTAATTCCTAGGTTGCATTATTAGATAAATCATTTAATAAATGGGATAATATTCCCTTCCTTATTTGTAGGAGATAAGATTCCTTCTAGAAGATGAGTTGTCCTTCTAGAACTTATCCCCTCATTTAATGATCATCACCATTAGGGTTCACATGTTGTCACATGTTGTTAGATCAAGACACATGTCAACATCTCTTGCATATTAGGGTTTAGCTCTTGCCTATATAATCAGGCATCTTGTACATTTGTAATATATCAAGATATCAATCAGATATCCTTTTAATCAAGATCAATATCAAGATATCAATCAGATATCCTTTTAATCAAGATCAATATCAAAATATCAATCAGATATCATATCCATATTGAATCTCCATTGTGCATGCCTAGTTGCAACACTTTCTGGGTGGTTGATTGTCTTTCCTAGCTTAAAGGTCCTACATCGAAGACTGCAGCTTCAAGGACTGTGCATCCATAATCCCAACATATTTGACTAGACCCAAACTTGAGCATCCAATTTATCCTTATTCATCCATGCATTAGATGCTTTATGGAAATTTTCCAATACTATCATAAGGCTAGTAAATATACTAATATAACCTCATTACATGATATTGCATGTCATAAGAATTATCATTGTGACCAGCATGAATATGAGTCAAAATACTCTTGCGAACCTCCCAATACATTGACACATGTCCAAAATGAGTCAAAAAATTTTAAATTCCTAATCCTCATACAAGGAAAAAATCCACTAGAAGACTAAATATTTGTAACTCCAAAATGGAATTCCAACTTTTCTAAGTGGAGGCAAAAGACACACAATACAAACTAGCAACATATTAAGACATATTGATACAAAGTAGATTTTATGTGAAGAAAATTGAATTTTTACATGAGGGTGGTGGGGTGGTGGTGATGATGGTGATGAAATTTCAAACTTTGAAAAGGTGGGAAACCTTGGTGGTGCTACAGGCGTTAATGGTGGACAGCTTGTTGATGGGAAGGTGATGTCAGTTGGGTCCTTTGCTATAGGTAAGCGGTGTGGGTCACCTTTAGTGGAAAATGAATATTGTGGTAGGAAAGGGGCTTTGAAAGTTTCTTGTCCTACGTATTCTTCAGCATTCTTCTCTGAAAATCAGAATCTTGAGGTAGAAAAGTTTGGACCAGGACTTTCTTCTATTTGTTTGGATGCCACTTCTAAAGATCTGAGCCTTGGGATTGATAATAATAGGGATTATTTTTTCTTAGAATCATCTCTTAAATGGTAAAACTTGTTTGGTGCGAATCCCAAAGCTAAAATTTTCACTCCTCCTATGACTTTTTAGTGCAGAAGCACCTAATTCACTAGTTACCTCTCATAGGAAAATTTTGTCTAAATTGAATGATTCATTTGTAAATTCATGTAAAAGGTCATGTGAAGACCTATTCAAATTTTTTTGAGTATCCATTAGGTCATTAGGAGGTAACTCATGTCAGTTTGCAAAAATATTGCCAAAAATGTAAAGTTGTAAAACTTGCAAAAATGAAAAAAAAGAGAGCACAAAATTAGAAGATGAAGAGTCACCAGGATTTAGAAGGTTGTTGGTCATTGGGATATGAGAAGGAAGTTGCAATAACTAATGAAAAACTTTATAAATCATGGAAAAGCTAAGAGGAAGCCAAACTTTGTATCTTGAAATCAAAATTAGTAGTACAATTTGTTTCTACCAATTTTGTGTTTTCTTCTTGTTTCTAGTCCTTGTATGCACTGTATTGCAGAATAAAAGTTATTTATTTTCTTTTTTCTCTTATAGAAATGAATTAGCAATCCATTGGAAGTTTTTTGTAGGGGTTTATTTATACTTACTAGTTTTATAAACAAGAAAACAATGATCTACTAGTAGGCCTTTCAATCAAGGGTTTGAAAGTCATTTAGGGAATTAATCCTCCATCCCACTAATATAGATTTAGTAGGTTAGTGGGATGGAAAGAATAGGATATATTTAGTATATATTTGGTACGTGTTTGTGTGCGGATTCAAGAAGGTGGATAAATACAAAGTTTGGGGCTGCTCTCTTAGAAATACTAAGTTTTCTACATGAATTGGATGGTTACAAAGTGGAATATATCGAAATAGCTTTCATAGTGGATGGAAGATAGTGTGTTGGGCTTGGGCAGATATATTTTAATGGGTATGAAGTATTTACAAGGAGGCACAAGTTTTGGAAATGTTGTTTCCTATAAACCCCTGCTTATTCAAGTCTAAAATAGCATGCAACAAGGGTTTGAGTTTTGTAACCTATGGAGTGGTGTAAATGTTCAAAAGTTGGTTGATTTGGTCATTTTTGAGCCTTTTCTAAGACTATTTGTAAGATTTAAGGACTAATGAGTTGTTTTAAGATGTATTACTTTGATATTTTGGCCTATTTGGTAGCCTAAATACTCAGCACAGTCAATTTTTTAGTCGTTTCTTCCAAAGTATTTATATTAGAGATTGAGATATGCTAATGTATGTCAAAATGGGTTCTGGAAAATGCTTTGGTCTGTAAGGATCTTTTGTAGTTTGCAAAGTATACCCGACTGAGAGGTTGGTAACCCTACTAGGAAAATAATTGTTAGACTATAAGAAGAGTACAAATTTGTGGAAATTGTGATTTGAGTGATTGGTTTGGGCTTGAAATTATCTAAAGGATGTTGATAAATATGTATAAATGCTTTGGTAAAAGTTTGGAAGGATGACTTGTTGATTTTGATGATATGAGCAAAATGAAATCAATGTGCAAATTGGTGTGTTGTCTACTAGAGAGAATGTAACTGATAAACAGTAAAATGAAAAGATTTTTATGATTTGAATCTACTTTAATGATTTTGCTAAATATGTCACAATGTTAGGTATAAGGGTTGGGAAAAATTTGGTAGTTTGAGGATTGTGAACCATGATGCAACATTGGTGTCTTAAGGGCATGATTTTGGAAATCTGATTGAACAAAGTTCTAAGGTGGAATGTTTGGTTTATTTCTAACAAAAGATGATGGTTAAGATGTTCTAGTGACTAATAAATTTTTGTAATCGGGTCTTGATGATTTATGGCTTTGTGAGTTAAAGAATAAAGTGAATGTATAGTAGACTTTTGATGAAAGTTAGTGAATCAATGATGCTTGTTCAATTTGATCTTCTCCAAATGAGTTTTGGGATTGAAGTTCTTAATGTTTAAATGTTGTTGATAGATGGTCTGCATCAAATTTGTATCAGAGCTAGCAAGGTTCTGATGGATTGTTGAATTGATGGTTTGTTGAAGATGTTGCTAATAGTTGGTTGAGATTGTTGGTTGGTTGCAAGTGCTTGATCCATCTAAGCTATTGAGAAGAAGGTTTCTAAGTTGTGAGTTGGAAAACAAGGAAATGTTTGTTGTCACCATCCTCTAATGGATATTAATTTGGGTAGAAGGTGCAAGGAAAAAGAGAGCGGGTCATCTTCCAGCATCTGTTGATGGGTAAGATGGATGGTTTGTTGAGTTGGTGTTTCAGTTTGTGTTTGCAAGTTGAAGAGAGATGGATTCTTTTCTAAGGAATCACTTGAGGTTATAGCCAGGTTGAAGGATACTCCACTAATGGGAGTAGTTGAGAAGATGAAAGAAGAATGATTAGGGAAGATGAAGGATGATTGTTGAAGAGGAGTTTGCGAGGATAGTCCTATGTCCTTGGTTGAGGAAAAGTTAGAGAAAAGTGGTGAGTGGTAAAAGGGCCATCCTATGTCCTTTTGAGGAAGAAAATAAGAATGTGAACCTGATGATAAAGGATGAGAAAGGAGAAAGGAAAAGAGAAGACAAAGATGACAAGAGACAAGTGAAGGAAATAGCAAAGAAAAAACAAAGTTGAAGATAGAGATTGGAACCAAGACAGAGGAAAAGGGATATTTGAATTTATTTTGCAAGTACAATCATGTTTCCAGGGGACTTGGAATTTTTTTTTGGTTGGTTGTATGGTGCAAGAGCACCTAGTTCACTAGTTACCTCTCATAGGAAAATTTTATCTAAATTGAATGATTCATTTGTAAATTCATGTAAAATTTCATGTGAGGACCTATTCAAATTTGCTTGAGTACCCATTAGGTCATTAGGAGGTAACTCAAGTCAATTTCAAAAAATATTGCCAAAAATGTTAAAGTTGTAAAACTTGCAAAAATGAAAAAAAAAAAGAGCACAAAATTAGAAGATGAAGAGTCACCAAGATTTAGAAGGTTGTTGGTCATTGGGATATGAGAAGGAAGTTATCATAGCTAATGAAAAAACTTTATAAAGCATGGAAAATCTGAGAGGAAGCCATAATTTGTATCTTGAAATCAAATTTTAGTAATAAAGACAATTTGTTTCTACCAATGTGTTTTTTTTTCATTTCCAGTCCTTGTACAAACTGTATTGCAAACTAAAAGTTATTTATTTTCTTTCTTCTCTTAGAGAAATGAATTAAGAATTCATTGGAAGTGTTTTGTAGGGGTTTACTCGGGTTTACTCAGACTTAGTGGTTTTATAAGCAAGAAAACATTGATCTACTAGTAAGCCTTTCAATCAAGGGTTTGAAAGTCATTTAGGGAATTAATCCTCCATCACACTAATATAGATTTAGTAGGTCAGTGGGATGGAATGAATAGGATATATTTGGTATATATTTGGCATGTGTGTGTATGCAGATGTAGGAAGGTGGAGAAATACAAAGTTTGGGGCTGCTCTCTTAGAAATACTGAGTTTTCTACATGAATTGGATGGCTACAAAGTGGAATATATTTAAATAGCTCTGATAATGGATGGAAGATAGTGTGTTGGGCTTGGGTAGACATATTTTAATTGGTATGAATTATTTACAAGGAGGCACAAGGCTTGGAAATATTGTTTCGTATAGACCCCTATATATTCAAGTCTCATGCAATGAGGGTTTGAGTTTTGTAACTTATGGAGGGGTGTAAATGTTCAAGAGTTGGTCAATTTTTGGTCATTTTTGAGATTGTACTAAGAATTTTTGTGGGATTTAAGGACTGGTGATTTTTTTTAAGATGTATTGCTTTGATAGTTTGGCCTATTTGGTAGCCTAAATACTTAGGATAGTCAATTGTTCAATAATTTATTCTAAAGTAATGATATTAGAGATTGAGCTATGCTAATGTATGTCAAAATGGGTTTTGGAAAATGCTTTGGGTCTGTAGAGATCTTTTATAGTTTGCAAAATATACCTGACTGAGAGGTTGGTAACCTTACTAGGAAAATAATGATTAGACTATAAGAAGAGTAAATTTGTGGAAATGGTGATTTGAGTGATTGATTTGGGGTTGAAACTGTCTAAAGGATTTTGATAAATATGTCTAAATTCTCTGGTAAAATTTTGTAAGGCTGACTTGTTGATTTTGATGATATGCGAAAAATGAAATTAATGTGTAAATTGGTATGTTTTCTGCTAGAGAAAATGTAACTGAGAAACAGTGAAATGAAAAGATGTTTATGATTTGAATATACTTTAATAATGTTGCTAAAGATGTCACAAAGTTAGGTATAAGGGTTGGGAAAAACTTGGTAGTTTGACAATTATGAACCATGATGCAACATTGTTGTCTTAAGGGCATGATTTTGGAAATCTAATTGAACAAAGTTCTGAGGAAAAATGTTTGGTTTATTTCTAACAAAAGATGATGGTTAAGATTTTTTAGTGACTGATAAATGTTTGTAATCAATTCTTGATGATTTGTGGCTTTGTGAGTTGAAGAATCAAGTGAATGTATAGTTGAATTTTGATGAAAGTTAGTGAATCAATGATGCTTGTTGAATGTTATCTTCTCCAAATGAGTTGTGGGACTGAAGTTCCTGATGTTTAGATGTTTTTTATAGATGCTCTACATCACTTTTGTTGCAAAATAAAAGACTTGAGAGTACTCTATCTCTATCCCGGATTGAATTTTTGAGATAAGTGTCAAATATGGATATGTCTTTCCTAGGGGGTGCTGTCATAATAGTGGTTTACAATTCCTGAGAGGAACGAATTTTAGCTGAAATCATATTTTTTTAGAAAATATAATGATTTAATCCTTAAAAAGTTCCATTTTAAGGATTCCAATTGAAAAGGGTTTGATCAAATCACCTTAGACCAAACCCCCTTGGATAGAACCTTGCTAGTTTTAAACCATACCTATAAATGCGTCTCCTTTACACCTATCAAAATGCTGATAAAAATAACTTTTGATTTAGCTTTTGGGAATCAAATGAATTCATTTAAAATTTATTTCAAATGATTATGGTATTCCTCAGAACAAGCTATCCAATGAATATAATTTTAATATGTTTTGGTTTTGTTATGTATTTGTTTTTTAAGTTTTATTAAACATAGGTTTTCATCAAAATGAATTTTTTTATTCACATGTGGAAAAATAGAAGATTATTAAAAAAAATTGAAAAATATGAGTGCACCAGATATTGAAGTCCTTGATCCAACAAAAAAAAAAATTGACATATACAAAAAGTTACGTTATCACGTGCATGTATCAATTGTAATTAGTTTGACTTTGAAACTTGATTAAGAAAAAATATTCAATAAAAACTATCTAACCAAAGTGGAAGCACTAGATATCAAGTTACAAATCTAAATTTGAAAGAATTAGAATTTTATCCTTCATGGAAAAAAAATTGTGTTATACAGTGTGCGTCACTTTTTAAAAATGTTGTTTTCTGAAAAAAATCAATTTTCGTGGGAGATGGAAAAAGAAGTGCAATTTGATTCCAAAAATTTTGAAAAAAATATTTTTAGAATCTACAGACAAAATTTGATGAGCCTCTAGTTTACACCATCTTCAAATTCCTCATAGTTTAGCCGCTATAGGTGCCCGAATGTGAAGATTTAGTTAAAATTAATAATTTCAGTGTCCAGTTTGGCCAAAAATTGTAAACCACTATTATGGGATCACCCTAGGTAAATTTGTTGGCTCATGTCCTCACATTGACCCTGTTCAAAAGTTTTCTTTCAACCGCTCGAGACCTAAGGGATAGGTGTATGTTGCAGCAATGGCCAAAGGTTTATTTACCTTCATGTTGAACTTTGAAGATGACTTACTTGTGGCTTCGACTAGTGGCCCATGGTTTATTGAGAAGTCATATTTGATGCTAAAGAGGTGGGAACCAAGCTTAAATCCTAACTCGTTCTCCTTCTTGACTTCCCTTGTTTGGGTTTAACTTACTAGTCTCACACTTGAATTATGGGATGGGAAAGTGTTTAAAGGGATAGTGAGTACTTTTGGGTGTTTTTGTTGATTGATCAAATGACAGCTTCTAGGAAGCATCTTTTTTACACTAGATTATGTGTGAATGTGGAACAATCTGCTGGCATGCCCTCTATGGTGAAGATCAACTCTAAGCATGGGGTATGGGAACAAGCGGTGGAATTTGAGTCAATTCATTTCATGTGCTTCCATTGCAAGAAAGCTAGTCATTGGGATAATAAATGTCCACTTAAAATTCTGAAGCAGGTGACTAAACAGTGGAGAGAAAATGAGAAGGCTCTTGAAGAGATTTCTTCGAAGTCTTTGGAGAAAGGGAAGTTTATCCTTGGTGGTGAGGCAGTCATAGTTTTTGATAAACCTATGGAGATGGATATGGTAGAGGTTGAGAATATAGGAATTCCTAAGGGCTAGGTTATTTCAAAAATGATTAATAGGGAGCAAGAGCAGGGTGGTTAGTTTAATACTCTCTCCCCTATTCTCAAATCGGTGGAGTCTTTTGAAGAGACTAGGTCTAAGGCTCTGGTGGAAGACAAGGTGTCTATGGATGAGGGTTTGGGTTCCCCTCCTTCAAGGGCCCATGGTAGTGGGTTTCTGCCATAAGTTGATTGCTCCAAGGTTGAGGGTTTGGAGGTTGTATCTGAAGTAAAGGATAATGAGGATATTGATGATCCTGACAACCCTCCATTCATTTCAGTGCAAGGTCATAATAGAAAGAAGCACTCCCCTTCACTAGGAGTTGTTACTAGAAACAAGAAATGGTGTGACTACAAGTCAAAGCTGAGAGGTACATATTTCCCTCCTTCAAATGTTACTAGGGATAAGGAGAGTTGAATGGATATTGCTAATGGTACTTAGAGAAATTTTTTGTAGATGTGCTCCAAAAGGACCTCCCATAAGCTCTTATGAAGATCATCTCCTAGAATATGAGAGGGTTAAGTCACCCTCACAAGCATGATCTTCTTGCTAATCTAGTAAGAGATCAATGGCCTAATATTGTCCTAATATAAGAAAATAAAACAGGGTTGGATAAAGTTTTTAAACTGAAGCATAAGATTTTTTAAGGATTGTGGTATGCATTTCTCTTATGTGGCTAGTGCCTTGGGAGGGATTTTGTAAAGTTTTGGAATCTAAAGATGGTTTAGGGGGTTGAGGTGTTCCATGACTACAACCATGTGGCCACTTCATTTATTAATATGTGGGATAAGTTCTCTTGGACCCTTTCAAATATCTATTCCCTGATAGTAAGAGTGTGAGAACTTTTTTTTGGGAGAATATTGTATTCTTCAAGTTGAAAAATCCTATTGTTAACTAGCTAGTTATGGGGGATTGTAATATGCCCCTACATGATGTTGATAATTTGGGAGGTTCACAGATTGTGGATGATAGTAGATATAATCTCATGAAGTTTATCAATGATAATGCTCTCATTGACTTGGATCTTAAAGGGTCCTCTTTCACTTGGTCTAACTAGTGTATGGGGGATGCTCTTATCACTTCTGATTGGCTTGTCTCTTATTCATGCTCACTCTTGGATTTAACCAAACTAAGGTCGGATCACTTTCCTTTGTCTTTATTGGTGGAATCACTGGGTAGGAAGAAAAATTTTACATTTAGGTTTGAGAAGATGTGGACCTATAATCCTGACCTCAGAAATCTAGTTCATGATTAATGGAACATTCAAATGGATAGGTTAGTTGTGTATAAAGTGGCCAAAAATATTGCTAATGTGAAGAACAATGTTAGGAGATGGAATTAGACTTATTTTTGTCACATTTTTTTGTAAAAGGAGGAAGTTAACGAAGTGCTTCTTGCTATGCATCAATACATCCAAGTGTTTAGGAATGATCAACTATTATCTCTAAAGGAGAACATCCTTCTTTCTAGATTGCATAACATTGTGGCTAAGGAGGAGGAGTTCTAGAAGTAGAGATCTTGTGTTTTGTGGTTAAAAAGTGGGGACAAAAATTTAAGGGTTTTTCACCCTTCTACTCTGAAACACAAGGCTTCTAATCATATTGATGCTATTAGGTTCAAAAAATAGGTGTTGGAGAAGGATGTTGATCTGCAGTAGGTGACATCTTCTTACTTTTTCAACCTTCTTTCAGTGGAAGGGGAGCTAGATCTAGAATGTCAAGAGGATCTTCTTGGGTACATCCTACATGTCATCTCTGATGATATTAATAGGAAACTAGTGCATATTCCTGTGGTGAAGGAAATGAGAAGTGTGCACTATCAAGTCAAGCTGGGAAAGTCCAACTGATTAAGACTATTTTTTAGAATCTTCCTGTTTATGCTCTCAACTTTTTTTATATGCCAAGTAAATTTGTGGAGAATCTAGAGGGAATATAGAAAAATTTCCTTTGGTTTGGGGTTGAGAAAAAGAGAAGAATCCATTTGGTTGTCTAGGATGATGCTTGTAGGCTAAAAAAGTTGGGGGGTCCTGAAAATCATAAAATCAAAGAATTTAATGTGGCCCTTCTTGGAAAACAACTATGGAACCTTATGTTGGCTAAGAGTGAATGGGATAAAATTTCTTTGAGAAAATACCTCTATGGGGTTGATTGTATAAGATATCTATTGCCTCTTGACTTTTCCCCTCCATCTGGGTTAGCTGTCTAGAATTGTATGGTCAAAGCTTGTAGAATTATTTCTAAAGGTCTTTTTTGGCAACTAGGAAATAGCAGGAAAATTTTGTTCTAGGAGGATTGTTGGTTTGGTAACAAGCCTCTTAAAGATAAACCATGGGATCAAGCTTTCATGGATATTTTTGTACGAAGGGTTGGTAGATTTGTTGCCAATTATATAGATGGAGGTCATTGAAAAAGGTTACATGAGGTGGATCTTCAGTTGGAGGATCTCTTTAATTCTTTGTCCTTGGTTCATATCCCCTCTTTTTCTTCTACTAATAAGGTTGTGTGGGGGCCGTTCTCCAATGGCAAATTTTATGTCTCTTTGGCCTTTCATCTTCAAGTTTCCTTTGTTGGACCTGCTCCTTTCTGGTATAACTTGTGGTCCTCTAAATTGATTCCCAAGGTTAATATTTTCTTTTGGGTTTTTTTCAAAAATAAGGTCTTAACTACTGATAATCTGGTGAAGAGAGGTCTTGTGGAGCCTAATAGATGATTTATTTATGAAGAGGATGTCGAGAATTCCTTTCACCTTTTGATTGGTTGTAGTTTTGTTAGAGAGGTTTGGACCTATGTTTTTTCTCTTTGGAATCTTAGCTGGGTGTTCCCTTCTTCAATTGGGGAAGTGTGGTCTTAATGGGTTGGACCTTCCTCCAATATTGCTCTACTTTTTCTTTGGGCTCTTTCTCTCCCCCATATCACTTGGAGTATTTGGATTGAGCATAATAATAGGATTTTTAGAAGTTCAGCTCTACTTTCTATCTCTATGGCTCATAAAATTTGTGCTTCTATGAAAGAGTAGTTTGCCTCTAGGATTTATTTCCACAATGGTCCAAGGTTAATGCTCACTCCAAATGACATTTCTATAGTGCATAATTGGAAGCTTCCCTATGATATTTACCTTCATCTCACTAAAGGGAAATCCTCTAGAGATGATGTTGCTTGGAAAGCTCCTCGTATTGGATGGGTGAATGTTAACCTCGATGGAGATGCTAATGGTAACCTGGGACCTACTGGTTGTGGGGGAGTGTTAAGAAATTCTAATGGTAGGTTCTTTTCCATTATGGTGCTCCCTTTGGGAACCTAGACAAAGCACTATGTGGAAGTGGTTGTTGCTTATCATATTTTGAAGATGGCCCAAATGAAAGGTTTTAAGAAGGTATGGCTTGAGGGGGACTCTCTCAATATTATCAATAATCTAAAGAAATATTTTTCCCCTTCATAGTGTTGAATCCATGATCATGGATACTATCAAAATCCTTAATTCCTTTGATGAGTATTATATACCTCATATTTTCTTAGAAGGGAATGGATTAGCTAATGTTTTTGCTAATCTTGGTGTTAGGGGTTTTAGGGAGTGTGTAAAGACCCCAAGTGTTCCATTCCATACCAAAAATAATACCATAGTGTTCATTATGTAATCGACTACACTTCCAAACATATGTCAAATCCACTCAAAGCCAAAACAAGGAGCATCAGAGTTCAAGATGTGACATCCTTCCCCACTTGGAAGAGACATCATCTTGATGTCTTATTACAAACATCCACACAATAGAGTCTAAAAAATAAGTGTATCATAAGTCTCAATATGCAGGAAAAGAAAATGTAAACTAGAGTCTCAATTGAGAAAACAATCTATCAATGTCCTTAGCATTCTCCCATGTGGAATTATCCTCTGAATATTGATCCCACTGGACCCTATACTGCATAATATCTTGATTGCACAACTTAACATTGCACTCTTCCAGTATCCTGATGGGCTTTAGCTGTATCATCCCTAGGTCTTGTACCTACAAGGAACACCAATCAAGGATATAAGCAACATCTGGATGATAAGGTATAATCACTAAGACATGAAATACATTATGGATATAGGATAGAGCTGGTGGCAGAGCAAGCCTATAAGCAACTAGATTAACCAACTCTAATACATCAAAGGGTCCCACAAATCTAGGGGCTAACTTTGAGTTCTTGTCAAAAGAGATTGAACTCTTTTGTGGATGAACTCTCAAAAAGACCTTGTCTCCCACAGAAAATTGTTTGAAAGTATTGTTCTTATCTGCAAGACTCTTCTATTGATTCTATGCTTGCTTCAACTTTTCTTTAATGAAATTCATTTGATCTTCCATCTCCCTTAATATTTCGGGCCCAATCACAATCCAGTCCTCCCACCTATCCCAACTAATGAGTGTCTGACATGTATGGCCATTTACTATTGTAGGAAAACTCCACTAATGGCAAATAATCCTCCCACTTGTGTTGTTGTTTCATACAATACATTCGAAGGAGATCCTCCACAACCTAATTCATCCTCTCTAACTGACCATCGGTCTAAGGATGATATGTAGAACTGAAATTTAGTTTGGTTCCTAGGGAAGAGTTTAGTGTAGTCCAGAATCTAGAAGTCATATGAGTGTCACAATATGAAATGATAATCTATGTCACTCTGTGCAGTCAAAAAATTTCATGCACAAACTTTCTTGCCAAAACCATCAAATCATCCTTGAGATTCCTATGGATGAAATGAGAAACTTTAGTCAATTTTTCCATCACCACTAAGATAGTGTCATGTTTATTTTTAGACATCGACAACCCCTGAATAAAATCCATGGTTATCACTTGCCACTTATATTTTGGCACTCTATGAGGGTATAAAAGTCCTGTCGGATGTACATGCTCATCCTTAACTCACTGGAACTCTAAGCATTGGGCTACAAATGCAGTTACATCTCTCTTGAGTCCTAGCCAAAAGTATAATGGCTTAAGTCCTTCCATCATTTTAGTAACACTGGGATGCCCTGAATAAGGTGCATTATGGAACTCCTCTAGTACCAACTCTCTTTATCCTGCAGAACTAGGAATATACATACGACTCTAGAACCTGAAGATTCTATCCAATTCAAACATATATCCCACAAATCTTTGATCTGATGGATCATATCCTAGGGCTTGTTTCACCCTTTCAAAGTACTCATCCCATGATAAGGCCTGAATCACCTATTGCCTGAAGCTAGATTTTATTGTAACCATGGCTACAAGATGTATTCTTCTACTTAAGGCGTCTACTACCCTATTTTCCTTTCCCTTAATATACTTGATGCCAAAGTCATACTCACTCAGAAATTCCAACCATCTCCTCTGATGTGAATTCAGGTTGGGTTGAGTAAAGATATATTGTAATCCGACATGATCTACTTTTAACACAAAATCCTTCCCCAAGAGGTAGTGCCTCCATATCTGGAGAGCATGTACTATGGCCGCCAGCTCTAAATCATGTGGTGCATAGTTTAGTTCATGTTGTTTCAACTTTTTGGACTCATATGCCACCACTTTTCCTTCTTGCATAAGGATTACTCCTACACCATCCCCTGATGCATCTGTAGTGATTGTGAAATTCCCATTTGGGTTAGGCACAACCAGAATAGGTGTAGAAGTGAGTTTCTCCTTGAGCAATTGGAATGATTTTTCACATTTATCACTCCACTCAAATTTCTTTCCCTTCCTCTAGAGTGTTGTAATGTGTGTTGCTATCAATGAGAACCCTTGGACAAACCTTCTGTAATAACTGGAAAGCCCCATGAAGCTACAGACTTCAAAAACATTTTACTATGTTGGCAAGTCCAATATTGCCTTGACTTTATCCAAGTCCACAACTATCCCTTCTCTGAAATAATGTGCCCCAGATAGTGCACCTTAGACTAATAAAAGGTACATTTGGAAATTTTTCCATATAACTTATGATCTCTTAGTCTCTACAACACAATCCTCAAATTCTTGTCATGCTCTTCTTCTGACTTAGAATATATCAAGATATCATCAAGGAAGATTAGAACAAAATTATCTTGGTGGTCTCAAAAGACACTATTCATCAAATTCATGAAGGTTGCAGGGGCATTGGTTAGCCTGACTGGTAGCACTGTGAATTCGTAGTTCCTGTATCTTGTCTTGAAAGCAGTCTTGTGAATATCTTCATCTTTTATCCTCAACTGATGGTACCCCGATCTCAAATCAATTTTTTAGAATACATTGGCATCCTTTAACTGATGAAACAAATCATCAATACGAGGAATCTTGTATTTGTTCTTTATAGTAACCTTGTTGAGCATCTTGTAATCAATGTATAACCTCAAGGTCCCATCCTTCTTTTTCACAAATATAACAAGAGCTCCCCATGGCGACACACTTGGCCTAATGAAACTATGTTTCAACAATTCCTCCAATTAGGCCTTTAGTTCATATAACTCTATGGTATTCACCTGTATGGTGATTTAGACTACGGTTCCACTCCCAGTAGCAAGTCTATAGAAAATTCAAATACAGGCTTAGGAAATAGCTGAGTCAACTCGTTAGGAAACACATCTTTAAATTCTTTTAGTATGGGATGATCATTGTTTGATGACACTATCTCCTCAAGGTCCTTGACCTTTATTGCATAAATAGTGCATCCCTTTCAGCTTTCCTTCTTTAACTACATGGTAGAAACCTGCCTGAGCTCTAAAGGCCTTTTTACACCACAAATCTCAACATGGTATCCCTAATCATCAAGACACTTTATTGTTGTCTCTTTGCAATCAACAAGGGCCTTGTGTTCAGTGAGCCAGTTAATCCCTAAAATTACATCATAAGACCACAAAGGTGCTACATATAAATTGACATGTGTTCTGAGACTAGGGAGTTCAAGTTCACTACAAAATAGGCATTGCTCTACCTTCCTCTCTACTTGGTTCCCATACTGAACTTTCCATGAATTTTCCATATAACTTGGTTTAATAGATAATTTAGATATAATATTGGAATCCACAAAACTATCAGTGGCACCAGTATCAATCAAAATGGAAATAGAACATCCAAAAACTGTACCCGATAGTTGGATAGGTGTAGCATGATATTCGGCTTGGTGGTTATCAACCATTGCATGAATATGATGTTGATTCTTGTCATTCTACTTGTTCCTCCTCCGAGGGAACACACTGATGTAATTCTCACCACCACAAGTATAACAACCTCCATGGGTGCCTTAGGTCTGTTAGATAAATCCCTTATGTTATTGTTGTTTTTATTATAATTAGTCATCTTTGCGTTGCCTTGATTCCCATCATACTGATCCTGAGAATTATTGCCCCTTTTTAGATTTTGGATATTCCTACTATTATTGGACTGATTTCCCTAGTTACTTTGATTATTCTGATTATCCTGATTATTGTTACCCTGGCAGTTTCCTTAGGGATTCTTTTTACCATACTTTGCATCTCTACTATTCTTGTAGTTGGCAACCTGTTGCATCTTATGCTCCTGCTTAAATGATAATTCAAAGGCTTTATCCATGGTAGTAGGTCCATACATGTCCACCTCATTTCCAATTTGAGGCCTAAGCCCCATAATGAATTTATGAATTCAAAACCTCTCATCATGTTGGTATTGGGGTACATACTTAAGCAAGTGAGAGAATTTCTCCCAATATTGTCTCACCATCATTCCTCCTTGAAAGAGCACCTAGAATTCTGTCATATTTTTATCAAAGTAGGACAGTGGAAGCCATCTCTTTCTGAATACATGCAAGAATTGCTCCCATGTTACCTTACCATATGAAAATTTTCGATTGGCCCTTTCATTGTCCCACCATGTGGCAGCTTCACCGATGAGCTGGTATGACCCCCATTCAGCCTTAGTTTCATCGAACAAGTTTTGTAGGGAAAAATAGCTCTCCATATCAATGATCCAAAACTCTGCTCCATCCCCAAAATATTTTCCATCAAACTTTGGTGGCACGACCTTCTTGAGGTCCTTACCCAATTCTTCAACTACCTTCCCTAGCTTACTTTGATTTCTTTCAGTCTCAGGGTTTTCTCCATTTAGTTTATCCTTATTGTTTTCACTTTCACTAGGATTTGACCCAGATGGCCCACTCTGTCTTGCCTGTTCTAGGTTGTTGATCCTAGCCTCTTGTCTACTCAAAATGGCCAAAATCTGATCCAACTTACCATTGGGATCACCATGGGATTCTCCTTCCCATTCCTGTTGATAGTGTCTACCATCCATTAGGAGTTAACCTAGAAAAACATAGCATCAAGCGTAATTAGGCATAGGTCCAAGAGTTGAACCTTGTTGCTCTAATAAGACCCCACATTTTCCATTCCATACCAAAGTACAATAATTGAGTAGCATTCACTTCAAGTAAGGAGATAGGAGTGCATTCATCACATGACATATCCATAACATGTATACCAAGAGTAATCCATAAATACTCAAGGTACTTCCATCTAACATTATCAATGTACATACAATTTTAAGGTGTTATAAATCATCTATTTCAGTGATACAATAAACAAATCATCTATCTCAATGATACAATGAACAAATCATCTATTTGAATGATACCATAAACAAGTCATCTATTTCAATGATACAATGAACAAATCATTTATTTCAATGATACAAGTTTACATAAGGGTTATACTCTTAAAATAAAGTTACAAAGTACAAATGGTTATGCAAGTTGTAAAGAAATAATATAAGAGATGTATATGTGACAAAGTAAAGCTCTGATACCAAAATGTAAAGACCCCAAGTTTTCCATTCCATATCAAAAATAATACCATAGTGTTCATGATGTAATCTACTACACTTCCAAACATATGTCAAATCCACTCAAAGCCAAAACAAGGAGCATCATAGTTTGACACGTGACAGAGTGGGATGTCAACAACCCCCTCCCCATTGAGGCTATTGCTTGTTTAAATCATGATTTTCAAAACTGCTAACTTGGATGATGACCTTTTAATGCTTTGGGTTCACATGACTATTATCACGTGGCAAGTAATTATTTGGAGGGACAGCAAGTTTGATCATGATTGGGTTGATGATACCTTTCTTGTTCTCCATATGGGGTGGAGTTCTAGGATCATTATTTTCCTCTGCCATAAGTTCGTTGCCACATGGATTGTGGGAATTTATGGCTCTCCTCATCATTGTAAGGTTCTCAAGCTTCTTACTTCTGCAAATTTTGGGATCATGGGAGGTGATAGAAATCATGTGGAGCCTTTCTCCTAGGATGCTATTGAGAAAAAGGAGGAGGTGTGGCGTATTTTGGAGAGAGGTCCAGGCTCACACCTTATTTGGAAAGGGTGCATGAAAATAAACTATAGGCAATGAATTTGTTTGCTAAAGCTTGGAATAATTGGGGTTTTGAAACTAGGTGGAACACAATTTGATGTAAATGAGGATTTTATTGCTAATATCATTGGGCTCTCATTGGAAGGAAATAAAGTTTATAGAGACAAGAAGGAATCAAAGGAAACAATGCAATATTTTTTCAAAGGGACTCAAGAACAAGATCTTAAGATGACGAAGAGTGGTGGGTATTAGCGCACCTCACTCAAAGAACTTTTAGGGGACATGGTTGAGGAACTTATGAGGTATGTTACCGTAAAAGTTCATTTTTCTGTGGTAAATTCTTATCACTTTTTCCTCCTGAACCATTTTCTCCACAAAAAAAAAATCATTTCCTTTTTATCTTTTGACGTTGCTGGAATATGGTCTAAAGAATCACAAGAGGAACCATAATAATTTGGTGTTGCATGTCAGGATTATTCTGTTAATTACTGACTATGCTAAAGCTTTTGAGGTTGCTAAAACACTTGCTACTTCCAAGGGTAAGCAACAAAAGCTAGTTGTTGAATATGAAACTGTCTTTGAAGAGGAGTCGGTCAACAAGAAAGGGGAAAAGAGGAAATTTTTCCTTGAGGAAGATTCTTTTACTGAGAAAGACATAGATTATATCCTGGATTCCCAAGCTTTCATGGAAGTGGTCTCACAACCTTCTATTGTGGGAAATTCAAGTAAAGGGGAGTCAAGTCCTATCTAGAAGGGTTTTGAAAATGGTAGGGAGGAAAAGACCACTAAAATTTTGAGTAAATCTAAGCTTGTTAGGTACCCCTACAACTATCTTGAAGGAAATAACTATAGATGTGTCTCTTTTGGAAAGAACTATAGATGTGTCTCTGTCACCCCCTATTTTAGGGACTAAGAGAAAGAAGGATTTGAAGGCATGTAGTAATAAGAAATTGGTTATTAGGTCTACTAGCCAATTGGTAGATATGCAGGCTTCTTCTCCCTTGAAGGTGGATGGTGGGAAGGATGTTGTAGATTCCCCAGGTGTGGAATTGGAAATGTTGAATAAGAGGAGGTCTATTGCTAAGAAAATTGTTGACTCTATCCTCAAGATTCAAATTTTGATTGCTAGTGGTAAAGGTAAGGAGGTCCATGTTAGCTAGGATAAGGTAAGTTCTTCCTAGGAGGATGATGTTGTGGGTAAGGATTGGACCATGAGGATGTTCCTAATGTTTTGGAGATGGGTAGGGAGGGTTCCATTTCTTTGTTTAATTATTTAAATGGGTGTTTCATGAACTCAACATGACCAATGTTAGGGTTTGTGGTATGGTTATTAAAGTGGGGGAGTCTTTAGCTCAAGATTAAATTGATGAATTGTTTGATTCATTGAAGACTGCTGCCGAGGAAACACTGAATATGAAGCAAATGTTAGAGAAAAGAATCCTGACCCTAGAGGACCAAATGGAAAGGATTTGCGCTAATTTGAAGAAGGGTGGAGAAGGGACTAAGTATGATATGAAGTATGAATCTATTGACATTCCTACCCCTATTGAAATGGCCAAGAAATTTAAGGAGATTTCTCTTGGTGATCCGCTAGTACACAAACAACAATATATGACTAAATAAACTACTAAAAATTGCATATAAATGACTAACTTTAGTCACGTGACTATTAGTGGTTTATTTGTAGTCATTTATAACACCACTAAATTTATGACTAAAAAATTTTAGTCATTTATTTTAGTCATTAATTTGGTCATTGATTTGGTCATTGATTTAGTCATTTATTTAGTCATTAATTTTAGTCACACCACTATTTTAATGGTTTATTTGTAGTCATTTATAACACCACTAAATTTATGACTAAACTATTTTAATAATTTATTTAGTCATTGATTTGGTAATTGATTTAGTCATTAATTTAGTCATTTATTTAGTCATGGTAGTCATATACTTAGTCATATATTTAGTCATCAATTTAGTCATTACTTTAGTCATTACTTTAGTCATATATTTAGTCATTAATTTAGTCATATATTTAGTTATTAATTTAGTCATTACTTTAGTCATTAATTTGGTCATTACTTTAGTCATATTTTAGTCATTAATTTATTCATTTTATTTACTGGTTTCCATTAATTGGTAGTAAATATAGTCATGAAATGAATAATTTATTAAGTACCATAAATTTTATAATGCAAAACTAACATAATATTAAACTTGAACTAAAACATAAAAGCAAATAAAAATATTACATGTACAAACAAGCTACAACATGCTATAATTAAAAGATTAATTCAACATCGTGATATATATAACCATGATAATTAAGATCCTTGAACAACACATTCAAAATACTGCATAAACCAATGAGCCAAGATGTCTAGCATTAGCTAGTACATGATAAACATGTTAAACTATGTTATTTTCTACAAATATTTTAATGGCCAGTGTGTGAAGGTTCCCTCTTTCTCTTTTAGATGAAAAAATCCATCTATTTTGTCTTCAAGTTGACTTCATAACTTTATCCCCTTCTTTGAGTTTATCAATACATTTATGCAAAAAATAAAAAAATAACACATTATATTACATAGGTAATGATTACCCTTGTTTGCATAATAAAATAAGCATTACTTACATAAATAGTACTTGCATGTGTGTGTTAAAATAAATGCAAAAGGAAATTTTCAAAAAAAAATTACAATGATCAATCTAATTTACTAAAAAACCATGACAATATTACTATCAGCTTCATGCTAATCAAATACAAAGGCCACAAATATAAAAACTACATTACCATGCACCCAATATGAGAGCACTACTAACATAACCCCATGCATTCAAAAATTAAAAGAAAAAGGGTTAAAAATTGTAGAACAAGAGATAAAAACTTTTTTTTTTGAAATTGAAAGGAATTTCCACAGCCTAGAGATATAAAGAGAAAATAAAATGAAGTATTTAACTAATTAATTATAAAAAATAGATTTATGTAGTTTATATTCATATATTTGATTACATTGCATTGGACACCTTTCAAACTCAAAGCATTACTTCACATTGCATAACTAATAACTAGATGTTGATAGATGACAAAATTTCAATTACAATAATATAGCTTTTACAAATTCAACCTAAGTAGTTATGAAATTAATTCACATTGTATAACTAATAACTAGGAGTAGCTACCAACTGCATTTTCCTATCATGGCATTCTATGAGACCACATTTCTTTGAGGCATTTTTTCAAACAACTCACCAGCTTGTTTATGCTACCACATTTTCCATACATTTCTACCAAAGCATTTTGTCAAATAGTTCACTGCCTTAAAAAAAATCTATCAAAAGCATAATAGTAAGCATGAGACCATAATAGTATAAGGCTCCATAAATATTTCCTTGTCCCTAAATAAAAATTAGCACTATCAGCCTAATAATGTCTCATCGGCGGAACCCCCATTATAGCCTTGTCGATGGCCCGATGAAAGCAACTCATAACCTAGTATTGGTGTAACAATACCCTATCGAGCTAACTCCTAAGGCGCTATCCCCAATAGACCAACAGAGTCAACACAAGTAAGCACATCACTATGACACATGAACATTGATGGAACAAATGTTTGCATTCCCCTGATGGCTTGATATAAGCATGGATTGGGCAGGTGCATGAAGTTGGGTACCAATTTTGTGGCCATTTTTGAAAAAAAAAGGAGAAAATGCGCTCGCGTTATTTCGCATTAAAAATAAAGGAAAAATTGAAATTATTTTCCTTGGGATACCAACCCAAAGGCTTGGAGGGCATTCCCAACAAGGCTAGAGACATGTTTTTGCAAATTCTATAATTTTTCACATAATTGAGTCTGTGCTCACCATCAAGATTGCATGTAGTTCAATATCGACAAAATCGAACACATGGGTAATGTTAGGTTCTCTCTTAGGTATCCAACGATGTAATTTTTTTCACTTTTGTCAATGTTAAGCCTTTCATCCATAATTTCTTTTGTTTGTTTGTCTGTTTTTTGATAAAAGGCAATGTTTGGTGTTTTTTTTGTTACAAATTAACCATTCATCAAAATTTCAAATAAATTACATTTTTAGAAACTAGACTCCATTCTACAAATTTAAAAAAAGAAAGAAAAAAAATAAATTAATTTAAAAAATTTGTAGGGGGAACACGACCAAAATTCTGCTTTTCAGAAGTTCCCACTTAGAAAATTAGTAAAAAATCAAATATTCATTAAAAAATTATCAGAAAAATTGTGCATCAACTAGATGTTGTTAGCTAACTTCTGACTATAGTGATTTTTAAAATACTAAGAAAAATTTCACCGTGCTCAGGTTGTACAAGAGTTGCTATGTTATGTTTTTCTGACAAAAATAATACCAATTTGTGTATATCCCTCTTTTGAACCCCTTAATGTCAACCATTTTCAAAATAAATTAGTAGTTTAGAAACTAGACTCGAAGCACTTCGATCCTTGTTTCTGTTCCATCTCAAAATTTTGAGTGTAACTATCCTCAATTTCACGTCCAAGGTTAGCATTTCCTGATTTCAAAAAAAAAATTGCCACTTAAGCCCCCTTTTTGGGAACCATCTTGGTGCACTTACCCAATTACCAAGTGCATAATGTACATCAGTGGATTTGGGGTGCATCATGGTGAAATTATCTGGCACCCACCGATAGACCTAAGGAAAGTTTTTCATTGGTGGAGAAGGTGGCTATCGATGGAATAAGAATCACAATCTCACCGATACAATGATAATGATTATTCTAACTGATGTGACATCCCAAGGCATTGTTGAGATATTTGAAATTAATGTTCCCCCTCGATGACAAGACTGAAATGGGTAGTGCATTTAGGTAGCTCTAAAATGGAGTACTTGTAAGTTTTAATTCTTTAAGTGAATGAGAGAAGTGTGTGGATTTAGGTGGTGTTAATGACTAATGTATGCCAACAATTTATGGAAAGGAATGTGAATGAAGTTATTAAATTATTTCATTTCATTATTTCATTATATTTTCAAGGCACTACTTACTCAATGCTTCTCTATTTTGATGAACAATAGGTGTGAAAACAGTGTATAGGAGGTGGTGGCTAGTTTCACGCTTAAAATGAGTAAATAACTCTCACACTTTTATGGAGAACCATCGGTAAAGAGACTGATGGGGTGTTTCCTATACAATGATGAACGATTAGTGAAGTCAGTGCAACTAATTCTAGGAAGAGGACTCAGCCAGCTCACACATAGATACAAAACTAATTTGGACATTTATTCACTCATAATATCTTGGGGCTTATATTTGGGAGAGTCGATTGAAGTTTTGAAAAAGGTTATGAAGGCACTGGTGCATAAGGATTATCTAAACAACTTGGACTCATTGTTGGAATGGACGATTCTGGGAGTTGGGATGGATATCGGTGAGGGAATTGAAATTGAAGAGGATGAAGAAACATTCAAATTCATACCCTTTGTGAAATGGCTAGAAGGAAAATGTAAATCCAGATGGAGAGAGGGAGAAACATGCTAGCGGGAGGCTCTGAACTTGATTATGGAATTAATAGAGGTTGAGGCAGTGGTAAAGAAGGCAAAGGCTAAAGTGAAGTGGCTAAAGTTGGAGCAATTGGAGAAGTTGGAGCAGCGACCTCAAAGGAAGAGGAAGAAGAATGGGAACTCTATGGAAACAATGGCAAGTAGCTCGTTTGTAGCTCTACAGTTAACATAATCTTCTGCCATGAATTTGAGTTTTTTGGTTGTTTATAGTTAGTTTTTGGGGGGTTTTACAAAACTGTGGGCAACAAAAAATGAGCTTTTCATTTGCAGGGTAGTTAGTAGTTATTCGTAAAAGATGGTGAATGTAATTTTTAGTGAAATTTTTTATTCTGAAATAGTTGTTAAGGACTCGCAGTGAAGTCATTGCAGAGAAACTATGAAATTTGAAAACAATGAATAAATAAACTCTCCAACCATACAATTATAATCTCAAAAAATATTGTAAATAAGGAAATTAATAATTTGAATGCAAGTAATCTATGTCAATTTTTAAACATTAATATTCTCCAGTTGTCACCTAAACCTGATTTAATAAGTCATAAAACTTACTGGTAATCATGCCTACCCACCAAAGTGGCTCATATAGGTAAGAATAACGTCCCACTCCTACAATAATTTTTTCATGGTCACTGTTAGTATGTAAAAATAAATTTGGAAAGAACAGAGTTGGAAAGATAGAATAGAATGAAGACTCTAAAGAAGCTATTTTCACATTGTAGCTTTCTGACAATCCAAGATGACACTGAAGCTTAGTGTTTGATTTTTGTTGAACACAAAAACAAGAACTAAGCCATGGGATAGAACACTAAAATCATTTTTTTTTTCAAAATAAGTTAGTATACTCAAATGTGAAAGGAGATGAAAGCATAATCAAAGAAATGTGTTAAAAGGGCGCCTCCATTTATGTACAGTGTAGGTGGAAATTGTCTAAATTTTGAAGTGCAATATTGAAATTTTATTTAAAATTGAAAAATAAATGTCCTTAGTTGATCAGAAGTAACTATTATATAAAGCTAACTAGTTCAAGGTATTCACTGTCATGTTTAGACATTCCCTAAGTATCTACTAAACCAATAAATCTTGTATAGAATGTATAGATTTCTAATTTGAATATCATATTTACAGTCATGGAGAGTTACATGAGGTATAGGTCAGGTCTCTAACTGATATATAATTGGTGCAAATCTAAGGTCTTAGGTTGTCCTGCCCAATAATCTTTATTCCAATCTTTAAATGACATAAAAGATTAAGTCTTATCCTTTGTTGTTCTCAAATTCTCAATCAAACCATCGTAACCATATCATACTAAAAGTCTATTGTTAGGACCAAAAAATGTAAGTTTTGAGAGTCCCACTCAATCTCAAGGCCAAAAGCATAACATTTGGCTTAGAACAGGTATAGACCAAAATCTTCAAATAGTGTAGTGATATCTTCAACAAAACCCTACGTAATTAAATCCTTCCATGGTTTTTTGTTGATGTAATTAAATTATCATAGATGATCTAAAAGGTCAAAGGGCCTTAATTTTTCTTGTAAGTTGTAAGCCCTAAAAACAATTCAGTCAGTCATCAAGGTAAATACATGACCAAAACATGGGTGAGGCAACAGTCATCAAGGTGATTACATGACTGGAACAAGTGTGAGGTAATAGAAGGAACAAATGTGAGGTAACATAAGGAATTATACCTTAGTCCTCATCACCCAAATCAAGATTTGAGGCAAGCAGAGAAATGTAGCCTACTCACTGCTTCTGCACAACAAACTTTAATCTATATTTTCTTTATAAATGTTCTAAAAAATAATCTCATATGACCACCAAAATAATTTCAACTATCACAGTTATATGATTTGTCATCAAAACCATCAGTTATAATTTAATCTTAATTGAGGAAATACATACCCAGTACATCCTCTTCAATACAAAGTGAGCTCAGTCACATGTTCAAGCCAACAAGTACTCCACAACCTCTCTCCTCCTACTAAGTAACACCCCTTGAGTTCTCTCAATGGACCCTTCTTCCCATCAAGCTTCAATGTGATGGAAAGTTTTTGATGCAAAGAAATTTGGCTTTGAACAAATCATCACAAAACAAACTAATTCAAACAACCAATTGATTCACCAAACTCTTCCAAATCACTCCTTTGAAAAAAATCTTCAACTCATCTAGTAGGTTTGTAGACCTAGATTTTTGACTTTATCTCACAATGAACCACTCAACAATCAATCAACAATTTTTAGATGGGAAAACTCTCATCTAACCTTTGTAACTAAAAACCCTCATTTTGCACTAGCTTGGGGTAGGGTTTATTGAAAAATGACATTACCAACCTCTCATAGCTTTGCCACTACCTCCAACACTTTTCATTATTCCTGCACATGCTTACAATATAAATTGGTCAATCATGACCTTATTAATGACTTCTAGACTCAAAACTCAAAATGACCTAAGACCTCCATGAATCAACATTTCACAAATACCTCAATCCTCCTGCACCAATTTTTAAATTTTTAATTCAAGAAGAAATAGAGCTATTCAGATATATAGGTCAAAATAAAATATATTTTTCATTTATGTATTGGTATTGCAAATGCTTTTATGAAGGCTTAGACTAAGGTTTACTTAATTGGTGCCTCTAGATTCCAAGTTAGAATCTTGCAAGACTTAAATAGTGTACATAACAACCTCCACTTTACTATCACAACAATCTCTACTATTGTTTTCCCCCTCAATCCATCACAATACCATTGCCAGGAGTCACCCATAGGTTTCTAGCAGATGATAAGGTGTAATAAGAAAGACGAGTGTATACCTATGTCCCAACCACAGAGGTTTTCTGTGGTCAGGTAAAATCCCACCTTGAAACCCCAAACCATGTAAACTCAGTGCTCCACGGGGACCCATCCCCTACCTTGGTACCCTCGTCCCCATCCTAGAAATGTTTCGGGGACTTGGAGGACCCAAAAACTTCCCCCTACCTTTACATCTGAAAGTGACACAAACTTGAGCTCCAATTTTGATACAAACCTACTAGTTGCATCTGTTGATTAGGGGAAACCATATATTTTCTATGTTTTTGTCATTTTATAGTTGAAACTTGAAGCCTTTGGGCATTTTGTTATAATTCTTATTTAATATGTACGCATTTGACAATAAAATAATTTGAATTTTGTTACTTTGTTTGTCAATTCTTATGTGCAATCTTATTTCAAGTCAAATGTTATGTATTAATCTTCTACAGTTCCTATTGTTGGCACTCTCAAATTTTGCAAATTTGAGATGCCCATTTTGAAAATTTTGCCTCTGTACTTTCAGAAGTGCACTTGAAGAATATGCCTGAATGACCTACTTTGGAGGGTTGTAATTTGAAGCCTATTGATTTCAAAGAAAAATCCATTTGAAAACACACTCATGTGTCCTATGTGAATGCGCATGTAAATTTTTGGCTTCCCACAATGAGTTTTATCAGGGTTTCAAAAAGTGAAGCTGGAGGGTTTTGCCACGTTTCTACAATTTGCTAACTTTCATTTTTACAAAGTAGCCTCCTGTTTGATCTTGGATTTTGCAACCAGTTGATCGTCATACCAATTTTTTTTTTCTATATTCTCTATACCAAGATGAGCTCACATGTCAGTTTTCAGAGCTTCACGAGTTGATTTTCTACTTTTAGCAGATCAAAACCAAATGGAATTTCTTCAGTTTTGCACTAAAACTTTTTTGAGAAGCCAACTTCGAGCGTCAATAAATTTTGATGGGAGATGTTTCAAGCCAATACCTCTTGCACATGCGATCACTGTACCAAAATTTTCTATTGTGTCCACTGGTAGATCGCCAGGAGCTAATTTGATATTTTTACAACGAGGTGATTTCATCAGTTTCAATTGATTCAGAACAGCTGTTTATTGCAAAAAGTTTGAGTAAGCAACTTTGACAGTTAATAACTTTTGCCTCGTGATTGATTTCTCTGATTCGTCTTTTGCATTGCATTCTTGGACTGAATTTTTACATGTTTGCATCTTTTCATGGCCCCAAGAGATTGTTTGTCTAGTTCTCAAGGCCAATTCTAGAGCCAACTTGGCCAGTTTTGTTCATTGTTCAAATATGCCAGAAAACGAATTTCAATGATAACCCAGTTTGTCATTTCACTTTAGGAGCATTCAAAAGGCTATATCTGATCAATTTGAACATAAATTTGTTTGAAAACAATTTTTTTCTTTAGCTAGGCCCATAGTGGACCCGACATGTTTTACATAGTCATGAAGTTTTACATCGATCAGGAACTTGAAGATAACTCAATAAAAGGGTTAATACATGGAAGAATGCATGATCATATGTAACCTTAGGGGTTTGAAGGAAAATATACTCATTTCCACACTACAAGATTGAGGGTTGAGTATAATATCCCTTTGGGGAGTGCTTTGATTGGCAGGTAGGATAAATGCATAAGCATTGATGGTGCTCACAAGGCTTTTGAAAGACTTTGCAAGAGAACTGTTTCATCAGGGTATGCAGTAATGGCAGCATATGTCCAATGTGGCTAGATTAAGGATTCCTTAGAAATCCCTCTCTTAAGTGCTTAGGAAACGGATAAGGCCAAGGCATGACACCTTTGGCAAGTTGCTATGAAGACTTGCTACAATCTACAAATTGTGGAGCAAGATTATGGTCAATGGTCAATTAACAAGATGAATTAGATGGAGATCATATAATGATGAAAGGTTGTCTTCAAAGGTATAGAAAATTAAAGCACATGTAATGGAAGGAACCCAAAGGAAATTCAGATGACATTGTCCTCAAGTTACTGCTGCAATTAATGGCTCTCAAATTAAAATGGGTAAAACAACTCTTCATTTTAAAAAATAATTGTTTGTGCATGATATGAGCTTCTATCTAATCTATTGGGGAGAGCCAATTCAAGATTGTGAAGTGAACCTGAATGTCACTTCATGGAAATACTCGGGCAGACATATATGTGATATCAAGCTATAGATGGTATGAAGGGATAGCATCAGAGTATATGTAGCAAGGAAGTGCCACACTGATAGCTTGCCCATATTGGTTGTTTGAAACCAATCTTCATCAACATGATAGTAGGGTACAGTGGCTACATACACCAACATGGTACACAAAATGAATATGTTAAAAAGGTTCTAGAAACTTTTAACAAATGCAATCAGTGCCCTATTAAATACAAAAGAAGAGGGAATGTCGTTGTCATGTTGATAAACCAAATGAATTCAAAGAAACTTTCAAGTAATACAGTGAGTGAGGGAATGTTATGAGTGCAACGTATACAAAATGGATTGGTTGAAAATGTTTAACATTAAAACACCATGATTGCATGGCGTGTGGCTTTTCGGGAGGTGTGTCCCAAGTAAATGTGGTCTATGGAATGCCATTATGGTATGGTACAACAAAACATGTTTGTTGAAAAGTCTTTAGAAACCATTAAACAAATTTATTTGGCAGCCACCATTTGCAAAGATTGCAAATGTATCAGTAGCATTTGAAAGATAAATAATCTCACATTGGAAAGGGGATATAATGAACCTTGCTACAAAGATACTAAATGACTTGTTTTTGACAAATGTGGAAAACAAGGGTGCACCCAGTATAAACTTCAAATGCTATGCAGATGGTACAAAGGGCTTTAGTAACTTTAAGCAAATGAATGTAAATAGACATGCATTGCTAAATGGGACGCCTCTCTCTATCAAACACTGAAGAGAGCTCAAACTTTATTTGTGAATGAGAGCAATATTTAAAAAAAAAAAATTGTCTTGCAAAAGAGCAAAGGGCACAACATATACACAAAGTAGATTGGAGAATGCTTTGAAAACTCCAAACAATTGCTAATAGCGGCTGAGGAGGGGCTCTCTATAAAATTACAGCCAAGAGAAATGGAGGATGAAGGCATAGTCCGTAGACACAAAACCCTCAATGAAATGTGATTGCAATGGAATGAGGCAGAGGTAATGTGAGTGGGTACAACTTTGAGGCTGTAGCAATGGATGACTCCAAGAGAATAGAAATAAATGTGGTCGTAAGGAATACTATGGCTACAAGATATATGCAAAAACAATGTATTTGTTGAAAACACTTTAGAAACTCTCTGGAAAACGCTGAAAAGGGAGCTCAAGCTTCATTTGTGAATTCAATGAGCGGCGCCATTACTAGCAGTTCTGGATGATTGCTCTATCATTGTTGGTGTATGATCTGGAAGTGTTGCAGTGGTTGCTTGAGTTGTAGAGCATGAAGAATGAACACATAGAGGATAGAAGGGCATTCAAAACAAAAAAAAAGATTGCCACGCACTGCAGAAAATGAATTTGTTCAAAATGCTTTAGAAACCTTCAAAGCTCGTGCCATAGAGGGTATGGATGCCCATCAAAGTAGAAAATAGAGCTTTGTTTGAATTCTTTACATAGACGATAGATCAACTCCAGATGAAGGGAGATACCTGCTGCCATTGTCAAATGCGGAAACCACAAAGAAGAATGCGAAGGGTGAGAGAAATTAGGGTAAGCATGAGAGAAATGAAGATCCAAAGGAAAATGATCAAAGATGCAAATGCAGCACGATCATAGCCCTTTCTTACTATTTCACAATCAGAAGTTGCTCACTCTTTAAAACCCGCGAGATTGTGGGTTGCTGCCATGTGGCAGGTGTGGGCCCAGGTGAAGTCTCGTGCATGGGTGAAGGTTTTAAAAGAGGCCCAATATTTTAATGATTTAAATGTTTTTAATTTTCCTGATGAAATTTTAAAAGAAAATTTTGAAGAGAAAATATTTAATGAGGTGGGCCCAATAATAAACGGCGTTGAAATTTTATTATTTTAAATGGAGATACTTTTAATAAAGGGGCCCAAAGTAAACTTTTTAAAGGATTTTATTATGTGAAATGTGAGATGAGGGAAGCAAAGATGAAATCTACGGTGGAGATTGTAGGGTGAAATGTAGCATAATCTGAGCCCTTCCCCGCCAAATTGCCATCTAAAGGCGCACACCTTTTAATCATCATGAGATGGTGAAAATGTGCCATGTGGCGGGTGGTGGGTCCCAGGTTTAGTGGCAGATGATTTAAAGTTTGAAGGATTTTTTCCTAAGGTGAAACATTTAATTTCCTGATACAAATATTAGAAAGGGGTCTCCTGTAGTTCAAAAGGGTAATATATTTTAAAATTAAAATATGAGCAAATACAAATGGCGGGCCCGGAGGAATTTTATTTTAGATGGTGGGTAAAGTCTCTTGTGCTCGATAATTTGTTTTAAAAAATTCTCTCACTTTTATAAAGTGAAACAAAATATTGATAAATGGTATGGGATGTTTTATGAGTAAAACATATTCACTGGGGGAGAATATTTTACTTGCCGAGGAGAATATTTTGGGGGCTCATGATTTTTTAAAAGCCATGATTTTTCAAATATAAGGTGTTAGGTAAGAGATATATTATATTATTTTATTGCCTGATGGATATTGTATAAAGTGAATTTATTCACTTTAATAAACAAATATATGTTGGGAGATAAAGTATTGCTGGAGCAAGTAATGGGCAGAAAAACAAAATATTTTACTTGGCTAGAAAGTGCAAATGTAAAGTGTAATCACAGTGAACAAAAAATAAAAAGAATTTCATGGGAAAACAAAAGGTATTTTCAACTGCTTGGTAAATGGGATTTTTCACAGACATTTTTTCTCTCAGTTGCAGGGTAAATGACTTTCACATGGGTAATTTTCTGTTGCAAATAAAACAAAGGCAAAGAGAGGAAAATTCAGTTGGAAGAGTGATGAGAGATGGTTTGAGCAAATTTGTTGATCAACGGGAGAGAATTTTCCAGATTGCATCTATGGACCAGATTGATCTTAGGGATACTTTTGTTTCTCTTTTATTCTCTTCTTCTCTCAATTGTAAAAAAAAGGTTGGGATTCCAATTTTTGAAAGCTCTACAAGTAAAGCAGAAGCTCTGGATAGAATTGTATAGCTGGGAGAAATGTAATTGAATCATTAAATATGAAAGTGTCTATTCTGAATTGTGCTCTCATGTTTATATTTTCGTTGATAATTGTCTCCATTTTTTAGATGTATTACTCTTTTTGATTAAATAATAAGATTATCTTAGTCTTTTCATGCACATTTGCTGCATTAGAGTGATATATGTTGTTGCGTTCTATTATGAGAATAATATAATTGCTTTAATGAAGCAGAAGTTGCATTTATTATTACCTTTTGTTCAAAGGATAGTGTAATTGTTTTAGCACATGTGACAGGAGTACTATGTTTTAGGTGGATTTATAAGAATAGTTATCAGATAAAACTTCAGTGGTCTAGTTGTCATAATGTGATAACATTTGTAAGGATCTTCATAACATTTTCAAACACTATAGGATGAATGTTGGTTATATGAATCGATAGCACATTTTCTGGCACTGGTCAAATATTATACTTCTGTTGTTTTTAGCTTGGTCCCAAATATTCAGAATTAAAAAATCATTTTAAATCCCTAGGTGTTGTAATTATCTCATGCCCCAAATAGTTGATATTACTAATGAACAACCAATTCTATTCAATATTATCCTATTATGTTGAGCTATTAAATGAGATTATTTGTTGTTGTTAATTTTTTTTTATGATAATAGTGCAAAGATTGTAAAATCATTAAGGGATCACCCTCCTGGGTCTTCTAGAGCCCGAAGTGTTGGAGGATTTTTAAAGTCCTTGTTTGGTCCGTGTCCTTCGAGTTGCCCTTGGTTGGAATTGGCAAATCCATAGGTAGATTAGAAGGAAAAATTGGTTGTAGTATAAAAAAAATAAACCAAATTTGAAGATCTCTAATGTTTAAGGCATATTTTTTCCCAAAACAACCTGACACATTTTCTGCCCATGCCCTATTGTTCTTTATCACCATTTTGCTTCAATTTCTTGGCTCTAAACCAAATCATGATGATCAAAAAGAAATCCCAATCTTCTAAGTACACTTGTCTTCATGTTGGGATTTTTAAACAAGATTTGATTGAGTTTGAAACACCCATTCAACTCTATTTGGTTCCAAACAAAATTTTCCATATCATCTGAAACAAAACCCCTGAACTCCATCTACTTCATTCTGAATAAATGGCTAGAAAAATTCACACACCAAGGGTTCTATTGCGACGTGTTCTTGGTTCCAATGATACATCGACGGTTTTTTTTCATCATGTGGATGAGGATCTTCTATTGGTGGGATGAGGTCTCTTGTTCCTGCGATGGTCTATGGGGATTGTGGAATGGTTCTCGCTTTTTCATCAAGCATGAGGATCTTCTATTGGTAGACAAGGTCTCTTGTTCTATGGTCCTGGGGATGTTGAATGCTATGTTTGAACTCTTCTTGGAGGTTCTAAATTATTTTCCTCTTTTTTATAAGACTATGTTGGTAGTGCCACCTGGAATCATAGTTGTTAGGTGGGATTCCAAACCCAGACAATGAGGTGCAGTTGTGGAAATCTCATAGAGAGAAGCTACAAGCTACCATGATGATTTTTTGAGTGAATTTATATAATATTCTTTCTTAGCATGGCTTAAGACATGTGTAGATGATATTCTCTGGGGGGGGAAGTATTTTCTTGATCTTGTGAAAAGTGGCAAAGAAAATGCAGAGAATGAAACATTAGATAGTCTAGATGCATTTGAAGGGAGCTTGGAGTGGCTAAAAATAGTTTTTGGTTGAAATTTTGATTTTCCATGCCAATGCATATGTGAGATTGTTTTGAAGCACTCAAATAGTCTATGGGATGAACTTTTTGAAAGAATGTTTGTTAGTGGGATGAAACAAATAATAGTTGATGAATTTATAGATCTATGTGAGAGAGTTAAGGTTGGTAAATTCCTTGAAGCCATAGTTACATCTCTGGAAAGTTACAAAGATGTTAAAACTCATTTGCACAAATTAACTACTAGTGAGGGTTGGGTTGTCAAGAGAGAGAACCTAAAAAGTGTCAATTTACCTCAGTTGAGTTTTATATTTATGATGACAAATGACGAAGACTAGTTTGGTCACCTTAATGCTTATTTTGGAACTGAGGTTAGTCAAATAGAAGATACCATAGATTAGTAGTCCAAGAATATTCTAGAAGACCTCCTAAGTTTTCTTCATGCACATAATTCTCCTTCAAGGATAAATGATTTAGCACCTTATTTGCAAGAGCAATGCTTCCATTTTATCTCAACATTGATTGTTTAGATTGAAGAACATCTTGCACATCTTTCAGAAGATCTCTATAAAGAAATGAAAAATGAGGAGATGCTATAAAAAAATGAACAAGGAGACACTAGAACTGATAGTTATAGTGGAAAGGGAAATTTTCTTAGGAAGGCTTTTAGTTTCTCTCAGTTTTAATTTAACTTCCCTTCCACTAGTTCTTGGCTCATCTCAACTCTGGTTTGTCGAGAGAAAAGATTCAGTTTGAGGGAAAGGATCTTTGAATTTTAGATATTCTAGTATTGATTTTGATTACCCTCTTCTAGATAGTTTTGGAAGAAAAATACTAATGGGAGGGGTTGGTTTGAAGCTTGAATCATAGGATAAAAATAATAGCACCAAATTGAATAAACTGAGAACTATGCACAATCTTTGTATCAGAGCTCACATCATGTGGATATTGTGGATAATTGAAGAGATTTCAGGCATTCTCACAATATATCTAAGGGAGGATGATTATTTATCCATGATAACTCCTTTGAAGGCATGTATTCTCATTTGCATTACATATTTTGTTTTTTGTGGCTTATGGAGTTGGTTTAATTTCCATAATTCATCTAATCACTGATCTCTTCTTGTAGTTTTCATGAGATTTCTTCTAGTTCTGATTTAATTCATCATGGTTTATAATTGGATATATTAATAATTGAATGAGAATAAAACATCTAGAGTAAAGAGCTACATTTGATTCTTTCAGTCACTCCAAACTCTTTATTGCCCAATAAATGGAAAAAATTAACATGTTCCCTTTCAACCCTTCCATTCCATATTAATCATGGAGATGTAATATGTAAGTATGTAGAAAAGTATCAAAGCGGAGCCAAAAAGTTAAAGATTTTTGTATGGCCTATGAATCAGCTCTTGTTGTTGGCATCATTTGGGAGCTCCTTTTTTTGTGAATTTAGTAAGAGTTCTCAAACAAAGTAGGATGACATCTACTGTACAACTGAAAATTTAAATGGAATTTGAAGCATGATTTTATTTAATTTTTAATTTTCTTCCTTAAGGAAGCCTCATAAAATGTCCTTTTCTAATTGTATATCAAACTTCCTACCTCTTCTTTTTTTTTCTGCTGCCAATCACAATTTTAATGTTTTATTCTTGCTTCATCTCTTGTAGTTTTTTGTTCCATGATTTCAAGGATTACCATTTATTAGTCTGTGATTTGTAGGGTTGGGAAGAAACTAAATTGAAAAAAGAGCATGAGGGTGGAGGTCAACTAGAGTTAAGGTTGGTAAATGCCTAGAAGCCATAGTTACATCTTTGGCAAGTTAAGAAGACGTTGAAAACCATTTGCACAAATTAACTACTAGTGAGGGTTGGCTTGTCAAGAGAGGGGACCTAAAAAGTGTCAATTTACCTCGGTTGAGTTTTAGATTTATGATGAAAAATGATAAAGACCGGTTTGGTCACCTTAATGCTTATTTTGGAATTGAGGTTAATCAAATAAAAGATACCATAGATTAGGGGTCCAAGAATATTCCGGAAGACCTAAGTTTTCTTCATGCACATAAATGTCCTTCAAGGATAAATGATTTAGCACCTTATTTGCAAGAGCGATGCTTCCATTTTATCTCAACATTGATTTTTGAGATTGAAGAACATCTTGCACATATTTCAAAAGCTCTCTATCAAGAAATGAAAAATGAGGAGATGCCAGAAAAAATGAACAAGGAGACACTAGAACTGATGGCTATAGTGGAAAGGAAACTTTTCTTAGGAAGGCTTTTAGTTGCTCTTAGTTTTCATTCAACTTCCCTTCCAATATTTATTGGCTCATCTCAGCTCTAGTTTGTCGATAACAAAGCCTCAGTTTGAGGGAAAGGATCTTCAAATTTTAGATATTCTAGTACTAATTTTGATTACCCTCTTCTAGACAATTCTGGAAGAAAAATACTAATGAGAGGGGTTGGTTTGAAGCTTGAATCATAGGATAAAAGTAATAGCACCGAATTGAATAAACTGAGAAGAACTATGCATAATCTTTGTATCAGAGCTCATAGCATGTGGATATTGTAGATAATTAAAGAGATTTTAGGCATTCTCAGAAGAGATCTAAGGGAGGATGATTCTTTATCCATGACAACTCCTTTGAAGGAATTCATTCTCATTTTCATTGCATATTTTGTTTGTTGTGGCTTATGGAGTTGGTTTCATTACCATGACTTATCTAATCACTGATCTCTTCTTATAGTTTTCATGAGATTTCTTCTAGTTTTGATTCAAGTCATCATGGTTTATATCTAGATATATTGATAACTGAATGAGAATAAAGCATCTAGAGTAAAGAGCTACATTTGATTCTTTGTCACTTCAAACTCTTTATTGCTCAATAAATGGAAAATACTAACATGTTCCCTTTCAACCCTTCCAATCCATATTAATCATGGAGATGTAATCTGTAAGTATGCAAAAAAGTATCAAAGGGGAGCCAAAAAGTTAGATTTTAAGAGGGCCTATGAATCAACTCTTGTTATTGGCGTCATTTGGGAACTCCTATTTTTTGGAATTTTGTAAGAGTTCTCAAACAAAGTAGGATGACATCTACTATACAACTGAACTAATGTTCCACTACACCATAAACGTTAAAACCATACCTTCCCTACACTCCTTTCATTGTACTCTATATGGTTGGTATAAGAAGAGCCACTTTTCACTTCATTATTGTTCATCCTTTTTCTTTATGTGCTACTCTGCTTTTTACACTCAACTTCAAAAGTGATTTGCATGCCCCCTCAGAAAGTGCAAGCTAATTTTAAGAGTTCAAATTTTGAAATTTCTATAGACAACTCAATCTACATGTTCCTTAATATCATTTTTATAGATAAAAGTAAGTTCTCCTATGAACTATGCAATTTGATAGTGGAAAATTCAAAAATAAAAGATCAATTTTAAAATCTCATAATGGAAAAGAAAAGAGTAAATAGACCTTGATTCCAAGTTCTCTATATAAATCTTTAACTTCTACAGCACAAGATGGATCTACTTTTCCATAATTAGCCTAAAAGAGAAGATAATCATTCTTAGTCAACAAGAAGCTACTAAAATTATTAAAAAGAATGGATCATATGGATCATATGGCCTAACTACATATAGATTTGAAAAGTAAAATTAACTAAAACCGTGAAAAGTGACTTACCACAAGATTCTGCACAAATTGTGTTCGATGCGAAAAAATAGGCAAAGGTTGCAATCCAAAATCAAGCGTGATTTACTTCTCCATTTTGGCGAGCTACCTTTAAAATAACGTTTTGACTCACTGCTCCATTTTGGCAAGCTACAGGTTTTGACTCATTCATCCATTTTGGTGGGCTACATTGAAAATAAGGTCTTCATGGAGGTTTTAGAGTATGTTTATTAAAATGAAAATTATTCTTATTAAAAAAAATTGGTCCTTTTTCCTCTTAGATTATTTGGTTGCTTATTCTTATTTTTTTGTTTTTTCTCTTCATTTTGCTTTTTTTTTTATTTTAGTTTTTTAGGTTCTCTTATGGTTTTTGTTAATTTTTATAATTTGGTGGTTTTTTCATCAATTTAGAAGAAACTTTGGTGTTCATATCATGACACCACAAAGCAAAATATTTATTCCACAAAAAATATTTATTAGTAATTTTATTTGTAATATTTTATTATTAATTATAGTAGGCTACAATTGAAAACAAGGTCTTGACAAAGGTTTTAGAGTATGTTTATTAAAATGAAAATTATGGCCAAGATTTTAATAATGATCACATTTATTTAGCTATTTATTTAGTCATTTAGTTATGATTTTACCCGATGACCAAATTAGTCATTTATTTTCCAAATACCAAATACTACTATTGTTAGTCATGTGACTAAAATTTTTAGTCACATAGTCATTTATTTGCCAAATTCTACTAGTGTGAGAAAGTTGATGTTGGTGGTAAGCTTGTGGAGGAAGAGGTGTTTTTTGAAAAGGCTGGTGGGGTACAAAATGTTTTGATTAGTGAGGTGAATGTTGGTGGGCTCGAGGCTAGAATGTCAAATAAGACTAAGGTGCAAGTTGGGGCTTCGGCTAAGGATTTTTCTAAAGTCATGGATGATTATCAAAAGACTATGGAGAGTGACATGGATGCTACTGATATCATGAAGAATATGTAGTGTTGTTGTCGTACTGATGGTGTGTTATGTTCTGGCTGATGTTTTCTTATTGTAGTTATCTTCTGCTTTTGCTGGTCTTTTTTGTAAAGGGTTTTTGGGTCCCCCACGAAACCTCTTTTACCTCTAATAAAAAACATATATTAAGACCTAAAAATTAGGAATTCAATGTTGGTATGACTTATCCTAATATTCTCCCACTTTTCAAATGCCTTGCAAGAGCTTAAGGGAACATCACTAAATTATAAGAATAATATAAAATTAATTTCTATGAGATACAATACTATTGACCTCTTTGTACCAGCTAAACTTCTTTGTGGTCAGTAGCATTGTGAGAAAATATTCAACATTCTCTAAGGTCTCCACTTTCTATAACACGAATTCATCACCATCAACCATTTCTAAAAATAAATATAAATATGTTTCAAGAGAGCACAATATATTGGATTTTTTCTCAAGTAAATGGTACTATGGCTATCAAATTCAATCCCCTTCTATTTACATAGAAAGCCAATATCTATACACAATATCTTCAATGACACTAACTCCTTACATGAACATGTTGTAACCATGTACTCTGCTTTTGTAGTGTTAAGATTAAGGTGACATTTACCTTGTAATATTATGTATTTGCAAAGCTCCCAAAAAGTGTGCTTGGATGCCCAAGGTGTAAATGGAAAATAATTTACAACTGATATTCTTAGGAATCTTGAAATTATTTTTTATATTCACTAGTGAAGGAGGTGTAACACAATGATAGTAGCTATTGTTGGAAGTTTTTTTTGTCATTGAGTAGATTGTTGGCAAGATAAGCATGACAATGTATAGTTTTGTCATTGATGTCAATATTGAGGTTAACATTATGTATATTTGATTGATGAGCATGATTAATTGTAGTGTTTTTAAATAATTTCAATCCAATATAGAGGTCCAAATGGTTTGGTATAGTGGAGATAAGATGTGTTAGATATTTTTCTAATTCCTAGAGTATAGTTTTTAGTGTATAATTAACTTGTTTTGAGGTCCACATTGCTCCACCATGAATAATAAGGTTATATGATTCAAATGAAATTTTTATGTATGTTGGAGGAACCTATATCAAAATTTTCATGTCTTGATGTCCTCCAGTGTCAAAGATAATGATGAAAAAATATTGAACTTAATAGTGATAGTGTTATTAATGTAGAGTGCATGATTGGAATGCTCTACATTCCACTGTGGATGAATAATTTTCTATGGAGTTTTGAGTAAATACTTATAGGTGTCAAAAGTGTCTATGCTCCAAGTGGGAAGTGTTTTGGTGGTTTGCACATTGTGTTGTGGATGGAAATATGGTTCATGTCATCAATCTTCACTATCCAGTTCTGACCTAAAATTTTTGGGGTTGTGCGGATTTAACTTGTATGATTTGAGAAAACTTAAGGGAGTAATTAAAGGTTTATTTTGATATGTTACAATTTTTTAGGTGTGTGTGGTTGGATCTTGGGCTGAAAGGTTGTATTAAATATTTCATCTAATTATCCCAATTGATGCAGATCTAGGGTGAAGATTACCTCACAAAAAACTAGCATCAATTCAAAAAAATAATGAACTCTTCTTGGAAACACCTTCAATCTGCCAAGCATCAACTCACCCTCAAGGGTCTCAACCCTTCAATTTTGCAAAAAAAATACATACCTCCACCAAGTTCCTAACAAAGTTCCTCAAAATTCCAATGATGAAAATTTAGCCGTTTAAATGCAATCTCAAAGTCAGATTCAACATAACCTTCAAAAACTCACCTTTTAACACTAGCACTCCTTGTAGTATAGGGAAACCAGTTTTTCAACCTTTTGGACAAATCCTTCCAAAAAACCTAAGAAATAAATCATAGAATCAAGGACCTATTCTAGACTAATTCAACATATCAAAGACTCAGATATCACTCTTTTGGATCAAAGGCTTCAAAATCAAGAATTTCATAATTTTAGGCCTCTAATTAAGCCACTTTTCCAAAGAGACCCATCTCTAATCTCCACTCCAGACTCCCAAAACAAAAAATAGTCTTGTGAAATGATTCAAAAAAAAATATTTTCCAGGTTTTAGACCTCTAAGTGCACAACCAAACTTCAAATCCAAAAACCCTCCTAAAAACTCAAGAAACTAGGGTTTTGGGGCTCCTTTATTGTTTCTTTAATTTCCCAACCTTTCTAGAACATGCCAACTGCTTAGAAATTTATAAATAGTTATCTCATGCTTTAGAAACCATCACTTGGTCAAAATTAACTTGGGTTTGTAACTTCATAAGTCTGACCCACCAAATTCCTTTGGAAAACACACCATTTTTAGCCCTTACTCTCATTGTTCAAGCCAAGAACCCAATAAATATACACCTCCAAATCCTAGAAATAATTACCTATGCTATTCCAACTCATCCCAATGATTCACCTTGGTATACAGTAGGTGGGATGAGATTCAAGTCACTAAAACTACAAAACCCTTATACCCTTGTTCAGGAACCCGTTGAGGGAAAACCTGAGATTTAAGGCCCAAAAATGAATGAAGAAACTCTTATTAAGAAGTAAAAAGAATTTTAAGACATGTATAAAAAATCCTACATAATGTTTTGATAAAAAAGATTCTTGTATGTCCTGTGCACAGGTAGAAAACACATGAAAAATAGTAAAATCTGAAACTGAGAAATTGAAAACTTTATTGATTCAAAAAAAACCGCTTCAACAGTCCCTCTCTCAAGCCCTTGAAGGCCTTAAGTACATTTCTATGCACTAAAATCCAACTTCCAAATTCCTCTAACCACCAATCTAACTAAATTTTGTAACCTTAATGACCATTGAAGGCCAAATTACAAACATTTACACAATAATATCTCTCATATAATGAAATGTTTGCATTTTTTTTCACCTCTAACCTCACTAAGACCTCACTAATGGCTTGAAATAGTATTATTACATGTTCAAAAAATTATTCTTTCTTATCCCTAAAAAAATTTACTAATTTTTCCTTCAAAGGCTATAAAGCAACATTTAGGAAAAGTTTGAATTTCCATGCCTTTTGACTCTTAAACCTAAAGACTCTTGCTAATACATGACTACTTATCTTATTTGATCTTATTAAAGACAAAAAATAAAAAAATTATCACCACTCACTCAAATGATCAATAATGATATTGTGGTGTAGGTGCTCTTGCACCATACACCCCACCTAGAAAATTATCATGTCCCATGAGTTGTTCTTGACACCACTATCTCCAAGCTTCATGAAGGCTCCATTGGGTCACAAACCCATTTCACTGATTTAGGTAAACTAGACTAACAATCTTCCCTACACATTTATCACTGTTGAATGTGTTCACATATGTATTCTTCTTATCTTCTATTCTCAGACCTACTAACTATCTTACATTCTTTCCATGTCCAACATTTGAGTTTGCACCATGTCTTACACCTAAAAGAAAACACACATTAGTATCCCTTTGATCTGTATTCTCCTTAGGTTTACTTACATGGTTATTGCTATGTTGACTCCTCTGCATAGTCTGCTCTTTCGTCACTGTGATTAGACACTCTATGTTAGCAGCACCTACCGTCATCTCTTCATGATTACAATGCATGGTACTAACTATACTATCAGAGCCTTGTACCTTTTTATCCTTGGCACGTTTATTTGACACTAAAGGGAAGATCACTATTCCTACTAATACATTCCTACTCCAATTCATTCCCAATGCTTTGTTCATCATTGTACCAGCCTGGTTCATAGACTTCCTATCATTTTGTCTTCCAATATGGACTTCATCCTTGCCAAACCTCTGACTCTTCTTCTCAATAGGGGTAACTCCCTTAGTTTCCACTGTTTCAACACCATTTGTAGGTGTCTTTGTTGTTGTTCCAACATCAGAACTGTGCTCCCAAATAGGAAACAAATTATCCTTACCACCCTCAAGCTTCATAGGTTCTCTTCTTCCAAATATTACCACCTTATCTTTGCCTTTGTCCTTCTCTTTTCCCTACAAAGGAGTTAGCTTGAAGCTTTGATTATCTTTCCTAATGGTGTATGTGTTTTCCCAACCATCATACATAGACTTCATATCAAATTTCCATGGCCTTCCCAAGAGAAGATGACAACAATCCATTGGTAATATATCACATAGGACTCTATCTTTGTACTCCCCAATCTAGAAATCCACATAAGCTTGCTCATTCACTACTAAAATTTGGCTATCATTCACCCAAGAAACCTTGTAGGGTGTTACATGAGGAATCCTTTCTAGACTTAACTTATCTACCATCTCCCTAGACACCATATTATCTTGAGAACCAGAATCAATTACTACTTGACACACTTTACCTTTGCATTTACATGAGGTTCTGAATAGGCTCCTTCTTTGACTCAAATCTTCTTCTTTTTGTCCTTGCAACAAGGTCCTTCTCACCATGAGTGCCTCTCCTACTTCTGGATCTGCAAGTCTACTTGGTGAACTCACACTCTCTTCTTCATCTACTTGCACATAATGGACTCTTTTATCTCCTTTCCTTTCACTTCCACTTGTAGTAGTACAAAACTTGTTAGGACACTTAAAAGAAAGATGACCAAACTCACCATATTTATAGAACCTGCCTATAAATTCATTTGAATCTCGTCCTTTATAATTTCCTCTTCCACCTCTCCATCCACCTCTAAACTCATTTCCTTGTTCCTTGCCTTTCCCAGCATCTTCTTGGCCTTCTTTGGATTTTCTTTGTGTTGGAAAGGTACCTATGCCCCTAGATGTACCTTCTCTACATATTACTTCCTTCTCTTGTATCCTATTTAGTTTCTCTTCTGCTCTCATGGCCATTTGAAAGCATTGATCAACTGACTTAGGTGCCAAAATGTTGATATCATCCTAGATGTTGTACCTTAAACCATTCAAGTACCTAGAAACCATTTCATCTTCATCTTCCTCATGCTTAGTCCTTATGCTTAATTTATAAAATTCTTCAGTATAAGTTTGTACATCCAAATATTTTTGTCTAAGATTTAGAAATTTCTTAAGCAATTGAACATTGTAATCAACAAGAATAAATTTAACTTTCATTTTATCCTTCATCCTTTCTCATGAAGTGATTTTTCTCTTTCCTTGTCTCTCCCTTTCCTCTTGCACAAAATTCCACCATACCAAAGCATGTCCCTTCAATATTGTTTCGGCTCTCTTCACCTTAAGTCCTTCATCAACATATTCACTATCAAAGTAGTTTTCCATATCCCCAATCTAGTCCAGGAGCTCTTCACTATCAAGTTTCCCCCCATACATAGGTACATCTATCTTGCCATGACCATCCTTCTTCACAGCCTTCAAAAGCTTCACCATTCTCAAATCATCTGGATCCAAATCCTCTTCTTCACTAGGAGTATCTTCTTTAGAATCACTTTCATCTTCTCATCCTTTGTGATTTTCTTCCCATACAACCATCTTCTTCTGCAAGGCCTCTAATTGTTTATCCTGTTCATCAATTTTTCTTGCAAAAACATTCCCCTTAGGAGGCATCCTCTCAATCCTATCTCTTCACCAACCTACAAAACCAATAAATCAATAACACAAGATCTACTACCTTGCACTGATACCACTTTGATGTAGAGCCAAGGTGAAGATTACCTCGCAACAAACTAGTGTCAATTCAAAAAAATAATGAACTCTTCTTGGAAACACCTTTTATCTGCCAAGCATCAACTGACCCTCAAGGGTCTCAACCCTTCAAATTTGAAAAAAAACTACATACCTCCACCAAGGCCCTAAAAAATTTACTCAACATGCCAATGATTACAATTTAGCCATTTAAATGAAATCTCAAAGTTAGATTCAACATAACCTTCAAAAACTCACCTTTTAACACTAGCACTCCTTATAGTATAGGGAAACCGGTTTTTCATCCTTTTGGCCAAATCCTTCCAAAACACTTGAGAAATAAATAATATAATCAAGGACCCATTTCAGATTCATTCAACATATCAAAGACCCAGATATCACTCTTTTGGATCAAAGGCTTCAAAATCAAAAGTTTCACAGTTTTAGGCCTCTAATTAGGCCACTTTTCCAAAGAGACCCCTCTTTAATCTCCACTCCAGACTCCAAAACCAAAAAATAGTCTTGGTAAATGATTCAAAACAATATATTTTCTAGGTTTTAGACCTCCAAGTGTACAACCAAACTTCAAATCCAAAAACCCTCCTAAAAACTCAAGAAACTAGGATTTTGGGGCTCCCTTATTGTTTCTTTACTTTCCCAACCTTTCCAGAACACACCAATTTCTCAAAAATTTATAAATTAGTTCTATCATTATTTAGGAACCATCACTTGGTCAAAATTAATGTGGGTTTGTAACTTCATAGATCTGGCCCACCAAATTCCTTTGGAAAACACACCATTTTCAGCCCTTACTCTCATTGTTCAAGCCAAGAACCCAATAATATATGCCTCCAACTCCTAGGAATTATTTACTATGCTATTCCAACTCATCCCAATGAGTAACATTGATATATAGTAGGTGGGATGAGATTGAAGTCACTAAAACTATAAAACCCTTATACCCCTGTTCATGAACCCGTTAAGGGAAAACCTGAGATTTAAGGCCCAAAAATGAATGAAGGAACTCTTATTAAGAAGTAAAAAGAATGTTAATACATTTATCAAAAATCCTAAATAATTTTTTGATACAAAAGATGCTTGTATGGCCTATGCACAGGCAGAAAACATAGGAAAAACAGTCAAATTTGAAACTAAGCAATTGAAAACTTTATTGATTAAAAAAAAACTCCTTCAACAGTCCCTGTCTCAAGCCATTGAAGGCCTTAAGTACATTTATATGCATTGAAATCCAACTTCCAAACACCTTTGACCACCAATCTAACTAACTTTTGTAACCTTAATGACTATTGAAGGCCAAATTACAAACATTTACACAATAATATGTCTCATAATGAAATGTTTGCACTTTTTTTCACCTCTAACTTCACTAAGACCTCACTAATGGCTTGAAATAGTATTATTACATGTTCAAAACACTATTCTTGCTTATCCCTAAACAAATTTACTAATTTTACATTTAAAGGATACAAAGCAACATTTAGGACACATTTGGATTTCCATGCCTTTTGACTCTTAAACCTAAAGGCTCCTCCTAATACATGACTACTGATCTTATTAGATATTATTAAATACAAAACCTCAAAACATTGTCACCTTACTCACTCAAATTATCAACAATGATATTGTGGTGTAGGTGCTCCTGCACCACCAACCTAATTGATGTTGTAGGTGTTTGTGAATGTAATGTACATATAAATGTAAGATGATTTTAGTGTTGTAAGTAGTGTTGTAAGTAGTTCATAAATTGATGATGTGAATTCCAAAGTAGAGTATGTGACTATGATGTGAAGAAGATTAGAGGGGTATGTGCAACATCATGATGGGCCAAAAAGTGGTGATATGATGGGTATGTGTATGGTATGTGGTTGACAACTTCTTTTTTTACCCAAAATTGTTGAAACAAAAAGGGTTTTGAAAGGAGATTCTCATATTTCCACCAATATAAATTATGCTTTACTTTGAATTTAATAAATAATTATTATTAATTTTCTATTTGAATTATGACTAAAGTCCTGATTGATAGGATCATTGAAAAAAATCTATAGCTTTCAATTGATATCACATTTTCTGAATCCAAAACTTGTGTCACATTTTCTACTTCACATACTATAGGATTACAAAAAAAATGAATTTCATGAACTTTTGACCAAGTTAAGGTGGTAAAACATATAAGTTTTTTATATTTTTTAAAAGTTGTAATAAGAAAATCATAATTAATTATTTACATGGAAAAAATTTACAAAAAAATATACATCACATCAAGACATGAGTCCTCTACTTATGTCTAAAATCTTATATAAAAAATATTATAATTTTATTGTGGTTAGGGTGGTTAGACAGATGCCTACTTCTTATTTTTGCCTAAAATTTAAGTACTACTACATTGAAATTTCAAATTTTCACCAAATATATATATTTTTTAAATAAACCTAGTAGTTTAGAAACTAAATTCAATTTTCTATAGATTCTATTCTTACATATTTTTGAAATAATATAGATAACTTATTTAATTTTTTTTACGATCAAGTTGCCTAACTCTAATTTTTCTATTTTTTTTGCCAATTAAGGGCTGTTTTTTCCATGATGATCCTGTACATACCTAGAGTGGGTGTAAGTTTTAGGAAACATGAGGGGTATGTGTAAGATCATTATGGAAAAAATAAAATAAAACAAGAATTAGAAAAATAAGAGCTAAGGCAACTTGACATAAAGTGAATACATTATCTATATTATTTCAAAATATCTAAGAATAGCATCTATAATCTAAACAAATAGTAGTTCTAAACTACTAGGTTAAAAATATGTCTGTTATGAACTTGAGATATTTTATAAATATTTATATAAGAATAGAAGTCATCTGATAATGATGCATATTTTGTAATTTTTTTCAAGAAATAATTAGTTATGAATTTTTATTACAATTAAAAAATATAAAAAATTGTATGTTGACCACCTTAACTTGGACAAACTTCAAAAAATTAAATGTTTTTAATCTATAGTATTAAAAGCATAGAATGTGATGCATGTTTTGGATTCAAAAAATGTGATACCATTGAAAGCTATAGATTTTTTCAATCAGCCTATCAATTAGGACTTTAGTCATAATTCAAATAGAAAATGAATAATAATTACTTATTAAATTCAAAGTAAAGCATAATTTATATTGGTGGAAAGCCAAGAATCTCATTTGAAAACCCTTTTCGTTTCATCAATTTTGGGTAAAAAAAAAGTCGTCAGCCACATACCCATCATATTGCAACTTTTTGGCCCATTACGATCTTGCACATGCCCATGAAGTGTGTTAAGTTATATTATATTAAGCTTCATTGGAATTGTCTTCAGCATATTATAGATGGATTGTATCAATTCAAATATTGGCAATGAGCCACCATTTCTTCTTTGTATCTTATTCTCTAGACAATGAGTCCACTTGGTAGTGAGCCTTTCTATAAATATATTGTAACTAGTTATAATGTATTGTGAGCTAATCCTCAATGTGGTTTTTCCCTTGGGTTTTCCACATAAATATAGTGGTCTTGTGTTGTGTAATGTGATACATATTTTAATTTCTTCTTTTTATTTCTATAAGTTTGATGAAACGTATCAAATACATGTTGAAGTGGTTTTAGGGAATACTAATTCACCCCTCCTCTTAGTATTTTGGGTTCTCAATAGTTGGTATTGAAGCTTGGTTCCTTGGAAGAAGCTTAACTTCTTGAGGAATATCTTAGAGGTTGAAGACATGGGTACTAGGAGATATCCTATCGAGCTCTAGAAAAAAATTCTATGGTAGGATTCACTAAAGGAGATTGCATGGTTGATATGAATGGAGAACTCAAATTAGCCCTTGAAGATTTGGAAAGAACTAAAAGTGAGAAAAATATCTAAAACAAAATGTCAAGGAAGAAAATGAATGCATTAGGAAGTTAAGGGAGAAAAGCAAGAACTTTAGAGAAATACACAAGTTAATGAATAGTTGAACAAATCAAATGAGACAATCACTAGTATAAAAGTGCTAGTTTAAGAAGGAAAAAGAGTTGAAGAATTTTTGAATGATAAATTGAAAAGAATAGATCTACATAATGTTCAATAATTGAAGAAAATTTTGTGACTGAGATCAAATCTGGAGAAAGAAAAGAATCAAGAAGAAAAATTCCAAAAGAGATCTACAATGCTTGATGATATTCTTGCAAACCAGAAGGCTTCTAAAGACAAAGGGGGATTAGGGTTTGAAAATATGAGAAATTTCAAAATTAGACTAGACACCAAGCACTAAAAAGAACAATGAAAAAAATAACATTAGAGACATGTAGAGTAAAACCAAGTAAGTCTAAAATCAAAATAAATATTTCAAAAGGCATATTATTAAACAACCTAACACACAAAGGTACCCATATTTTAATGCTCATTTCCAATTTTTCAATAATTTTGGAAATAAGGCTGTAGATTGTAGAGGAAGAATCAATCAATATGTTCAATAATTTTTTGGTTAGTGCTTTACATGGGATAGATTTGGACATAAGTCTATTGAATGCAGAAATCAAATAATGAATGGTTACAACAATGGCATGAGGTTTCAATCTTTTAATGGCTATTGTTATACATGAAATGGATTTGGGAATAAGGCTAATGAATGTAGATATAGAGTTGGTGGAAGTAAGCTTGTTCAAAAGCTATAATATGTCATAAATGCAATAAACTTGAACACAACCAAAATTTGTAGAAATAAGAATGTGAAGGTTGATTTGGTAAAGAAGAATGATCCAGTGAAAATTGCTGATCTGGTAGAGAAAAAGAAAGTGATGAACAAGATATGGAGAAAGAAAGAAGAGAGTGAGGTTAAGAATGGCTTTGTGCTAGCCTTTGGTGTAGATGTTTCCTTCAAAAAATAAATAAATATCTTTTGACTAGGGGGAGTTTTAATAGACAATCATTAAGACCCCGCCAAAGATATGGTGTTGATTCCTTCAACATGTTGATACAAGGTGTAGGTTGACATGCTTGACCTATTGGTGGAATCACCAATGGAAAATATTTTGTTATGAAGATTTGTGAAGGGTTTGAAGGTGATTGTGACATCATAGTTAGGGTTTGTCAGCTTTTGACCTAACTTCGAATCAATGCAATCAATGCATTTTAGGTCATTCAAAAGGTGTTTATAAAGTGATTTCACTTATGAAAAGTTCATTTGTGATCGATCATTTGAAGAGTGAATAGTAGAGTAGAGGTAGATTGAAGGAATTTAAATTGGTGCATGAAAACCGAACTGACAAAGATATAAAAGGTATTTGGGTAAAAGTACAAAGTTGTGTCACTTTTTAAAGGTAACAACCAACACTAATCCAACTTTTCAACTTGAATCACTAAAAAGTCACATCTATGTTTTTAATTTTGAAATGATGTAAACTAATAAAATATTTATTTTTATTATATTTTATGCTTGTATTTTTTGAAAAAATATAAAAAATTATTTAAAAATATATATTTTTTATAAATTGGCACTATAATTTAGTTGTTGAAAAAATGTTGAAAATGAAGTTACATGGGATGTCAATCTTTACATAGTATTTTTTCTTCCTTCAATTTTTTGTGTGTATTTATAAATTGAAACTTTAGTGCATGGATATGTTTTTTTCCAATTTTGATAAATATATATTTTTCAATAAATATTAAAATGTGGACATATTAAAATATAATTGTTTCCATTCAACATCAACTTTCATATTATCAATTTATCTAAAATGAAAAAACAAAATTACACCATCTTGATATAGATTCTTTTATCTAGTGCATCATATTTTTTCATATTTTTTTAATAAGTTTTACTATCTTTCCTTGACATTGCAATCATCCTAATATTTTGTGTTGATAACCTAATTTTAGTAAAATTAAAAAGAAAAAAATAAATAATAATTAAATTATTAATATATATACATTTTTGAAAACTACACTTATGGATCTACAAAAGGGTATTTGTATATTTTTTAAAAATTATTTAAATCAGCAGAAGTTGTTGAAACATTAATTTTTTAAAATAAATTTATTTTTTTGGTAAATTGGCCTCAAAGTGGTGCTACATATGCATTTAGCCAAAAAAATTAGTTGGAAAATTTGTGGACACATCTAACATAGCTATAATGAATCCTACAAGATCATATGTTTGACAAAAACTAATTCTTATTTAAAAATAATTAAATTCACTTGTACTGATACATTGGTTAAAAGCCTGACAAAACTTTGTACTTTACCCATTTATAGTTTCTTTCTTTTCCCTTTTTTCAGAAGTATTTTAAAAAAATTACACCTTAATTAGTAAAGGTTGTGATATTACCTCAACCTAAGTTCAAGAAGCATCCTAATAAATCATTGGCGATGGATCCAAAAGGTGCATTTTCACACGTTCTTTATGGGGTTATGCATACTCAAGAAATAAGGATGTATATCCATGAAAATTGGAAGAATACAATCATTAAAAGTTGGGAGAAGTGTGGGTAGATGATCTTATTGGTAAAGATTTTGAGTTGAAACCCAAGTATGAAAGTTTAACGAAGAAGAAATTAGATGTATGGAACTACTTTCCTATTTTCTGCTATGTTGATGAATGGGTTAGATATATGTTGAGTAAAATCCATAATAGATTCACTTGGTTAGACTTGGAACACTTGATCAATAAAGAATATATTAGGGTTGTGATAGGGTTATGTTATGAAGGACTAGTTTTGACCCTTAAATCTATGAAAAATGAAGTGGTGATGAAATTAACTGATGTAAAATTTGATAAGAGAGCCCTGACAGTTAAGAATGTTGAAGACCTAGCTGTAAAATATACATCCATGATGATTGCATATAATTTTTTCTTCAAAAATAGAGAATTTTCTTTTTATGCTACCACAATAAATGCTACATATGAAATGGTGAAGAAAGGTGCATATTTTGACCTATGTGAGTTTTTAATGCTACAACTATTGGATAACCTACATAAAACTAAGGATTTTTTATACCCTTTTTGGTTTGGTACCTTGATCATATTTCTATTATTTTACTTTCTTAGAGAGTTTCCTAGTGTAAGGAATTTAGTATGGTTAGAAAATGTGTTGGTGTATAGACAAATCAAAGATCATATGTTGAGGTATCTACATTCCAATCTTAGATTTAGGAAAGAGAAAGGATTCCTAAGAGTGTGGTTGAGAAGTATAAGAATGTTATTATCTTCATGGGAAGAAAATATTTTTATATGGTGGAAGTTGTTAAACCAAGGACAATATGGATTTTTGAAATGAGGTAGAAGAAAGTGTGATTATTGGTTTTGTTGATCACATGTTGAGTATTCCAAGAGATACTACACAAGAAAGATATGGCACTAATGAGGAGAAATCCACTATGGTATACATGGAGTGCAAGCCAAATAAAATAAAGAATAATGTGGAGAAGATGAAGGAACAAGTTGTAGAGATGATGGGGTTACCAAAATATTTTGAGGAGAAATCCAAGGGAACATCTAGTACTCCAGAAGTTACCCCTAGCACAAGTAGGTTTGGCAGGAATTCTACCCCCCTCTGGTTGCTCCTAATTCCTCTAAGACTAAACTTGTAGTTGGTTTGAAAAGGAAAGAATCTTCTAATGCCCTTTCGAAAAATAAAAGTGTTTTACAAAAGAGAGGAAAAAAGAAGGAAATAAGAGAATTGTATGTGAGTGTAAATTTTGATGATAAGGAATAAGAAGAACAAGAAGGACCATAGTTTTCTTGAAAGAGAAAAACCAATGTCTCTCAAGTATATACAAGTGTAAAAAAAACAAAAATGGACACTATGGATAATGATAATGAGGAAGAAGTGGAGAAGGAGAAATAAGATTTTATAGTTCATATGAGGAAGAAGTTTAGAAAAGAAGAAAAATGGCCTGAAGAGAAATGAAAGAAGACTCCTCTAGTCCAAATATAGAGTCCTATGAAACTTGAAGCATTGGTGAGTTGTATTTCAACATATGGGAACCTAGAGGAGACTACTACAGTATACCCTACTCTAGATGAAACAAACAAATCAACCATTAAAGAATTCATTGTCAGGTACATTGTTGCTTTTGATTTTAACATGAAGGATGTAGAGAGTTAATTACCTAAGGATTTGAAAAGTGTATTATATGCAAGAATGCAAGAGGCCATAAATGAAGATGCCAAACTAAGGGAAAAAAAATTCGAGGAGATTGGTTCTTCTCTCATAGATGAGGACAGAGATACATTAGCTCAATTGTATAACAAATAATTCAAGACTAGGTAGAGGGTTAGCACCTTAATGAACAGGGAAAGGAGAAATAAAAAGATTAAAAAATGAGATAGTGGAAAAGGTTTCCTCTAGAAAACAAATTAGAAATATCTTTAGACAGCGAAGAAAATTTGCATGATGATGTGTTTGTCCCTAAAGTGAATTAACCAAAATATGCACAACATGAGCATGCTCCAAAACATGAGCATATAGCTAAAGAAGAAAATGTCCAAGAAGATGTTACTGATAATACACCTTCACTAGAATAAAATACAATTAGAGTGGAAAAGGATGGTGAAATGCAAAGGGAGGAATTAGAAATAGAGCATAACAAACATCCTCTAAAAATAGAGAAAACTATAGAGCAAGAAGAAGAAGTCATACAAGACAACCTAGAGAATATAGAGGCACAAAACACTAAAGACTTGCCACTCCCCAAAGATAAAGAGTTTGATGAAAAAAAAAAGAATGCTAAGGAAGAATATGAAATTGGTGACAAGGAAAATGATAATGTTAAATTAGTTGAAGAAGACAAGAATACTAAGAGTCTGGTAGTATAGATAAGGAGAAGAATGATGGAAAATATGAAAAATGCATTGGTGACAAGGAAAAGGTTAATGATAAGAAGGAAGGATAAAGTGTAATTATTTTTGGTGAATCCTTTGGACCCTCCTGAAATTCCTTGAAATGTATACTAGATATGCAACTTCAATTCCAACACATGGTGTCGGCACAATTACTATAGATCCTCATGCAATAAGGCCAAGTTGGCATGGATAAAATATATACCTTGCACAAACTACAACTTGGTGATGCACTTCATGCCTCTATGAGAAAGGAGATCCTACAAACTCACCAAAAGAGTGTTCAGGTGATTGATGAGGTAGTGAAAGTGCTACAAGAAAGCTTCCCCAGTGTAAATATTGACAACTCCTTATCCAATGTGTAACAACAGAGATTAATCCTTGATTCTTTTAAAGAATATTCTATCTTAGAGGAGAGATTAGAAAAGGAAGTGATTACAAAGATAAATGATAATAGGTTAGTTGATTCCTCCGATAAATGTGTTATCTCTTAAGGTATGTTTTATAATAACTTACAAGATATTTAGAATTGTGTAGAGGAAGCAAATATTTTATTTTAGTTTTGTTTGAAATATCCCAATTCTACCAAGAACATAAAGAGTGAAATGGACTCTATTGAGTCACAAATTAATAACATCTTTGGAGCATATGATATAACTAATGATGAAAATGGAACTACAAGGTTAGCAATAGAGAATCTACATGGATAGTTCTTCCAACTACAAGAATAGAAAGAAAAGATCATTATGAACTATGGTCAACTCAAAGACCTACTTGTAGCGAGGGAAAATTCCAAGTTAGCAATACGAATCATAAACAAACTAAACCCTAGCTAATAATGAAGCACAATGGAATATAAATCATAAAAAAATGAAATATCTCACCAGACCCCCATGCATTCCATGAATCACCTTCATTACACCTCCATTTTGCTATAGTATAATACTTGCCCTCAAATATTACTTAAGTATGTAAATTTGGCCTAAAGACAATAGCAATAGCAAAATATTTAAGATTTCTAAATAGCTATGGATGACCAAGCAATATATCAAAAATAGAAAAATATTTTTAAGATTTCTAAGGTTTCCAGGAGGAAGAAATGACAATGATAGATCCTTTTTATAGGAAAGTCGATTTCAAATGATAGGATGAGATTGAAAGACAATTAATCAATGGTCAAGATTAAAAAGATGAGGCATGGGATAATATTAGGGCTAAATTAGAGCAATTGATAAAGATTGAACGATGAAGATTAAATTAAAGATTAAATTTAATCAGTGATGAAGGTTAGTCGACGCACAAATGGATAAGTATTTTGATGAACAGGATAAGATTGGCATAAAAAAAGTGTTCTGTTAAACAAAATCAAATCTTATCTCATCTAAGTGACCAATAACTAAATAGATAACAAAGATATTATCTAATTATAGAGGAATATGATAAGGAGAAATCATTTTGAATTAAATAATAATACAATTCAAAATTCAAGATATTGCACCAAATTAAATAAATAAAGATTTATTTAATTAAAGAGAGAAAAGGCTAATGAATAATTAAATAATGAAAGTAATTATTTAATTATAGTAGAAAGTGTCATAGAAATTAAATAAATATGCATTTATTTATTTTTTAGAAAGAAGACAGACTTAATTAGCGATGTAATTAAATAAATAACATTTATTTTATTAATCAAGAGGGAATAAAGATAGTAATGAATTAATGAAATAATTGACATTATTTAATTATGAAGAATGAAAGGGAAAAGGATGGAAGAATTATGAAGAAAATTAGAGTTGCAAGCCTAGGACTATTTTTAGTGTCTACATTTTTCCCCTTTTTGATACAATGCAGTTTATCATATTCTGTCAAAGAAATTCCATTCCAACATGCCCCAGTGTAAGCAGGATAGACCTATGCCCCCTAGAAAGAATTTTACAATTTTTTTCAAAAAAATTGAAATTGTTTCGAAAAGTCAATTTAATGGCTACAAATGCCCTGGTGACAAAAGAAATTATTTTCAAGACTTATAGGGTAAAAAAATTATAGTTTCAAGGCCTAAGAAAAGTCTAGCCAGCACAAACCCTATTACAAACCCTTATTTTGAGGAGGTATAAATAGAAAATTGGCAATCCTAGGGCTCATTTTGCACTTTTGATGGTTGGAGATTAAGAGCTCTTAGTGAAGATGGAGCGAGTTCCCCACAATGAGCACAATTCTTATAGAGTGTGTAAATTTCACATGACCAAAGGGTGTAGGAGATCTGATAAGGCTTTACAAACCCACCTTGTCAATTTTTAATTTCACACATTTGTAGGTAGTTTAAAAATTTAATAGTCAATTACGTCATTTGAGGATAGTCACAAGTGCTATCACGTTCGACGCAATTAGCTTCAAAATGGTGCAACTATATAGAACACATTAGGCTAGGATAGGTTTTTCAATTGTTACGATGTAACCATCATGGTTTGACGCATCTGCAGGTTGCTTAACTACATTTGTATATGCGTGACACAACTGACTGTGGTTGTGTGAAACCACTTAGGGTTTAGCCACAACTGATTATGAATGATGCAAGTGTAATACTAGTTTGCAACTGATTTTGGGGTTTGACGTGCAATCAAATTTATGTGACACATTTGCAAAGAGTGCAACACAATTGCTAATGAAGTGACACAATTGATAATTAAACAATGCATTTGAATTTAAGTGACACAATTGACTTTTGACCAAGTTGTCCTAGGTTAAGATTGACTTTTTTTTATGACATGTGAAAAAGAGACTGACAAAATGGTTGTCATGTTAGTCGTAGGTTCATCTAGATCCTATCTATACATGAGAGTCACAACCGCCAAAGATTTATCAGTTTTGGGACCAGTTGACTAGCGCTAAAAAGTGTCAATTATAACATCTTGGTCTATACCATGTTACATTCATGCCCTTTGTTAGGGAAAACATGGGGATGATGATTGCACTTGTTGAGTGGTGGCATTCAGAGACATGTTCATTTCACTTGCTTGTAGGAGATGCTACCATTACCTTGGAGGATGTCTACAAGATCCTTTGACTATTGATCCAAGGGGAGAGGGTTAGATATGACCCTAGCTGAGGATATCAAGATCTGATTACCTATTACATGTATGATGATGTGGCACAAACGGGTGTGGATCAATATGAGATCATATGGGAGACACTAGCTATGTGATATGAGCAGTTTGACTACCTACTATTCATTGTGATAGTCAAGGAAGTGATCCTAGATCACTAGGGACATGGATTTCCTGTTGGATGGGGGGATGCTTGTTGGGATGATGGCCAGTGAGACATTATATGCATGGGGGCCATGTTTTCTAGTGATGGTATATTTTCAGCTTCATGATATAGTATATTGGAGGGGATAGTCTATGAGCTGTGGAGTCACTCTGCTAATGGTTTGGGCTTGGGAGCACATTGTAGTGTTTCATCCACCAATTGATTTCCATTCAGATACCATCGTACCCTATGTATATATGTACGTAGGATCAGTCATGCAGAAACATGTTAGAGACATTGGTTACTAGCGACATGGGTTGGACACTTTGGTCAATTTCATATGGAGGTCATATATGGATTGTCATCAATGGCCAAATGAAGGCCAACATCTACCATTGTGTCAGAAAGAGAGGTAACTGATTTGGAGGACTATCGAGTTAGTGCACATTATTGAGATGTATCTGTCGAATTGGGTGTTGAGATAGTTCAGAGAGTGACAGGGGGAGCCATGGGGATTTGTAGTGTTTTCTTAGTCATCGATGGAGGTGACACCATGGGGTCCCATGATATTACTGGCTATAGTAGAATAGAATATAGATGGGATATAGGCCTAGCAATGGGCATGGAGAGGCGCACCAACATATGCAGGTACCACTCCATAGTATGATGCATGGTGGCATTTACATAGGTTGGTGCCATTGATGGATCTAGAACAACCAACACTAGTGGTCAGATGAGGACGAGGTCCTCAAGGTAGGAGAGACAGAGGGAGAGGGAGAGGAGATGGAGGGAGAGGAGGTGGGGGTCAGGATGATGATGGCAGAGATGGAGGAGATGGCGTCGATGGTGGAATAGGTAGGAGAGGAGGGGATGGTGGGAGGAGGCATCAACTACTGCTAAGGAGGAGGAGCAACAGGTCACTTTCTCATATCTGAGAGGGGGGATAAGAGGAGACAGAGGATGATCCCACTAATACGAGGAGGATAGGTAGGATGAGAGAAGGAAGGAAGAGGGTATGCAGAATGAGGCCATGCTAGATGTAGAGGTAGAGGCAAAGTAACCTAAGGGAGACCAACTGGAGGTGTTAGCAGATGTAGCTACCATGGATTTGGAGGTAGGAGGACATGAGGAGTATCCAAAAGAAGAGGAGATGGGTGAGGAGGAGTGGATCCTTCATGAGAGGATTATGTATTGAGAGGAGGAATTTGAGGATGTAGCCATCAAGGGTGGTACAGGGGATAGAGACGAGGAGCTGACAAGTCTACAAGCCAGAGTATAGGCACTAGAGGTTGAGCTTCAGGCTCTACAAGCAAAGAGAGATGGGTTACAAGTGGAGAGGGAAACCTTGCAGTCAAAGAGGGATAGGGCAGTGATTCGAGCTCAAGATGTAGATCAAAGGGTTATTAATTTCATGGCCACATGCATAGGCTTTGTCGTCGACATAACATAGGAACTCATTAAGGTGGGGAGATGAGAACAATATTACATATACCTATATGAGAAGGAAGTCCTAGTTGAGCATAGGGCACCTAGTGCATCAGTGACACTGAGTAGCAACTGGTCCCATAGTAGATAGTCATAGAGCAGATCTAGCCAAGGTTGGACCAGGAGCATGGGCTCTGGCAAGCATGGAAAGATGAGATAGACTGATTTTGACTCATTTATTTTGACACTTGTATTTTTTATCCATCGACCCTGTGAGCTCTATTTGGGAGATGCATTATGACATTATACTATGACACTTTTTGAGATATATATATATATATATATATATATATATATATATATATATATATATATATATATATATATATATATATATATATCATTGTTGGCAACAATTATATGATACACAATTCTCTATATGATATGCAGTTTTTTTATTTATGCATGTGTTATGGATGATAATGTATGCTTTATGATACTCATGTAGCCTATGATGATGTTTTAATTCTATATGAGGGTGTATGCATTTACTTTTATGATACTATGGATGTCAAGTATTGATTCTATGCTTATGATCATGAGATGCAATGTGATTTTTTGTGATGCCATGTAAATTTTATGCGATTTATGATGGTTGTGAAATGAGATGATAACAAATGTATGTTATGCAATGGATTCTTAAATGCAACAATTTCTATATATATATTTTTCAAATGCAACATATATGTATAATTAAATATGTATGTATGTATGAAAATGCTCAAATTATGTTTACAATATGAATATATGAAATGATCAATTTTTTATGTGTCATAGGACACTGTCATAATGCAAGAAAGGAGTGTTAGCACGAAAGACCTGGATGTTATTATTAGAATTACTTTAATATTTTTCAAAAAAATAATAGACCTTGCATTAATTATGATTGGGTATTAAAATGATACCAATGGACATCAAACACCATGATACAAAATAAACCAAGGCATGCAAGGTCATCCACAAGGTTTGTGAAAAATAGACAGTCGTAGACAAGGAATGTCTTGACTCATACTAAAGGCAAAGTTTCCCCAGTTTTTTTGCCAAGACAATGCACAAACAACAGTCAAAGAAAATTGTCCTAAAACATCATCACTCCTCTAAATCCTTCATGGGACATCCTCAAGGAAGCTATTAACCTAACTCAAAGATAGCCAAAAGAAGAATCAAAGATAAGAAAAAACAAGCCACAATGTCAATAGCCAGTAAGAGTGTTTGTCAAAATTTTATTTGTTTGATGTTTTAAGTGTCTAGGGGATTGATGGGTTGATTGTTTGATGAAGCCTGGTTTCAAGAAAGACACATAGCGTATAAGACATCAATTTTGGTTTTGATCATGTGACCACCTGTGTAAGGAAAATGATGATGTTTGACTAAATGACAATGTTTGATTTCAGGAAGGACACATCCTATATAAGACATGAGTTGATTGTTTTGATGGTTTGACTATTTTGACAATTTTTTTGACTTGGCTTGATGACCTTGTTGGCTTGCTTGTCTTGTTAATGTGTGACTTGTCTTTATTTTTCGATGATTGTTTGGTGTTTGACAACAATGTTTGACTTATTTGACTGACATGAAGAACCCTAAAGGACTAACCTGGTTGGCCTTAGGGATTCATCAACAGATGGCCTTGCCTACATAGCAATGCATAGAGACCTTATAGTTGGACATGATCATTGAATTTTTTTTATTGAAAAAGGACTGAGTCATAATTTTATTTTGGCAACCTAAAAGGATTGACCTAATGCCTTAGGGGTGCATAGATAGATAGCCTTGCTTATGTCTAGTCGTAGGCAATGCAGTTTGATAATGCCAACGACTGACTGACATGATTGACTTCGACTCTATTTTTGGGGATTTTGAAATTTATTTGCATATTTTTTTGTTGTTTTAAGGCTTTATGATGTTTTTGGAATTTTTCAGGATATTTTGTGATAATTTTGGATTTCTTTCAGGACATTTTCAGATTTTTTATGGATTTTTTTAGGACATTTTTTTATTTTTTATGGATTTTTTCATGGTTTTACATCCTCAAAAAAACAAGTGTAAGATCAAAATGATGTAAGTCAAGTGTCTTCCCACAATCAAGTATAAGACCAATTTATTAGGAATAGGATGGAATCGGGGTGCAAAGTGTGCTTGATGTCAATTGTTCCAAGTTATGAAAAGAGCAACCATTTATTTTGGGTGATATGAAGGGGATAAGCTATAAGGCACATGGATGGGAAAGATAGGTGATATGAAGGGGGAGGTCAGATTGGAATGATGGTAGAAAAAGGATCAAAGTTAACTACACATGGTACCTGTATGCCGGGTTTTCACCATGGTACTTATTCAAAGTGTCATCGAAGTGGTTTTCACTATTGGAAAAATTATTTATCTTTACTATTTTCCTAATTTTTTCAAATTTTTATTTTTGTTTTTTATTTTTGGTTTTATCAAGACACTTATTTCCCATATTTTTAGATCTAGGTAACATTTTTTTTATTTTTCAATTTTTTTTGTATTTTTCACTTTTGTACCTTTTTTTTTGTATTTTCATAAATTGTTAAGACGGCTCCTAGAAGCTATGTGTATAATCTTTCCAGATGAAGTTTGTTGATTGGCTCTGACAATGGTTCTCCTTTAGGCATAGAGAGTTGGAAGGCTCCTAATCTAAAATTTTTTGTAACAATGTAAGGTCCCAACTAGTTTGGCTCAAAATTTCCTAGTTTTTCTCTTTCTCCTTGATTCTTTGGATTTTCCATTAAGATTAGGTCACCAATGTCAAAATGTTGATTCAATAATTTCTTGTTATAATTGCGATGAAGATGATTTTGATATGCTTGAAGGTGATCTAGTGTCTTTTGTCTTCATTCATCCAGGAACTCTAGCTCATGTAGTCTTGACACATGGTACTCTTCATCATCGATATGCCCTTTCAGAGATAACCTTAGGGAAGGAATTTCGACCTCAATAGGAAAGATAGCCTCAAAACCAAATATCAAGGAGTATGGAGTGGTGTCGGTGGGAGTATGGATGCTTGTGCGGTAACCCCATAGGGTAGGGTTAAGTTGTAAATGTCAGTCATGACTAGCATCATTGATGATATTTTTAAGGATTCTAAGTATTGTTTTGTTAGATGCCCCAACTTGGTTGTTACCCTGTGGGTAATATAGGGTGGAGAAGTGGTGGTGGATATGGAATTTCTTGTAGAGATGATGGAATTCTTGAGTTTTAAATGGTCAGCCATTATCAATGATTATAGACTTAGGAACACCATACCAACAAATGATGTAGTTACAGACGAGCTTAGAAATTTGTATGCCAGTAACGTAGGTCAAGGGAATGGCTTCAATCCATTTCATAAAATATTCAGTCATGGTAATAATGAATTTATGATTGTTGGAGGATATGGGATGCATCTTTCCTATAAGGTTGAGTCTCGATTGGACAAAGGGCCATGGTGATGTTATTAGATGTAGCTCCTATGTTGGTGTATGTATCAATTCTCCATGGATTTGACACTATTGACATTTCTTGACCAAGATGTATGAGTCTTTCTCAATTGTAGGCTAGTAATATCCTAACCTCATAATCTTCTTGGCTAAGGTTGCACCACTAGAGTGGGCTCTGCATATACCTTCATGCACCTCACACAAGGTTTCTTGTGCTTCTTCAGTATTGAGACATCTCAATAGAGTATTTTCTAAGGAATGCCTATAAAGTGTATCACCGATGATAACATATTTGGAAGATTGATAGATAAACATCTTGTGTTGGTTATTTGAGAGGTCAGGGGGTAGAATTTTGGCATGGAGATAGTCATATATGTCCTTGTACCATGGGGAATTGGGGGAAACAAGTTCACACACTATCTCTTAATCTAGAATATCAAAGGTAGGGACCAAAAGCTATTATACCAAAAACTCAAATTTAGGCATGTTACTAGGTATGTCCAAGAGTGACCCAATGGTAGCCATAGCATTGGCTACCTTGTTTTGAATGTAGGGTATTTGATGAAAAAGGATGTTATCAAAATATTTCTTGAAGCTATCTGTCATCCATTTGTATGGGGCCAACTTTCCATCTTTGGTGTCGTAGTTGTAATCATGGTAAATGTATAAACATCAATAATAAAACCTTAACAAGCATAATGAAGCATGAGACAATATGAAAATCACAATAATAAACACAAATACAAATTGATCTCCATATTATGCTCAATTTATCTCAATTTCTCTTCTCAACCTCATATGAGAATGCAAGATTTTGAAGTTATGATTGTTGGAGGAATGTTGGTTGCTCAATTCAACAACATAATGATATGATGAAGGTGATAGATGGATGAAAGATTCAAGAATGATTTGGACAACATAAGGATGCTTGAAGAATTGAATCCCCTAAATGGCTTCTGAGAGGCTATATTTATAGAGCTTTGATGTGGATGGAGATAAGATTCGATCTTGGAGATGGGATTTGATTTTTGTTTTATTTGATCAAAGATGAAATAAAATGAGAAAAGATAAGATTTTAAAGAAGATAAAAAGATATTGATTTTTTGTTTTAAAAATAAATCTTGGAAAAGATTAGAAGGATAATTGATGAATTATCTAATTAAATTAATTAATTAGATACACATGAGTTCCAATTTTGTAAAGAAAGCAAGAAGATCTTTTTAAGATTTTATTAATTAAAAAAATATTTGATTTATTTAATTAAATAATATAAATTATTTAATTAACATTAGAAGAGCAGAGTGATTATGAATAGAAATTATTTAAATGAAATTAGTCAAATAAATAATATTTATTTAACTAATTAGATGATGACATGGGTACCTAAGGTAAAGCATGCTACAAGATGTCTAAATGATGTAATGTTGTGACAAGGTGTTGTAAGAGGACCTTTTTGGGTGTCTACATTTTTCCCCTCTTTGAGATGATATTTGAGATGATGAGATTTGTGTTGAGTAACATCATTTCAAAGAAGCCAAGGTATGGATAGAGGAAAAAGGATGATGATGAGATGGATAGGATGATAATGGGATGATGGTGATTTAAGAATAGGATTATGATGGGATGATGATGTAAGGATATGATAATGATGTGATGATGATGCCCCCTCGAGAGTATAGGTGGGTTGAACAAGCATGGGTATTCTCATGAAATGAAATGAAATGATAAAGGACAGGCAAAATGAATGATGCAAGATAGGAAGGGGATAAAGGAAATGAATGATACATTATAATGCAAGAAAGTGAGAAATCATGAGGTTTGATATAGCACTAGACGTTATGCACCAAGGTATAATGACCAAGGTGATGATGTGTCTCATGCCCTTGAGTAATACAACCTTGTCTAAACGTATGAGGAAGTAAACTTAGAGCACTAAATTCCTAATGCATAAAAGGTATGATATGACCTTAGATGTAAAGGATAGTGCAAAAATCTATTCCAACATGTAACACCCCTCCATTTTGGCTCTTTGATCGGCAGTGTTTTTCTTGTAATGATTGTGTCTGACTATGATGTGACTTTGGAACTTGGGTACTTTTGATCACAATTGTTAAACGATGTGAATGTTATATGTTGATGTGATGTTATTTTATTCTGATGTTATCTTTATGGCATGTTTTGGACTAACTTATAAGAGATTTGTTTTAACGATGTTTTATGATGTTGATCATATTATTGATGATAGAATCGTCAGTTAATAATTGTGTATTGGTGAAGGGGACGGGATTGTATCACTCGCTTGCGAGTGCCCTACGATCCTGAAATTTTCTCTTCACAGTGTGTTGATCATATTATATATATATATATATGCATGTTCGATGTACTCTTTTTTGCAGGTTGACAGGTACATGACATCGACTCCACCTGGTTCACAGGTTTGAGTGTGTTCATTGACCAACGGAAATTGATTGGGAGATAGTAGCTAGGTTTTCCATGCCAAGTCGTCACCCTAGTCATAGTTTGTTGTCGGGTTTAGCGGGTTTGATTTGGTTCTTTCCTCTCTGATTAACCATTTCTTTCGTTATTTTAATGATTATTAAATGGTAGATATGGTTTAAATGATGATTTAATGTATTTAGTTTCAATGTTGAAATGCAATTTATTCCATTGGTTATTTTGATTTAATTAATAAAATCATTTTTAGTTTATTAATTAACTAGGTTAATGGTGATAAATTAAATGAAATAGTTATTTTTCCATTATTATATATTTAAATTTAAATTATAATGGAAATGAAAATCATATTAGAGATTTGATTTAAATGATAATAAAATATGGAAATGTATTTAAATGTCACATTTTGGAAATTTTGGAATTCTTGCAATTTTGAGAAATTAGTTTTAAATGAAATTTTGAATTTGCATGAGATTTCAATTTGAAATAAAAGTGTTTTAATTTTTTTTTAAAATGAAATATCCTCCAAATGATTTAAAAATTAGTAAGTGGGCCATTTTAGGGTTTTGGCCAAATTTGGGGAAAACCCTATGTAAAGGGATGAAACTTCATTTTGCATACACAATTCTTGGTCTTTGGTGGAGAGCTTTGCTTGGGCTGATTTTGGAGTTGAAGAAGTGCTTGGATTCACCATTGTTGAAAGCTTCAAACTTGGGGAGAAAACACAAGGTTCCTCCTTTTCCTTTTTTTTAAATTTCTTGCTTCATTTTGAAAGAAGTTTAAAATTTGAAATGTTGCTTAGATTCAAAGAAATCCATGAGAAATGCTTTCAAATTTGAAAATTTGTTGATAGATCTTGAAATGAAAACCAAAACAAAACTTACACAATGAAATAGGAAGAAAATCAAAAGAAATCTCTATTTCAAAACTAGATCTTTAAACCCTTTTGTTATTTTGGAAAATTTATTTCTATTCTTGCAATTTAAATGGACTATTTGCACAATCTCACTAAAAATGAAGAATCTGGGTATATATATTTGTAAATATACCTATGCATTTAAATACATAGATATATTTACAGATATATATACAAATATATTTGATTTTATTTAAAAAAAATTAGGGCTTTTGAAAAACCAGGAAAACCCTGTATTTTTTGCCATTGTTAAAAAACCAGGAAAACCATGTATTTTTCGCCATTGTTAAAAAATGTAGGAAATAAAATTATATTTTTATTTTTGTTGCCGTGTGGTGGGAGGTCAAACCCCACCACCACCGTCACCGCCGCCCTGGCCCAAATGGGGAGCGCACTTTGTGTAATACACACAGGCCGCGCCCCGAATGGGAGCAGACTGTGTGTAATACACACAGGCCGCGGCCTGGATGGGAGTGGACTGTGTGTAATACACACAGGCTGAGCCCTGAATGGGAGCAGACTGTGTGTAATACACACAGGCCGCGCCCATAAGGAGGCAGGGCAGCCGCGGCCGTTAGGGTTTCGTGGCTCTTCAAACGAAATTTGGAATTTCATTTTGTTCTTATATTTTAAATTATATTTATTATTTAAATAATATTAATATTAATATATAATAATATATAATATATAATATATATATAATATTATTTTAATATTTAAATAATGTTTATAGAAAATAATAATAATAATAATAAGTTTATATATATATATATATAATATATATATATTTAAAATAATTTACTTTATTTGGTTTGATTAAATGGTATCTAATATCAAAGAGATTTAAATATTTAAATAAATAAATAAAAATCATAAGTGCATAGATATGTTTAATTTATATAGTTATACTTTCGTGTTTTTTTGGACATTTAATGAAAATGTATTTATGGTATAGATGAATTTTAATTGATTAAATTACTCTAAGTTGAATTAGAGATTAATTAATTTTAGTCAAATGTTTTATTTGGTATAATGTTTGAATAAGAAAATAATTGCAAAACGTAGAGTTAATGATTGAGTTATTTTAATTGAATGAGTTTATTTATTAAAATATTTTGATTATGAATATGAATATAATTGTGAAATTAGAGTTAATAATGTTTTATTTTAGTCAATTGACTTTGATTATTAAAATGCCTAGACTATGGAATTTAATTATGAGACTTAGAGTAAATGGTCATTTATTATAAATATTTCAATTTTGTGAAATGAAATTGGTGTATTTGATTGGAAAATTGCAAGTGATGAAAACTGTGATTGACTGGATTTAGGAAATCCGAACATTAGCTTATTTAATTGATTTAAATGCTTTTAATGTTTATTCGTTCTTTCTTGAGGTTGGGAGTATAGAGTAAAGGTTTTGAAGTCTTCCAGATAAGGGTTTGTTTATGGTGTTGGGTTGTCTTTTTGGTAGTCAACCTTGGGTTTGTTTTGGGTAATGTGTATAGTCGTAATCTGTTGTTTTACCCGGTTTTCACAAACGGGGATAGTTTGTGACTCCTTGGATTAAAAGTGGTTTACGTGGTTTGTGCCTCCTTTGGAAGGAGTGAATTATGTGTTTTGTTGCCTCCAGTGTTTGGAGAGGGTTTTGACCTTTGTTACCTCCAGTTTTTGGAGAGAGTTTTGACTTTTGTTGTCTCTAGTGTTTGGAGTGAGTTTTATTTATGTGTTCCTCCTAGAGTTGGAGTGGTTTTATCATATTGGTATGCACTTGGGATTCTCTTGATGATTGGTTTTGTTTGGTATGTTGTCAAGTAGAAGAGTGGCTTCTGTTTGGGGCCAGAGCCCAAAAGAGGTAAACTGGGAAACCTTCAGAGGTGGGATAAATCAAGTGAAAACTAAATCAATGTACTTAGATGTTAGGTAGAATTTCACACTAATTAAGATAATTGAGCCTCGCTCATGGACACAAGGGCTTGTATAGACTTGGGATGAGACGGGAAGGCCTGGAATGCCAAGGTCATCTATCTTGTCTTTACGAGAGATATTTGATTATGCATGAGTGAGCATGGGTGTCGGGATTTGGTAGAGGCCACCAGGACAACTCATAGTGGGGGCTAGAGCCTATGAAGATTCTCAGAGGAGATCCCATGATGAGCTGTGTGATGACACTCTTTCTACGACAACAGTTGGTATTGGGTTTATGTATTTGGTCTTCTTATCTTACTCGATCTATTTTACTTTTGGAAGCAATGTGACTTATGTCAGTGATGTTAGAGTTGTACTTGTGTTATTCTTATGGTTGTATGGCTCATGTGATTGGTTGTGTTAGTGTTAGTTATCCTTTGTCTAGTGGTGGATGGTCTTGCCTAGGAATCCTTGTTACTATCTCCTAGCACGGGGGGTGAGCCTTTGGGTATCACATGGTTGGGTGGAATGTGCATCTTAATCCATTGGGTCGGCTTTTGTTCTTATGGATGAGATTTCCAATTGGAGAGCTCGTGGGCTCCAATTCTTCATGTTTTATTCTTTCAGTTATAAATGTAATTTAATACCCCTCTTTGTATCGAGGTGGAAATTGTATATTGTAACCTTATATTTTGGAATTACCTCATTCGGGGAATGAGTGTTGTAACCTTATTGTAAAGTGTATTATTGGGATCATATGGATTTCTTATGTCTTTGATTTAATTTTATCATGGATGGAATGTATGCATATTATTTTGTTAATCAATTATATGTAATGGTTTTAATTCATGTTTCATAATTGGGTTGATGTAAACTCAGTCTCGTAACCTTAGGGGTTGTTGGCATTGTGTAGTGAACCTTCATTCACTTTGTTTTGTTTTAAAAAAAAATTATTGCGTTTATGTTGTTAAGTGAAACTTCCCCTAGGGTTGCGTGGCGGGGGCGTTACACATACACAAGGTATGAATATTAGCTGGAATGATACAAATTTGATATAAATGCAAGAAAATATGTTAACACACACAAGAAAGCAAGCAAACACAAATGATTCAAAATAAACAAGGTATTTCCCCTATCAAGTTGTAAACCAATGATTAATTGATTGATTAATGATGATGATAGTGTTGTCATTGTGGGGAGCGATATATCCCTAGAGAAACACAAGGATGATTACTTGGTTGATTGATTGGGTTTAAAACAAGATTATGATCAAGACCATTGATGCAATTAGATTATTTGACTTGTTTGATCTACTTGATTATTATGGATTAAGGATTGACCTACATTTGGATTATTTCTTGGAATGATTGAAGATAATTTTACGTATGGATGAATGGATTTGATGAAGATGATTGACTGGTCGAATGGTTGGATGATTGGATTGAGATTATGGATTGATTAGATGGAATTGGAAGAAGTGATTGGATGGATTGATTTTATTGCTTGGATTTTTTTTGGCTTTTTTTGTCTCTTTAGGACCATTTTTCCATTATTTTTATTTTTAGGGATATTTTGATTTGTTTTGTATTTTTCAAAATATTTGATTTTTTTTGGATTTTTTTCGAGACATTTTATGATTTTTAGGGATTGTTTTTTTCAAGAAATTTTAACAAAAGAATGCAAGGATAACACTAATGAATAGGATGCTCAAGATCAACTAGATAAGATATGGAAACAAATGCCTGAGCATTTTTCCCCTATTCCTCATCAAGACCAAGGAAGGAAGAAAGGATGTATTTAAATATAATGATGGAATATGGACAAGGTAAAGGATATGTTACAAACGATATGGATAAACTGTATAGGATAAGATGTATGAAATTCAAGAAGATCCTTAACCTTGTCAAGATAAAAAGTGGAAAGTTAAAGGATGAACATAAATAGGATAATGGTTATGAATGGTAGGATGGAAGAAACTTGTCCCCAAGTGTAAAGTGCAAGAGGAATATGGAAGATAGGATGTGGATAATTATATGGAGGAACAACTCAAGCATCAAGTTTCATGACGAATATCCCTTGAATGTGTGCTCTAATAGACCATGGAAATGGGATTTAGACTCATAAATGTTGGCATGATGGAAGAAGCTAAGGATTTAAGAAAAGGTTGGGATTAAAGGAGGATAATGGATAGGAGGTTGGAAGGCTTGTTGATGGATAGATGGAAAGGATGGAAAGACCAACATTGACACACACCTTGAATGGTGGTGGAGTGATGGAGGAAAAATGGATTTGGAAGGTGATAGGTTTTTAGATGGACAATTGGAGGAAGCTTTTGGATTAAAAAATTTGGATGCCAATTTAGATTTTATTGCTTCTATGAGACTTTTAGGAATCCACATAGCTTTTGAATTTTATTTTTTCTTGGTGGGCCTTTATGGAATTTGAGATTTTTCTTTTTTCTTTATGTGCCTTTTTGTAATTCTTTTGAATTTTTCTTTTGATTTATGGGCCTTTGTGGCCTTTGAATTTTTTTCTTTTGACGTATGGGCCTTTATGGCCTTTGGATTTTTTTATTTTTACTTTGGATCAGATTTTATTTTATTTTTGCATGTCTCTTCGAAGAGACATGTTGATCCTATGATATATGTGTATTTTGATATGGAATCTTTTGACATTTGGCACCCAAATTTCTTGCAAGAGCAATGAGATAGGTGGATCGAGATGAATGATATGGAGGTATTATGGATGGATTAATGTAGGTATAATTTTGAGAGGGAATCAAGGATGTGTTCCTTTGTTGTTCTTGATGAATAGGAGATGGAGGGATGTAGGGCCCTAATATGGATGGAATGGTTGAAGGACTAGGGTTTGGATGACAAGGACCAAGGATAGATGGAAGGTTTGATGTGATAGGATAGGGACCTAGGATAGATGGAAGGTTTGATGGACTAGGATACATAGGTTTATTTTCATGGAATCTGGACTTACGGCGGGTACCAATGTCTTGAGCATGAGGTGTAGAACCAAGGCCATGATAATATTGATTTTCTTGGATATAAAGGGGTTCTAGGATACCTTGTTCGTGAAGGCCCAATCCTTTGCCTTTGTAGTTCCTTTGACACATTCATTTTCCCATGGGATATGTATTGTTTATGAAACAAGATGTGAATCCATTTTGGGGAGGATATGATATGGATGAAGGGATAGGTGTTGGAAGTAAACTAGTGTGGATAAAGCTAGAGGAACCCATTTTATGGGTGTGGGGCTCATGGATAGCTTGAATAAGTGTGATAGACTCTTATGGAGGATTGTGATCATGGGGGGAATTAAGATGGGTGATAGGATCTTGACATGGGGATGATGGGGTACTTTGATCTTGGCTTGGAAAAGGATCACGAGGTGTAGGAGATGGAGTAGCTTGATCTTTATTAAGTATGGAACCATCATGAAGTGGTATGAAATGAATATCTTGATCATGAGAAGGATGAACATTATCATGGAATGAAAGGGTATCCTTGGATGGAGGTATACCCTAATCTTGATGAGGAAGGGAATCTTGAGATTTTGTGTAAAGCCTATCTTGATCAGCAGATGGTAGGAAATCATTGGATATGATGGAAGAACTATCATGCTCTTGGGATACAATGGAATCATGAGATGTTATGGATTCAGAAGATGAGGTGGAAGGAGATGAATTTTGAATAGGATCAACCTATTCTAGATGGTCAACAACATGGAGAGATGATGGAGATTGACTTGGGATAAATGGGGGAGACTCTTGAATAGGCTCAAGGGGGAGACCACATGATGATGTTGCAAGAATGGGCATGGTGTTTGAAGACTCTTTAGTAGGTGGATGGGTGGATTCAGGTAATGCCATAGGTTTACTTTTGAAATGTTTGAATTTAGGGCATGGATTTGATGGAGAATTGAAGGGATTTTTATTTTGTTTCGAAGGTGGACTTGGGATCCTATGCTCTTTTTGTGATGTGCGTGAATATGTTGATGTGACATTGACATGATATGTAGATGGGTTAGGTTGGCATGATGATGAATGTGACACATAGGATTGATGTTGAATGTGTTGAGGTGGGAACAGTGTTTGGACTCTCTTAAGTGTGATTATTGGTTTAGGTGGCATAATGTGATTAGGGGCTCTCTTAAGTACAACTTTTGGTTTTATTGGAGGAATTTCATTAGGGAATTCTTTAAGTGTGATTATTGGTTTAGGTTTAGATGAAGATTTAGTGGAAAATCATGTGGAAGATAGGGATGAAGACATGTTTTTCTTATGTATTTGGGAATGTTATGAGGTGTTTAAGGATGGTTAGAGATGATTAGAATGATATGTTTATGTGTTGGAGTTTATAGCTTGATATGGAAATTTCCAAAAAAATTATAACACACATAAGACACATAAGCAAGTTTGAATTTGAAATTAGGAATGTGACGATTAAGAACACACTTGAAGAAGACACATCAACAATTCCTAGAACTAGTCAAGTGTGTATGGCCAATTAGGTCTCAAGCTAGGATGCACGAGGTTGACAAGGGATGATTTGAAAGAAAAATCCTGCCACATGGTTGAGAGAAAGGGGTAATCCACCCTTCACCTTCACTTCCCAAAGGTATAAAGTTATTTGGGGCTTAGCCAAGAGCGATAGAATTTTAACTCCCAAAGAAGTGTGTCGTTAGATTCACACTTCGATTGAGGTCATCCCTTGAAGGGGTGTGTGCTCCAAGTAGTCCTCCTAAGAAGAGTATGACAAAAGTGAACCAAGTGAGTTTTTTTTGATACACACACACTTGATTCACACTCGCAGTTGTTAATTGACCCTTATAAATGAAATGTGTGTAAGAAAACAATGGAAGCACATGTTCCTTTTAACCCAAATCCAAAAAGTGTGATGAAAGAAAATGGTTCATTTTAGTTCTAAATTTTTATATATGATTGAAGACAAGATTTTTTTTAAGAGCCCAAATCCAAATGTGTGACAAACAAGGTTTAAGAGATGAAAGATAAAATTATTGCACCTAATTATTCACTTTCCAAGTTGCTATTGTGACTGATCCCAACATTGTTATAGCTCCTATAACTCACCTAAAAGTCACAAAATTGACAAAGACCAAGTAAACTTGCAAAGAAGAAAGCTATGTGAAAAATAAGAATTCTGATAAAAATATTATTATGATTAATTGATACATTTGAATGGATTATATAAATAGAAAACTCAAAATATTTCATGCACTTTTAAAAAAAAATCATTGAAATCGTATCAATTTTTCTCAAGACATGCTCTTTCGAAGTTTAAATGCAAGTTTGAATTTGACTGATAAAAGAGTACTAAAAATGACACATTCACCTGATAATTTCTACATCGTTGTAAAGTTTATCTTGTCATCTTTCCAATGAGTCTTCGTTTGCGAGATTTGGAGCCCACATGACAAAGTTATGATAAAACAAAATCTAAATCTAAAGTAGAAACTTTAAACCTAAATTAAAAATCCAATTGTACGAATCTAAAAAATCTAATTAAAGACTAATAAAAAATCTAAAAATCTGTTGAAAAAAAACTAATGAAAATATAAAAAATATAACTAAAATCTAATTTAAAATCTAAGAACCTAATTAATGATCTACTTAAAAATATAAAAATCTAATTAAATTCTAATTAAAGAATTTAATTCTAAACTAAAATCTAAAATTTAAGTTTAGATATAAATTAAATTAGAAAAACTAAAAATATTAAATCTAAAATAAAACTAAAAACTAAAGAATAGGTAAATTGAATATTAAAACTAAATCTAAAACTAAAGATAAATCAAAAGACTAAAGATAAATCAAAGAGTAAAGGAAAATTTAAAAGTAAAGCTAAACCAAAGACTTAAAAGAGATCTAAGATTTTGATGGTTTGAAAGGAGACTACACAATGGCAATAGAGGGGCGGATGTGGTCAACATGCGCAATGGAGAGCAGGAGTTTTGACAGGTCAAAACCAGCGGATGAGGATATATTAGTGGTGATCGTACTTGAATGGGAGGCAACCAGAGGTGACAACACCAATGCAGGAGCAATGGTTTGGATTCAAACAACAATGGAGGAAGTTTTAGTTGTTAATATGATAAAAAAAAGACATTTAAATTTGTTGTCAAAGCCATGCGAATCAATTATCCATAAGAGAAAACTAGTCGAATAATCAAAAACCCAAAAGAGATACATTGTGATGAAGTCATTTGGGAGCTTGAAGAGGTGTATGATGGATCCGTATGGTATGGTCTCCTAATGCAATGATGAGGTTGATTTCATCCCAGGAGGTCACCTGCAACAAATCCCTTGCAAAACTTGATAGACAAAGGTTAGATAAAGGCCAATTTTTACAAGAAAACAAATCTAAAAAAATGTATGAGTAGATCAAGAGACATCAAGTTCACCAATGTAGTTAGAGAAAATTCCAGGTTATCAATACAAAGCATAAAAAAACTGAACCCTAGCTAATAATGAAGCACAATAAAAATATAAAGCATAAACAAATGAATGATCTCACCAAACCTTGACACATTCAATGAATTACCTTCATTACACTTCTCCATTTTGTTGTAGTATAATACTTGCCCTCAAATTTTACTTAAGTATGAAAATATGGCCTAAAGACAATAGCAATAGCAAAATATTGAATATTTCTAAATAGCTATGGATGACCAAGCAAGATAGTAAAAATAGCAAAAGATGTCTAAGATTTATAAGGCTTCCCAGATGAAGAAATGACAAAGTTAGAGCCTTTTTATAGGCAAGCCAATTTTGAATGATAGGATGAGATTGAAAGATAATTAATTGATGGTCAAGATTAAAAAGATGAGGCATGGGATAATATTAGGGCTAAATTAGAGCGAGTGATAAATATTGAATGGTGAGGATTAAATTAAAGATAATTTAATTAGTAGCGGAGGTTAGTCTAGACATGATGGATAAGGATTTTGATGAGGAGGATAAGATTAGCACAAAAAAAGTGATATGTTAAAGAAAATCAAATCTTATCTCATCTTTAAGTGACCAATAACTAATTAGATAATAAAGATATTATCTAATTATAGAGGAATATAATAAGGAGAAATTATTTTGATTTAAATAATAATAATACAATTCAAAATTTGGGATATTGGACCAAATTAAATAAATATGCATTTATTTATTTTTAATAAATAGGGGTGTTGGAACTATCAAATTTGATGATTTTTGCATACCTTCCATACCCCCTGAGTCTCCATATGAGTCCTTCTATTAGAATTTTCCTCATCTCATGGTATTTTTTCTTGCATTTTTCCCATATTTCCCTATGGAACCCATCGGGTTGTGCTTTCTGCATCTTGTTGAATCTATCGGCATAGGTCCTCTACTATCTCCCTGACCCATGTTGCTTGTGAGTTGACATTTGTTTGTTGCAGGTGTTTCAACAAGACATGTTCTTTGTTATGGCGACTGGCATTCATCTGTGAATGGCTATCGGCATAGCATCCATGCTGTTTTGGTGACAACAGAGACATCTATCGGCAAAGGCTATGAGTTTCGGTGAGTGGTCATAGCGAAGAGGTTGAGTCTTGCTGATAGTGTTTAACATATGGTTTTCTTTTGGTGTGAGTTCACCCTGGTCTCACTGATCGATGGCGGAAGAATATGAGCATATCGTTGTAGGTTGGGGCGATTGCCATAAGGTCTCGGCGAGTGACCTTCGATCTCACCGAAGGATGGAAAACAAGTGGATCTCGGTGTAGGATGGGGGTTGTCTTGGCGAACACGAACGATCTCGGGTGACTTTCAGTAAAGCAAGGAGTTCTCTACAAGACGTCTCATCGAAGGTTGGAAGTTGTGGCGACTGCGAAAAAAAATAAAGGATGTCGGTGTGAGATCAGAACTCTCTTGGAAATATGGTGTAATCCTAAGGCTTTCGGTATAACCCGATATACTCTATGGGACTTCCCCCCAAGTTTGAAATGTCTCAGCGACATAACATAAGACAAGCGGGCTTGTCGGCAGGAGAAGTCATAAGTCACGATGATATTCAAGACGAATAAGGATTTTCGGTGAAGCAATGTGTAGTCTACAGGAGGTCCCCCCAACATTGTTTTGTTTTGCCGATAGCTCAATGCGGTTTCTTTTCGGTGAGAGAATCTAACGGTCTTGGTGATGATCAATGTAACAAAAGGTGTTGCTTGGTGTGACCTATTTGTTTCGATATGTGGTCATGGTGAGGTGCCTGGGGTCTTGCCGAATGGGAGTAGTGGTGGCTTTGTCTGCAGGATAATTGGTTGGTCACACCGACATGAGGTTAAGTGGGAGGCTCTCGGTGAAACTTAAAACTGTCTATGTGAGGTCTCCGCGATATCTGTGTGTTATAGCGAAGCACAATGGGAACAACAGAATACTATGTGGCTTCGGTATGACTTGCAGGTTGCTACAGCGAATGTGAGAGTGAAATACAAGCACAGGGGTGTAACGAGTGAATTGCCTTCGGCAGGATGATGATTTATGTCTCGCAGACTATCTCACTGGTGATAATAGAATTTTAAATATCAGGGCCGAAATGTTTTTGCTTGGATGACCGTTGCTTGCCAGCTCGATTGGAGCCTGAATTTGGTGTTGGGCCGACATGAATTTGAAACGATATGATTTCTAATGTTGGTGTATTTATATGCACCCTGATTGTAATTGAACAAGATGATATTTTAGATCATAGATAGATAGATCAGGCATGGCTATAGTAGGATAATTTTCTCTTATCAGAGACTATGTGCATGTTTTCAAATGGTGGTTTCAATGAAATTCAGCTGTGTGGCAGTTTTATTTTGGTATCAATTGTGTGTCGAGTTTATTGAAAAGCATTGTTGAAGTTGTCTCCATGTTGATTCTTTTTGGTTGTTTAAATTGATGTAACAAGTTTACTTTCGGTTTATCTATGCACATTTGCTGCATTTGTGTGGTTAATCAATTGGTTCTCTCAAGTAGAGATTAAATCCTTTTCATTGATCACAGTAATCAGGAAGATTCATCTAGATCTTAAAGTAGAACTTAGTAGTCATAATCTTGCATTGTTCATACAAGTTATGAACAGATCATATGCTTGCAATTCGATCTTCTGCCAGAATAAGTTTCCCATTTCTATTTCATTCGACTCTGCATACCCAACAAGGCACTGGTCTCTGCAATTCCATTATTTGAATTCACTCAATTTCTTTACATCTGCTTTTTTATCATTTTAGGAGTTAGATTAGAAAATTGCTTTTACTATTGCTATCAAGTTTGCTTTCATTTTGTTCACTATTATCTGCCATTGTGGACAAAGTATTTCAGAGGGATAATTATAAGATAAGTTTGCACTATTCAGAAAGGTATGTACACCCACCTAGGTCTAGCAGCACCTGAAGAGTAGAAGGTTTAATTGTTTCAAACCTTGTTCTATTACCCTAAAACGTTGTGAAAGCTTGGCAACATTTCGTGGTTCAAACCTGCATTTTTGAGAGCTAACAAGGGGTAAAAACTTTATTGAAAATCAAAAGAGAGCATTATAGTCATAACAAAGGGAACAAGCCCTAGAAACCAAAAGAAGCAACACAACAAGCATAAAACCAATATCAACTATCTTCCAGTGTCCTATCCTCCTCAAGGAACCTATCCAAATCTGGATGTAACTCAAGGGAAACTTGCATCTAGTCCTCGATCTTCCAATCATCACCATGTTTAGAGGCCCATTTGGCCAAGCTGTCAGCAACCCGATTCCACTCCCTTTGTATATGAACAAATGAAATTTCCTCCATCCTAGAACTAACCTAAAGAATCCACTGAACAACCGAAGCTAGCTGCCAATTAATATCGAACATCTTCATCTCATTCAATAGATTAATCAAGATCTGCGAATCAGCTTCAAAAATAACCTTTTTCCATCCCAAAGCAAGGGCCCGCTCCACTGCATATATAATTTCCAGACCCTCAATGAGATTAACAGTATTCTCCCCTTCATGAATAGAGAAAATAAATATCATTCAACCCCTTGAATCCCTACCTACCCCACCAATCCCAGCGAGCCTAGGTTTTCCTCTAGAAGACCCATCAGTATTGATTTTCAAAACACTAGCTGGTGGAGGTAACCACCTACCCATCCGCTGCACTCTCTTGCTCCCATGCTTGCCTCTCCTAGAATCACCAAAAGAAAAGTGTATCCCCTGCAGTCCCAGTCTATCCACCAACTTGGCATCCCCTTTCCCCAAGGGGAAAGCCACTTCAATTTTCTCTGCAATTGATTCCTATATCATACCTAACATACGCATCCACAACTACTGACCCATCAATTTTACACCGCAGAATATGCTGCAATTCTGCTCCAGCCAGATCTTCTAAAGAAGAAAAGGAATCCATCGAGGGGGCTCTTCCCATACTATCCCAAAAATCCACTAGAGAGGAAGCGTGTACACAAGGTTGCTTCCAAACCTCCCATCACAAATTTCAAAGTTGTACAACAAAGGGTCACTATAAGAATAAATGTGAGGAATCCTCCTCCTCTTTCCCATAGAGTACACAAACCAAAGGCCCTTGGAACCCACTCTTACGAATTCCATCCCAATTCAAGCACCTATTCCATGCCAAAGTCCATACAAAACAATTACATTTTGGCCACAATAGCTTATTCCACACCCTTTTCCACCAATAAACCTCCACCCGAGCCAACTTCTAAGCCAATAACCCCTGATAACCACAAGCAACAAAATAAGTCCCCTTAAGATTGTGGGTCCAAGCAAGAATATTTTCTTCGAGGAGAGAGCTGCAATGCCTACTATAAAGAATCATGTTAAGCTCAACACTACCTTCTTCCATCCCCATATCTGGCCATTTCATGGGATCCTTCCAACAAGCCCTCTCCAATTGACCATAGAGGAGGACTTGTATTCATTCACCTTGGACCAACTAGCCATAAGAAATCTTTGGCTCAAAGGAAGCAGGTGAGGAAACTAAGAGGTAAGAAGAGGGAAACCATCCCAAGACTCTGTCCAAGAAAGAGCTTCAAAACCCCATCTGTAGATCCAAAATAAACCATCCTTGATGAGCTTCACACCCTTCTGAAGAGTACTCCAAATCACCAAGCCTTTCCCCTCAAGAGGTTACCTGGGGAGGTCTTGTCGAGGAATACCTAGAAGATATGTATGAGATAAAATCCTGGCCCACAGGGTATGTGCAAGATCATGATGGGCCAAAAAGTGGCAATATTATGGGTTTTTGTAGGGTATGTGGTTGATGACTTTTTTTTTACCCAAAATTTATGAAACGAAAAGGGTTTTTAAAGGAGATTCTCAGCTTTCCACCAATATAAATTATTCTTTACTTTAAATTTAATAAATAATTATTATTTATTTTCTATTTGAATTGCAACTAAAGTCCTGATTGAAAAAACATCTATAGCTTTCAAACAGTATCACATTTTTTGAATCTGAGACATGCGTCACATTCTATGCTTCGCATACTATAGGATTAAAAAAAAAAATGAATTTCATGAAGTTTTTTGGAAGTTAAGGTGGTTAGAATATGAGTTTTTTATTTTTAAAAAGTGTAATAAAAATCATAATTAATTATTTACTTGGAAAAAAATTCCAAAAAAATATGCATCACATCAGGACATGAGTTCTCTACTTATATCTGAAATATTATAAAAAATATTATCATTTTATTGTGGTTAGGGTGGTCAGACAAACACCTAATTCTTATTTTTTCCCTGAAATTTAAGTACTACTACATTGAAATTTCAAATTTTCACGAAATAATTTTTTTTTTTTTTTAAATACCTAGTAGTTTAGAAACTACATTCAAGTTTCTAAAAATTCTATTCTTACATATTTTTGAAATAATATAAATAACTTATTCATTTTTTTACGTCAAGCTGCCTAACTCTGATTTTCCTAAATTTTTTGCCACTTAAGGGCCTATTTTTTCCATGATGATCCTGCACATACCCTGACACAGTTGATCCTACCCCACACACCATTGTTAGAATAGCTTAGCAACCACAACCACCCCAAACAGTGTTGACTGGCGAAGACCCAGGCCACCATATTGCTTAGGAATACACACATCCTCCCATCTGACCAGGCTCCACTTAGAGGATGACAAGCATCCACCCCATAAAAACTACCTCTCTAGAGAATCCAACTCCTTAACAAACCCCATAGAAGCCACCTGAAGCATACACCTGTACGTAGGGAGAGCCTGGACAACTGACTTAAGAAGTTGAACCCGCCCAACAAAAGACAACCATCTATGAGTCCAATGATTGAATTTCATTCAGAACTTATCAATAATGTTCTCCCAAGAACCCTTGGGAAGACAACCCATAGAAATTGGAATACCTAGATACATCGAAAGGGAGAGCCCCTATGTGAAACCTCAAAATATTAGCAATTCTTCTATGAATGGGAATTGGCATATTGAAGAAGAATATGGATGACTTATCCTCATTAATCAATTGCCCTGATGCCATAAGGTAAATGTCCAACAACTTCCTCAAAGAAGTAGCTTCCCTAGTAGTAGCCATTCCCATTAAGTCCACATCATCAGCAAATTGCAAATGAGACTGCAGAAGAAAATCTCCACCCCACCGCCAACCCTGAATGAAGCCTAACCCAACATTTCTTTTCAACAATCGACCAAGACCTTCAGCAAGAAGCAAAAATAAGTATGAGGAAATAGGGTCCCCCTAACATAAACCCCTAGAAGCCCCAAAGAGTTTAGAATGATCTTCATTTATCATCATTGAGAAGGATACTGACGTAACACAACTCATGACCCATTGGATCCACTCTTCACAAAATCCAAAAGCAGTAAGGATCTTCCGTAAGAAGGACCATCTAACCCTATCCAAAATTTGTTGACCCACAAAAAAATCCACTTTGTTCCTCTGAAATCAGCACTTTAAGCCACTTTTTCAACCTCTCAGCCATTAACTTTGAAATATTTTTATATGCCACATTGCAAAGGGAGATAGGTCAAAATTGAGTTAACCTATCTACCCCTTCACACTTGGGAATGAGGGAAATGAAGGTGGATTAAGAGCTCGCAACATCTGCTTGTTTCTTTGGGACTCTTGAAGAACCACCAGAAGATCCAACTTTATGATATCCTAGAATTCTTGAAAAAACTCTATTGGGAAACCATCAAGGCCAAGAGGTTTTCCTCTCTTAATCTAAAACACAATCTTCTCTAACTCCTCAAAAGAAATCTCTCTCATCAAATACTCATTCACCTCCCTAGAAACCAACTAAGGGATATAAGAAAGAACCTGTTCCTCCTCAACCGAACCCCCTTGTGAATCCTCTTTGAATAGAGTAGAAAAATACTATGATGCCTTTGCTGCAATTTCCTGAAACGAGACAAGATGATCCCCCTATCATTAACCAGAATAGAGATGGAGTTACCATGCCTCCTGGCCTTCATAGAATTAAAGAAAAAGGTAGTTTTTTTGTCCCTTTCCTGTAGCCATTCAACCCGTTCCTTTTGCTTCCAATAAATCTCTTCCCGTAATTCACATTCCTCCACCACCTTCAGAGTCCTAGCCTCCTCTTTCAACAGATCCTTAGAAACCCCATTCTCCTGAATAAATAGAGTAATATTATTCAACTCTTCCTAAGCAGCGGCCTTATCATGAAAAATATTACCGAAACATCTTCGATTCCACCTTTTACGTTGATACTTGACAAACTAAAGAATCTTGGAAAAAGTATACATTGTTGTAGCAAAAGCAGGTCTACCTATCCTCCACTACCTAGGAATCTGGTCATAAAGAGTAGAATCTTGTAACCACATTAGCTGGAACTTGAAGGAAGGAGATTGAGGTGCTCAAGCAGAGATGATACTAAGCTTGATAGGCCAGTGGTTCGAAACCCTCCAATCCAAAATTTTAGAGGAAGTCGACCACAAATCTCCAACCCAATAATAGGAGACTAGGAACCAATCCATCCTTTCAGAAACACAATCCTCACCAATCCTCCTATTATTCCAAGTAACACGACCATTACTAGGTTGAACATCAATAAGATTTAAATCCAAAATATTATCCTTGAGAAGTAGCGCAGAAGGCTCCAACCTAGTAATTCCACCCCTTTTCTCAAATAACTCCACGATAGTGTTGAAATCCACAACCAAAACCCACAGATGGAAAGGAGCTAGACTATGAAAAAATTGAAGATGATACCATAAAAGTTGCTTACCCTGATACTAAACAGGAACATACACATTGGATAGGAGAATACACTCTCCTGTCACAAAGCATGAGGCCACCAGGGAAATAGAAGATCTAGAAGACATCCACCAGAGAGGGAAAATCCTCTAGGGGTTCCATAATCAAGCCACCCCCAGACGCCCCATGATCTCCAATACATTGACACTCACCAAAATTCCACAACTTAGGTACCAATTTCAGCATATTCTCCACAAATAATTTAGTCTCCTAAATTAAAAAAACATCTGGATATTGATTCCTGACCAAATCACGAAAAACTTTTTGTCGAGGGCCACTGTTCAAGCCCCTAACATTCCATGATAAAACAATCATTTCTAGGGACACGAGAAATGTGAATCCAAGGTCCCGACTACCCCTAACTCCACCAAAGTTTCCCTAGTTGATTTGATCTTTTTCGTATCCTTTTTCCTGCCCAGCTTTGAATTCTTCTCACCAACCCCTTTCTTTGGTTCCTTTTGTTGAATACCCAAGTGAGAAGAGGACAGAGAGCTCCTTCCAATTTCAACACCATCCTTTAGGGGCAAAGAGGAACCATCTCCCCCATTCTTGGAGATTCCAATAATAGGATCTGGAACATCATGAACAATGAATTGTTGATCTGTGTCCATCTAACTAACACCTATATCCTACACCATCTGCACAAGCTCCAAAGGAATTCCATCCTTTCCTATGTCCAAAGTTCATTGATCTAGATTCAACAAACTTGGATTCACTTCTTGCTAGCTAAGATCTTCCAGAATCTTGAACCTATTAAAAGTGTCATCATCCTGCCTTTCCCCCAGGGTCTTCTTCTTCCTGTGATTCCTATTGCAAACTTTGATAGGGATAAATCAATCCTCTCTAGTACCACCACCTGCAATAGGATCCTTCCCCTTATCAACTCTAGGTGGATTACTAGGAGGTTGGGAAGGTTGAGGAACTATCATCTTAGCCCTAGGGAACCTACACTACAAGTGTCCATATTTGTGGCAAAGTCAACATCGAAAAGGTAAAGTTTCATAGTCTAACTACTACAGCCGTATATGATCCTACACTCATGTCCACAAAATCTAGAAATGGCTTGCTCAAATAAATTTCTACACAGCTATAGGAAAAATTCATTACCTTTTTAAACTGTGTCTATTGTGAAGATCCAATAGGTTTACCAAGCATTGAATCCACCAAATGCAACACATCCTCACACCAGCATTCAACTAGAACCCTATTCAGGAGCTCTTCAGATAGATTGAAGCCTGCATGCCATGGCTTCATACACAAGCCCACCTAGTTCTAGAAATAGGGACCCCCCTCAAAGATCCTATTTCAATCAGCCATGCACTCAAAGGAAACAATGGTGTAGTTATTCACCAGGAGTCTAATATCCATCTCTTCTTCTAGCAACCAAGTCCTCTGAGCCCAAGATTCCAAAAATTGCAGCAAGACTCTCAAGCCCATAAACTTGCAATAAAAGGAGTGTTTTGAATAATAATATATGGTCATAGGAAATAATTAAATAATTAACATTATGTAATTATGAACAATGAAAGGGAAAAGGATGGAAGAATTATGAAGAATATTAGAGTCGTGGGCCTAGGACAATTTTTAGTGTCTATACTAGTAAGTGCAAGAATTACATCCCTAACTGATGCTCTAGCTAATGTAGAGAAGGTATTAATACTGAATGGAAAATACCTAGTTCTCTGAATGAAGGTGAAGAAATCTTTATGCAGTTTGAGACTCAGTGCAACATGCTAGTCATAGTCAAGAAGGATTGGGAAATTTGGAAAAAGGATTTGGAGGTACACCTTGCAAAATTGTAGGTATCTTACAAAAGCATTTTCCTTCTTCTAGTTAATTGTGTACATTTCTATTTTGTTTATGATTTCATTATATATATGCACAGATGATTGTGAATGATGTAGCAATGCATTTTTTGGTCATTTGTAATGGATATCATTGTTAGAGGGAGTTACCCTAAGTGTTGGAGATGTTAGTAAGGGGGAGCCACTTATATATATATATCAATTAGGGGGAGTATGCAAGTATGTGTGTTTGTACAATGAGCCCTTTTTCCTTGATGTCAAATGGTGAGAATATTTTTGGGCATGTTTCCATCAACAATATAGGGAAAATTGTTGGAAGTGCATTTTTCATTGACTAGATTGTTGGAAACATGGGCATGATAGTGTATAGTTTTTTCATTGATGTCACTATTGAAGTTAACATTATGTATAGCTTATTGATGAGCACATGTGATTGAATATAATTTTTTCAATAATGTCAATCTAGTATAGAGGTGCAAATGAGTTGGTATAGTGTAGATCATATGTGTTAGATATTGTATAAGTCCTATAGTATAGTTTTTAGTGTACAACGAACTAGTTTTGAGGTCTACACTGCTTTGCCTTAAAGAATTAGGTTATGTGATTCTAAGTCAATTTTTGTGTATGTTTGAGGAACCTAGATCCAAAGTTTCATGCCTTGATGTCCTTTGGTGCTGAAGATAGCAATGAAAGAGTATCAAATATAATAGTGACAGTGTTACTAATGCAGAGTACATGATTGGAATCTTTTACATTCCACTATAGATGAATACTTTGATATGTGGTTTTGATGAAGTTCTTAGAGATTTTAGAAGTGTCTATGCTTCAAGTAGGAAGTTTTTTGGTGGTTCACATGTTGTGTTGTGGATGAACAGATGGTTCATGTCATCAGTATTTGCTATATAGTGCCAACCAAAAAAGTTTGAGGTTGTATAGAGTTAAAGTATGAATTGATAAAACCTAAGGGAGTAATTATAGGTCCCTACTAACCTATTTTTGTGTTACAAGTTTTTAGGTGTGTGTGGTTGGATCTTGAGTTGACAGGTTGTTGTATTACATGTTTCATCTAATTAGGCTAGCCTAATTGATGTAGGTGTTTATGAATGTAATGCATATAAATGTAAGATTATTTCAATGTTGTTAGTAGTTGAAAATGTGACTATGTGAATTCCAAAATATAGAGTATGTGAATGTGATGTGAAGAAGAGTAGAGTGGGTTTAAGTGTTGAGAAACATTAAGTGTGTTAATTCAGTATATTGAGCTTCAATGAAACTATCTCTGACATATTGTAGATGTAGTGAATCAGTTCAAATCATAGAAATGAGACAGCCTTTCTTTTTTCTCTATTAGTATCTAGACAATGAATCCTATGGATAGTGATTCCACCTAGTAGTGAGCCTTTTTATAAATATCTTGTAACTAATTAACATATTGTGAGCTAATCCTCACTATGGTTTTTCCATTCTTAGGTTTTCAATATAAATACGGTGTTGTTGTGTTGTGTGATGTGATGCAAGTTTTAATTACTTATTTTATTTTATATGATACCATGATTTTATATCCATTGTTAAATGTAAGCCATTTATGGTTTTCTCCTCTATCCTTGTTTATATTTTGAGGTTATGAGTGTAGTCTTATAAGTTTTTTTGAAGGTACATAGGTACTAATGAAATACAATCAGAGTAAAGAGGATATTAGTATGTTAGATGTAAATCTATTTAGTTTTAAAATATTCTTGTCCTCTTTCTCATCTAGAATTTTTTCCTAAAAAAAATTCTCCACATAAATCTTATGTTCATATGGTTTTTGATTTTATTCTTATTGTTGATTTTATAATATCACACAATCATCTTATTTAATCGTTGGATAATCAATTAAATTTAATATTTTTTATATAATTACAATATTTTTTATTATATTATTTTCACCTTACTTATTAACCTAATATTTTGTATTAAGGATCATAGTTCTCCATAGAGAGGGTCACATTTCTTTTAAGTTTTAAAGGTTTTTTGCTACAATGGGAGATTTTGTATTGTGTGGCATTCTATTTTTGTGGAAATGATTGAAACCATGGCTTATAATTTTCATTTGGGCATTAAAAATTCAATGGTACCAACTATAAGATATGGAAATTTAAAAAGGGAGATATAGTTGGAAAAAGAGATTATTGTTTTCAAATTGTAAAAGAAAGAATCGATCACATTTGTTTGATTAATATTGATTGAAGATAGACAAGAAGGCATGAGGAACCATTTGATTGTGTCTTGCAGATTTTCTTCTCTTGAATCCTTTTGAGGAGGCTATAGCTACTAGTTTATGAAAGAGGATTGGTAATATCTAGTAAACCAAAAGCTCATACTAACAATTTATATTTTAAATGATTCTTATATTCATTAAGAAATTTTTTGACAATTCTATTGTAGATAATTTAAACATGTTTAATTTTATTTTTATACAAATTTCTTCAATAGATGTTAAAATTGAAGAAAAGGATATATGTGTCTAGGTATTGCTTTTCTTTTTATTGAATATTTGGAAAAATCTATTTTTTGTCAATAGTGGTAGTGGTGTAGATCTAAAAGTGGATACTATTATTACTAAGTTTCCTTTAAAAGAAATGAAACTAAAACTGATGAATGATGGCTCAAAAGTGAGAGCATCATTTAAATGTTAAATTAAAGTTTAAAATTGTATACGTGTGTATGCATTATAATGAAAATGGGCTATAAAAAAATATACGTGAGTTTTATAAAGTCCAAAAACATTTCCTTTAAAATTATACATTGACCATTTTTGTCATCCATCTTGGTACAATTACTGATTTTAGTAAATCAAAAAATTAAGACATGCTCTTGTAAGTTGGAAGAGCTATTTTTCATCTTTCTGAAAATAAAAGGAGACCCATTGTTTCTTGGTTGGAAGAATTTAATGAATTTTATTATTCAAGAATTATATTGGAAACATAAATAATTAGAAAAATATGTGGTATTTTTTAAAAAACCTTTAAAGGATGAGGAGTGGGAGAAACATAGAACTAGGGTTCTATAGGCATTGATTGTGGAGGAGGTAGAGCCCTCATCTATAAAGTTTTTATATACCCTATGGGTGTCCTCCATGCACCGTTTGAATTGTTTCTCATTTATCGTCTTCCTTGCATCTTTTGTGTACCATGTATTTGGATGGCTTGAATCTTTGATTGTATTATGCTTTGTCTCTTGGTATTAAGTTTCACAACACTTAAGCACCTAAGAATGAAGGTACAAGTACCCCCAAGGACCCTTCAAATGGGGTGAAAGAGAAGGGGAATTAATTCTCATACTAGATCCTTCCAAGATATAGTGTCTCAGGAGAAACCACTATTTTTCCTAATGCAAAAATTTTGTGCTTCCTAATAGTGAGGTAAATGAAAATAGGTTGAATGGCAGAGGACAAGGTAAGTGCTTCTCTACAAACCCTAAAAAATGGTCATCTTTCCTAATACAGAAATGGATAATGTAATTAGTAATGCAAGTTTTTGGTTAAGGAATGTGGCTATGTTCCTACCAATTGTGGATAATTTAGAACTCTCACCTAGGAAATATTTAGATGAGTGGTTCTCAAATGTCTTGTCTAAAAAACTTGCTATCAATATCTCCTTTTGTAGAATGATTTATTGTAGGTTATTCTTATTCTAAAAGAACATAAAATATAGGAAATTTTTATACAAAAAGAACACTAGAATGTGGGGAATCACCTTTTCCATGCCCTTGCATGGTCACATGATGCCCTAAATTATGAAATTTTTGCTTGACCATTCCATAGAGGGGTCGTATTAAAAAAAAAATTCACCAATATTTTGTATTTTTATCAAAGGTGTTGGCACCAAAAGGGAATGTGATTAAGGTTGATGAAGCGAAAAAATATCTCCCACATATGGATACTCAGGCTTTGGTGTCACTAGATTCTTGGCTGGAAATCCCTTAATTATTAGAGATTAATCTTGAAAATAGGACACATACTTACAATCTAGAATTTTTGGGTGACATTAATGCATGTTATTTGTGTAGAAAGGAGGGGCATGCTAGAAATATATGTTTTCATTGATGTCTTGCAATATGTTTTGTCCTTGTTGATGACAACTTGATGAAAGTTTCATAGTTGTGTAGTAATGGATTGATTGTGTGAGACTAGCATTTTGGAGATATGGTTTGACATGGATGAAGTCTTGGGTTTAGCCAATATTTGATGAAATTTAGTTTGAAAGACCTAGAAGATGTATCCATAGCAACATGATAGTCTATAAGTATGATATGTATATGATTAAGCTTGTAACATATATTTTCATGATTTATTTGATAAGTAAAATCACATTGGATGGTGTTTACATGTTCAAAGATTTAGATGAATGATAATTAAGTTTGGGTTCATACTTGTGCAATTAGGAAAAGTTATCTAAGGCATAGACTACATATTTTCGTAAGTTAGTGACTTTGTATTTTGGTCCAGACTCTACTACATTACATGATCTAGTTGTGTAGATTTGGAGTTAAGTTTGGAAGCTATCAAAGAGGTTATTTCAATAATTTCATGTCATAAATATTTCTATAGAAAGAGTTAGATGTAATAGTTCTCCTGAGTACAAAATAACAAAGTTAAGTGTCTCAAATATTCTCTAGATTACTCTGTATTCCTCCAAAGTGATAGATATGTATATGTGGACTTGGGGATACGTTAAAAGAGGTGTACATGGATTCATCCATATGTATTTCAAGTGTTTTGGAAAACTGTACTGCAATAAGCTCAGTGTTGATGTGTTATAGTCAATCTGGGATGCTATGTTCTTGTATGTTTAGTGGGTTTCTTCATTTGTGCTAGCATATGATGGTCTAATATATTCTAAAGGTGAGGCTTGTAATGATGATATTGATAATGTACATTATTGACATCTTTTTTTACATGATTTTTTTAGTGTCTCCCTAGTGGTGCAAAGATGAACAGTTGGTAGTTTTGGCGGTGTTGATGTTGTTTGGGATGATAGTCTAGTTTCCATCTTTTTTTGTTGATCCTGATTAATTAATTTTTCTTTGCAGAATGTATTATGATGTTTTTGGGCCCATTTATGCCTTGAGGTTATCCACAACTCATTTTTCTTCATGGTGCATATGTGTGAAGTTGGCCTTATGTAGTATCACTCATTTCACTTTATGGGTATTTTTGGAGCCAACCTATTTGGTGTTTTGAGTTGTTGAAAAGGGTATTCATAGAAGAACATAATAATTTATGAATGGTGATGATAGAGTGTATGTAGTATGTTGAATATGAAGTGTGTGTGAAGTCAATATAATAGAGTAATTATTCAAAAAAGGGACTGCAACATCAACATATGTTAGATGCTTCTTTTATAGCAGTTCATGTTCATGTTTCCATTATAATTTTTATGTATCCTGCTATTAGGTAATGAGCCTCTTCAACAAGTTCATGTATCTTCCGCTAAGGTTTCACACATTAGCTTGCAAGTACATAGGCAATAAGCCTTAAATAATATTGTATTTTTTTGTCAGTAGTGAACTTCCTATATTGTGAGTAAATGTCACTCTGATTTTCCCTCATTAGGATTTCCACATAAAAATATTGGTGTACTTATGTGGTGAATGTTTTCATCTCTATTCTTCTTTCAGTTAATGTGATTTGATCTACAAATGGAGTTGTTTAAGTTTTAGTATATGTTGATTCAATCCTGTATCAACATTTCAGTGTGTTCAACAATTGGTATCAGATCCAAGTTCCTCTAAGAAGCCTAATAGCTAAGGTAGATCCCACAATTGAACACATGGGTGCAGACATGTAAAAATTCTTAATGCATATCACACATCCTAAAACTATATTTCTCCATTATCGGCATCATTAACCTCATTAATCCCCTTTCAGCATTATTTATATCATTTAACCCTATATTCCCCTTACATTAAATGGCACGCCCAGTGGGACCGCTTTCCTTGATCTAACATTTTTATCTTTTTGATAAGTTGTAGGTTTTTGGAGAGCGTTCATGTTTTACAAAATTCATAATCATTAACGGGATCACTACTACATCTAAAGAAGTTTAATATTATAGAATCAAGCTATGGTCATCTCGCAATAAGGTTGCTATTGTGCTAAGAAGGGTTACTATTGTGTTGCTATTGTGCTAAGCAAGGTCTCTATTGTAATAAGAAGGGTCTATATTGTTCTATGCAGGGTCACTATTGTAAAAAATGGGATCATTTTTATGCTAAGAATTTTTTCTTTATTGCTAAGAAGGGTCACTATTGTAATAAGGGGGGTTGTTTTTGTGCTAAGCAGAGTCACTATTGTAAAAACATGGTAGCTATTGTAAAAACTAGCTAGTTGTTCTAAAATAGGGTTGATATTGTATAGAATAGGGCCGCTATTGCAAGTAACATGGTTGCTTTTTCCTTTTTCTTGCTTACTATTTTCTTTTTTGAACTTATGGATTTTTGGTTTTCTAACCCTAAACCTAACATGGTTTTTTGTTGATTGATTGATTTTATCTGACTTGGTTTTATACATGTAAGGTGAAGGTGAATCATCTAAAACTACTAATCCATTAGTTTTGTAGGGTTTCAAATAGTCAAAGACATCCTAGCTTAAACTTTTATCAATTTTCTTGCAACCCCTTCTCCAAGGATTAATTATCTCAAACATTTTTGTGTCTATTATCTTGAACATTTAGTTTGGAGTTTAAAACTTGAATTGCTATGATAAATAATTCTCAATTGCTCAAATAGACTTTGTTGTTACAAGTAACAGAGCCACCATAATTTTTTGTTTTTGCAAACTTATTTCAATGGATGATGGATTTTGTAGTACCCATCTGCTTTTGTTCCTTCACGTCATATGAGTAAGTTGCATAATTGCGACTTGTGAGATCTTGCCGACTTTTGTCATTCAAGTATTATTTTGGGTTTCATCGCTCGTAATGACAACATTGAAGTATTAAATTAAATTATTAAATTTATTAATTAATTATTAATTTTTTTTGAAGGGGATAATGATCTAATATATTATATTATTTCTTTATTAAAGACGAAACTATAAATTGCAATTATAAATAATGAATATTTTAAATTTAATATGGATTAATAATCCACTTATTATTGAAGTTTATTTAAAATATTTTAGATAAAAAAGCGTAAGGAAAATAAAAGACTTAATTGATTTAGAACTTACATTTTTAAATAAACAAATATCATAAAATAAATAAAATGATTTTAGATTAGTCTAAAATAAAGAAATAATTAATAAATAAATAAATATAACAAATATCATAAAATAAATAAAATGATTTTATATCATAAATAAATAAATAAATATAAGAACAAAGTAATAAAGTGAAATAAAGGGGGTTACAAGTGAAAAAATATATGTATAAGCAGAGGTGTTAAAGAGAAAAAAAAAAAATTAGGGAGGAAAGAAAGTTTCTGAGTTTCTTTTTATCCTTTTACATCTGCAGTCTTCATGCTGTACACTTGTCTCCTAACTTGAAAATCTGCTTACACCTGTCAACTTGCTTACACCTGTCAATTGCTTTGTTTTGCTTGAAAGTTTCTAATGCTTGGGAGTTTTTACGGATCTGGGAATTGGGAATGACGAGAAAATGGCTCTGAGTTTTGGGTTGACAAGCAGAGAGTTGAGGAAGGTAGAGAGGACGCGGGCAAAGGCTGTGGATTCACTTGCCAAGCGCATTTGCAACCTCAACTTCTGACGAACTTCTCCCTTACTCTGCTTTCTTTTTGTTGTTCTTGATGGATGTCCTTCTCCTGTTCATAAGCTCACATTTTGGCACAGGCAAGGAGTACGCTGCAAAAGGGTGAGTATAAATTTAAATAATCTCCCTGACACCAACGGCAGTCTATCGCTGCTACAGTATTTAGACCTTGGTGGGCATATAAATTTAAATACTGTCCCTGATACCATTCACATCCTATCACAGCTAGAGTATTTAGGCTTTAGAGCGTGTTCAAGTTTAAACAACCTCTCTGATACCGTTTTCAACCTGTCACACAACACTCGAGCATAGAAGGCTGTAGGGGTGTAAATAGCCTTCCCATTTTCGTTGGCCACATGTCACATCTGCTGTACTTGAAGGTTTAAACAATCTCTCTGATTCCAGTTTGCATGCCTTGTCTTTGTACACACATTTCATACATGTTTACCTGGGCAGTTGCAAAAGGGCTGCGGATGTATGAAGTATGTGCAGCCCTCATCCATGGAACCCGCTTGACTGCATACACCTAGAACGCAAGCACAGATTACAATGTTAGGATGTATTTTCAGAGTGCTTCATTGATTCAAAGATTTTGAGAGCTTTCTTGAAAAATCCATTTTGTGCACATTCTGCAACCCGTCACATTCTGCAGTACTCGAAAATAGAATGTTGTAGAGGCAAATAATCTCCCTGATACCATCAGAAATCTTTCGCTGCTGCAGTGTTTAGATTTTGGAGGGTTTATAAATTTAAATAATGTCCTGATATCATTTGCAATCTATCACAAGGAAGAGAAGGAATCTTGCATCTGCTTGAAAGTTTCTGCAACCTTCACAACAAATCCAATTTGTGCGTGCTCTGCAATCGTTGCTTTCCATGAGACCATATTTCTTTGAGGAATCCTGTCAAATAATTTGTGTGCCTTAGTTCACATTTGGGATACCTAAAACTCCCTTCTTCCACACCTTACAGACTGTAGATTTATAGGTTAAGAAATAATTTTAGATCTAGTGTACAGTCATGTTTAGTTCATGCGCCTTGTCTATACTTTTGCATTTTGAGTACATGTATATCGGAGTAATTGTGACTGCATTAACTGCCAAAATCCCCTTCCCATTAATCATTCATGGACCTCCTTACACTGTTCCAAAGTGCCATTTTGGCATAGGCAGGAAAGATGTTGGCAATGTTAGGGAGTATGACTTTACAACTGTAAATTGCATCCGCTTAAAAATATATATATATTCTAAGCCCTTTTAACAAATCCTTTTGGTGTATATCCTGTAATTAGTGTATTACATGAGACACCATGTATGCAAAATTTTGTCAAACAGTCAGCATGCAATATTTAATTCACGGAAAACAACATTTTATTGAGGTATTTTATTTGATTAATTATCCGCATTCCGCATCATTGAATTAAGTAAGCTAGCTTGTATATTACTAGTTATGTTAAAAAATAGGGCAACAGCCATAACATTCCTGAAATGGTGCATTTGAAAGCTAATACTTTTCTACGTTGAAAGTGTTGTAGGGGCAATACCATAATAATGTGATTAGAATTGAAGAAAGAACAAACAAAATAAAATAAAATGAGACTTAGTTACACGTATTCCCCGCTCCCCCCGCACCCCCCACAATCTCCTTTGTAAACAAATAACAATTAATCTAAAAGCAAAATTGTGGAAGCTTTGACCTAAAAATAAGAAAAAGACAAACAAGACTTCTAAAGCCTTTAAATAAATAAAATACAAAATACAAAATGGAAACTTTCAGTATGGGATGTTATAAGTAAGAATGACTTTCTTAAAATATAATTAGAGGAAAAAAAGAAAAGAGAAGTTTTGACCTAAAAATAAGAAAAAGACTTCTAAAGCCTTTAAATAAATAAAAAAGAAAATACAAAATGGAAACTTTCTGAGTATGGGATGCTATAAGTAAGAATGACTTTCTTAAAATATAATTAGAGGAAAAAAGAAAAGAGAAGGGGAGATTCATTTATATATCATTTTCGTATATTATTATTTAAGGAACCTCATATTATAATTAAACTACATTAATTATTATATTTCTAAATAATAAAATATAAATAATTTATTTATTAAGGAAAATTGAATTATTTCTTTTATACTATGGAACTAGTGCAAGAATTGATTTGGGATAGAATAAATTATGAACATTTATTTATCTATTTTATTTTATTTCTCATAGAAACATATCACAAAATTATTGATAAAGAAATATAATTTTGTTTTTAAGATGAATCATCTTTGGCTTATTTTTTTGGACATACTTGTAGTATAGAAAACATAAAGATACACAAAGGTGAAACATATTTGTCTTATGCGAAATTTTATGTTCTTGAGAACATTAATTACATGTATCAGATTATTGTTTAGTTTTAGTTTTGTAAATATAATTAGTCACTTTGATACGTTGGCTTCCATTGCTTCATCATTGATGTATTCTCCCTTGTTTTGTTTAATCATGTTTGTATTTCGATTTATAATATGATCTATGGAAAATAATTGTCAAATAATTCCCCTTTTTGTTTATTTAGGCTTTAGTAGAGTAAAGTAATATGTAAAGGAAATAATATTTGTAGGATAATCATCATTATTATGAAATTGATTTATTTCTTAAAGTAAACAAAATATATATATATGTATATAGAGGTTATCTAAGTAAAAGGATAAATAATATATATATATCAGTTTGAGAGTTTGTCAATTTACTTGGGAGCATTAAGTTAACAATATGTAATTAACCTTTTTATTTTTATTTTTAAAATTAGTATACTCAAATTAAATGAGTAAATAGGGAAATGCATAGGTTTATTTATATTTGATAATTAGAGGGGTTTGATTAAATAAATTGAGTTAGACGAGTATTAGATTAAGAATATTGAAGTTGTTGAATTAGATAAACAAAAGTAACAAAATAGTAAAGAAATTGGAAAATTATTAAGGGAAGAATATGTCTTCCTTAATATCATAATAAGCGTAGAGTTAAAGTGTTAATGAAGATCTATTAAATGTTTATATATAAATATAAGTTACATGTGTTTGTACTAAAGTGATAGAAGTAAATTAGTTTACCCTTTTGGTTATTTGGTTATTAATATATATATGAAGATTGAGCAAAAGAGATACTAATTTAGATATAATCAAACATTTAAAAAGGGATTTGATTAATTATTTTTGGATTAAATTTCCTTGTTTGTATTAAGGAATGTTATTCTTATCTGTTTTGTTTTAGTAGATCATTAAAAGAGTTTATGAACATATTAGGAGATAAATTTTGTTATAGAGTAATCTTTAATTATGTTATAAGAAAAGAAAGGTATTATGATGTAGGGACAGTAGTTTTTCATGGGTTGCATTAATATTCCTTAGAAAGGATTATACGAGTATTTGATAGGAATGTTTAGGTCAATTTTAAAGATGTTTGGTTGTATTGTCGGTCGTTTGCTGTTGGATTGATGTGTTAGACCAGTGGAGTGTGAGTGAATTGTGATGGTGCCAATAGAAGTAATTTTTTTGAAAGAGGAAAAATTGGGTTTTACAGGGACCCAAAACCACAAATTTTACAAACAAAAGAAAAGATTGTCAAACACCCCATAAATAGAGAGGGTGTAGAAAGGAGAACAAAATGACAAAGCCATAGCCACCAAAAAAAGGCTAGAAATGGCCATAGAAAAGACCCAAAAAGACTAGACAAAATGCCAGCAGCGACTAAACTTGGGACTTTAAAATTTTCACAGTCTCAGCTTCCATGTCGTTCATTTCTTGAACCTCCCTCTTTAAGTTTTGGACCATCTGGGTAGTAGGATACACTTTCCCCTTAAGGTTGGCATAGGTCCTCATCGATATTCCTTAGTCCTCATTCTTGCTTTTATCCTTGTCCTCTTCTAGATCAACAACCAGTGAACCCTGTTGCGATTTTTCTAACTTTTTAGACATTGCATTGATGATAATGGCATTGTTCCTTGCCATTCTATGGTTTTGTTCCACAACAATTTTCATATTATTTTTTATTTTAACAATTTTAGCTTCCAAAGTCTTATACATGTCCTCAATGTCATCATCTCCCGTTCCAGTATTGTTCTTTTTCCATTTTCCTTCTTCATTGTTCATAGTAGACAACTTCAATTCCAGTTTCTCCAACTTGCTTTTTAGAACCCCATTTATGAGATTAAGATCATTAATTTCTTGATAGGCCCATTTTATAACCCTGAAAATATCACCAACGCCACTTCTAGCAGAGGTAAGGATATCTTTAGACTGATCCCAGTCTAAAATGAGGTTAAAATCATTTGGGTTAGGGGAGCTAAGAAATTTGGTACCTCTAGAGAGTCTACAGAGTAGGAAACCAACTTATTGGCAGGGGAACCCTTAAGAGTGGGATTCTTTAAAGGAGCCGGGTAGTCGGGGTGAATCTCAAGGTTAGCTTTCACAAGATGGGGTTTACAAAGCTGAGTTTTCTTACCAGATAGGACAGGGGATGGATGGGCTTTAACAATTCTCTCTAGGTTAGGCTTAGAATGATTGTCTGAACCATCACTATCTGTATCATAGTCCTCAGACACCATGGAGGTAACCGGTTTAGATAAAGCTGACAGGCTTTGAAAATGCTCATTGATTAACCTAATAAGACTAGGATGAAGAATAGGGTATCTCTTGGGATTTTTCTTGTGGTCCTCAAGGCTATTGCTCAATGAACAAGACAAATAATAAGGTAGAGAAATTTGTACCTTATGGTAGAAGTGGTTAAGGATAGCAAAATGATGACAATAAACTCTGGTGAATCTCCCGTCCAAGGTAATATACTCCATTATGACATGAAGCACCTTTCTCCAAAGTGCCTTGATGGTGTCAATTTCAAAATAGTTGTTAGAAACTTTGACTAGTTTCATTTTCTCCTTTTCTTTCTTAGGGAATTTGATTACCGCCTCATCTGAAAACCTTATGTCACTATAAAACTTCATGCCCTCAATGGAAATTCCAGTCACCTCACCTATGATTTACTCATCCAGTTTCATGTTTCTCCCAAAGAGGATTATTTCTCCATTATTCCAATTCTTCTCAAAGTAGTCAGTAGCCATAGGATTAGGCCCATGAAGTTTTCCCAGGAATGGAACCAAGCAACCTCACTCAACCTATTTCCAGACCTTAGCATTCCTCGTGTGCATTGAACATAGCTATTTAGCTTGATTCTTTTCCTATCCCCCCCATATTCATATGCACCTCACTGGAATCTCTACCAACACTGAAAACCTATTGCAAATTTACATAGCCATTCTAATGAACCCACAAAGCATGCCACTTTTTCTTACCAGCTAAGTTATTTGACAAAACCCCATCAAATCTCTTTATTTTGATGTACTTAGCCCTTTTCCCTATCATCATTAAATATATTTTCCTATTTCCCATGCGTAACATCATAATCTAATAAGGCCTTGACTTCAGCTCCCAAGTACCTAAAATTCGGCCACATGTTCAAACCTCCCCTCTTAACCCCCTTATTCACAAAGTAATCCACCATGTTGTTAGCTTCCCTGTAGATGTGGGAGATTTTAACTTTATTGAATTTATCTAAGATAGATTTTTCTTCTTCAATCCAATTATTTATAGACTAGGAGGGAGGGGACCTACCTAGGAGACAGCCAATGATGTTGTTGGAGTCCCCTTCAAGCCATAAATATTTTATATTCAGATTATGTGCTAGATTTAAAACTTGAAAAACTCATATTGCCTCTACCACATGGTTGGTTTGATGACCTAGGGAAATGGCCACAGCCACCATAAAGTTACCATTTAAGTCCCTTAACACACCTCCACTTCCGTCCATCCCTAGATTTCCCTTTGCAGTGCCATCAAAGTTGGCTTTAGTCCAACCATTTGGAGGAAAGGTCTAGCGCACACCCTCCCTACTTTTCTTAGCTAGCTTGGATGCCTTAGAAACATCCAATTTGATATTCCAATCCTTGGATATCATTAGATCATAGGGAGTGCACACCACAACTTCAAGATTAAGACCTTTTTGGGGAATAACATTGAAGTTGTCCTTTATAAGCCTTTTTTTTTTTTTTCAAAAACATTAGTCTCTGACATCTCCTTATCCCTAAAAAGTTTTTTATTATGTTCTTTCCACACTCCCAAACAACAAAAGGGAAAATAAAATCCCATAACCTTCGAATGAAAGGATTTTGAGATGGAACTTTCCATTGTGAAAAGAAATCTTCAATGGACACAGGGAACACCGAAGAAATATTCCAGAGGGCTAAAAAATTTCCCCATATTGTAGCAACAAATAGATAGTGGAGAAACAAATGGTTTGCTCACTCCACCTCACTCTTGCAAAGGTAACATCTGTGTGATTGCAAGGATTTTTGAAGCAGAATCTAGAAGAAAATGTTGACTTTAGGAGTCAAGTGTGATTGCAAGGATTGCGTAAATTGAATATTGTTTCATTCAGTAATTATTATGATTGATTTGTATGGAATTGTTATATTAGCTTTGATTGAGTTTGAAGATCTCATTTGAAGTTGTCACTCTTATTCCTTTCTTGTTGTTTTGTGATAATGGAAGTTATATAGTCGTTTTGTGGCCCCATGATGTGAATCTTCCTTTTGTGTTTTCATTGAGGAGATTTTAGGAAATGATTTTATTTTAGTCTTATTTTGTGATGGTTGGGAATCTGATATGCTTGAATTACCCTTAGTGGGAGTTTGTGAATTTTTGGTATTTTAGACTTCTAGAGGCAATGGAGAAAACTTGAATTATATTGATTTTCCATGGTTGGATATTTGTGATTCATTGATCCTATTGCTGATTTTTGAGTTTTGTGGGTGGTACCTCCCTTGTTCTTGTTTTAATGATATGAAATGGGTTTGCGAGATGGTTCTTGCCTCACATGTTGTGTGATATGTGCTCCTTGATTTTTATGTGAGATGAGGTACACCCCTTGTGTGTTTTGGTTTGGTACCCATAGGGAGTACTCTTCATGGGGGTCCAATGCACAAAGGGGTTGTTAGGGTAACCCATGGAAGAGTTTTATAAACAAGTGATAATATAATTAATGAATTAGTAGGTTTGGGTAGATAAACACTAAACAAGATTTATTATGAGCCTCACCCATACCGTTAGTGCTTTCATAGGCTAAGAATGAGATGAGAAGACCTAGTTGGTAAGATCACTTCCTTGTCCTCATGAAAGGTAAGTGGTCCCGCATGCGTCACCCAATGGAGCGATCGCCTTGAGATAGGAAACTTGGATAACCATAGATGGAAGTGATACCTTGTGATAGGTTGCCTAGCTAATCCATGTAAGGCCATGTGATGACACTCCCCTATAGTACCTATTTATTTTCCCTTGTTTGGTTGCCTCTAGGAGTGTTGCTTGAATTAATGATGTTGTTGAGGCAATTGGTTCTTGGTGTTTGTTGTTGAAGCCTCCAAGTTCTATCTTTAGTGTTGCACACATGCCTCATGGCAACTTGATTGATGTTAATGAAAGGTTCCCTTGATATTTATTGTTGGTTGATGTTGCAATTTCATTTGAAGGCTTTGGATCCTATTGTTGTTGGCACCTCTTATGGTTATTTAGTGTTGATCTATAATATTGTCTTTTGGTTTAGTTAAAATTTTCATTATTTTGTTGTGGCTATGTGATGGCAATGCAATGGGTTGTTATCTTGTATGGTAGTTATCCTTGTTGTGGATCCTGGCTTACTATTAGTTCATTTGACTATTTTGGTTTAGGAATGGGGATCTTTCTTGTCAACTCGTAGCATGGGGGGTGGTCTTTCGGGTCCACGCAGTTAGGTGGAATGTGCTATGCACCCCATTGGGTTCCTAGGTTGTGTTTGTGATGTAGAAGTGGATACAGAGTTTCCAGAGCTTCACTTGGTTGAAGACTACTCTTCACTTTATACTTTATTCTTCATTGATGTATCATTTCTGTATTCGATGTATTCTTTCCTCTGCATGACAAGATGCATATGTACTCCTGAAGTGATGTAATGTACTCTTGAAGTGTTGTAATGTACTCCTAAAATGACTATAATGTATTACCTTACCTTTGTAAACCATATGTGGTAGTCATTATCTGATGTGTTGTATCTGTGGAAATATACTCCATAATTGTCATATTGAACTTTGAATTGAAATGTAATAGAATGATGTATGTTTCCTTTCCATCTCCTTTGATCATGAATGGTTGTATTTTATCTTTATGTAATCTTGCTTCATTCATTATAATTATGGTATTGGTTTTAGGACTTCCTAACACCGTCTCGTGTGCCCCAAAGGACGTAATGGTCATTGTGATTATATAATTTCCTTATATGCAACATATGTTCATGTTCATCTTATGTATTGTTCTTCTTTCAAAAATAAAAATTGTAGTAATTTGTTGTTTATGTTGTTCTTTGGGGTTTGCATGGTGGGGCGTTACATATTTATTTTGAGTTACTAATCTTTGATTTGTAGCTTATGGCACTAGGAGAAAAAATTACACATTTCTTTTAGTGATTTAAAAGGAACAACAACAAATCACCATTTCTTTCTTGGTTAAAATTAATGTGAATGTATCACAATTATGTTTTGTTGTATCTGAAAAGAACAACAACAAATCACCATTGCTTTCTTGGTTAAAATTGATGTGAATGTCTCACAATTGTGTTTTTGTGCATCTAAAAAGAGGAACAAAAAATCACGTTTAGTTTCTCGGTTAAAATGACATGAATTTATCATAATTTTTTTGGTGCATCTAAAAATAAAAACAACAAATCACCATTGCCTTCTCAATTAAAATCTATAATGTGCTAGGATGTCATTTTTCTTTGGGCTTTAAAAAGAACCGCTTGCTTTCTATAATTGGTGCGCTTGCACAAATCATCCAAGTCATCCTTTTTTAATTTATTAGAAGAGGTCTACCTTTGAGATACATCCCACAATTGAAAACTCATTAGGACAACCTTAAAGCTTGTATTCTCAAGTGGGCTATATTAAAGATGTGAAGGTGAAATGGTGTAGGAGCACTAATCCATTTCAAGTGAATTTTGTCTAATTTTTTTCATGGTGGGTTGTATTAGTCTTTTTAAGTATTTTGTTAAGTAAATAAGATCTAAATTGACCATTTGATATGTTTAGGGGGGTCATCTTTGTAAATGTACAATATTGTCAAATTTGATGTACAAAAGTGCAAGATTGTAAAAGTTGACAAGAAAGCAACATTGGGAAGGTGAAAGGTCTAAGGTCATGTTTTCATGTGATTTGAATATAGAGACATAGATTAAGGTTATTTTTTCATGTTTTGTGGTCCCTTTAGTTCATATTGTTGTATTTTGACATATTTGAAAAAGTTGTCATCTTAAAAAAAAAGTGCAAAACTATACAAGTTATAATGTCAATGGTTTGATATACAAAAAGTTAATTTTTTTTAGTTAGTTTAGTTGGTTCTTAGGTGGAAAAGGTTTAAATACCTTGGGGATCTCATTGTAAGGGCTTCTTAGTGGCTTTTGAAGTGAAATCAAATTGAATTTCTCAGAAAAATTATGTAAAACACTATTCTTAGACTTGGTACTATTCTGTACTATGGTAATTTCTTCTAAAAACTTGTGAATTTATTAGAGGTGTAGATTAAATACATTTTTTTTTGGTTTGAGGAGTCTATATTGAGTTTGAATATTTTTACACTTGTTTTCCTGAGACTGCCTGTGTAACCCCTGTTTAAGGGTTTGAGGCTTCAATAATGGCATAAGGTCCATTCCACCTACTTTCTTCCATGTTACTAAGTGTAATAGGTTAATAATGCAAGGGTTAGAATGGTAGGGTATTATTTTTAAGAAAAATAAGGGTATGATGAAGTTTTGAGGGCTACCCCTAGGGCATTTTGATGAATTTAGGCTTGAAAGTGATGGGTTTAAGAACTTGAGTTTGATAAAATACTATTAGTAAAAGTTGTAAGATGGTATTTTGAGTATGAGAAGGCATATCTAAGTATGTTGGAGGTGGTGGTAGAGTTGTGAGAGGCTAGGAACACCATTTTTCAATAAACCCTACTCAAAATTAGAAAAAATGAGGGTTTTCAGTTTTGATGCCTTAGTGATGGTTTGTCTTTCTAAAAATTGTTGATTAGGGCCATTGGAAACTTTTTGAGAAGGTTTGATTAGTTAGTTGGAATTGGGAAAGATTTTTTGAAGCACTTGCTTTGGAAAACAGGCCTAATTGGCCTTGTAGGATAATACATCTTTCAAGATTTGGTGAGGTTGGTAAAAAATGACCCATGGAGTTTTTGAGGTACGTTTTAGTATGCTTTAAAGGGTGTCTAAAAGTATTTGGATTTTGTTGATTGTGAAGGTTTTTATGAGATAAGTTGAATAATTCAAGTTTGCAGACCTACTAGAGAAAAGGAGAGTTCATGTGAAGAAATACCCTAGTTATGGTTTGAGAATCAAAGTGTTGATTGGGATAACCTAAATTGTATTGTTTTGGATAAAATACTTCTTGCTCTACATCAATTGGTATCAGAGCATAGGAAGTAGATCTCTTGGGGGAGAAGGTTAAATTTGAGGAGTCAAGATGCCTCCTAAAGGAAGCATAGATGCTAGAAAGATTGATCAATAGGCAAGGGAACTAGAAGCCTTGAAGAAGATTGTTGCATTAAAGTCCAATGTTGGGGGTACCATAAAAGAAAGTGACCAAGAGGAAGAAACTTCTAGTGAAGAGGAAGAGTTTGATCTAGAGGATTTGAGGATGGTAAAGCTTTTGAAGGCTATGAAAAGTGATGTACATAGCAAAATGGATTTTCCTATGTATGTAGGTGTATTAGATGGTGAAGAGCTCTTGGAATGGATAGGAGCCATGGAGAATTACTTTGAAATTGAAGAAGTAGATGAAGATCACAAGGTAAAGAAGGCTAAGACCAAGTTGAAAGGGAATGATTTTTTGTGGTGAAACTTTATGCAAGATAAAAGTTAGAAAAAGGGGAAGACCAAGATTACTTCTTGGGAGAGGATGAAGAAAAAACTCAGAGGTAAGTTCCATCCTAGTGATTACAACCTTCAATTGCTTAGGAAGCTTCAAAACCTCAAGCAAAAGGACTTAGATGTGGAAGCATACACCGACGAGCTCTATAGATTAAGCATAAGGACAAAGCATGAAGAAGATGAAGAAGAAAAAGTAGCAAGGTATCTTAATGGTCTAAAGGTACAATATTCACAATGAAATAAGTTTAATGACACCAAAAAATATTTGAATAATGTTTTCAATTGGCTACTAAGGCTGAAGAAAAACACAAGAGGAAGAAAGAGAAATCAATTAGAGGTAGGGGCAATACTTATAAAGGTAGAGGAACTTTTTCTACCCCAAGATAGTCCAATGAAGACCAAGAAGATGTAGGTAAAGGTAAAGAACAAGTGGCTGAATCTAGAGATGGATTTAGAGGTGGAAGAACAAGCTTTAAGGGCAGATATATAGATCAAGGAAGATGTTATAATGTTTTTTCAAGGTGTTACAATTGTAATGAGTTTGGTCACCCATCATACAAATGCCTTGTAAAGAAAGGTTCTACAACAAGTGGGGGTAAAAGGAGAAGTTAAAGGAGAGCTCAAATATTACAAGAGGATGAGTGTGAAAGTGAAAATTCTTCTAGTCACCTAGTTGCTCCTAAAGTTGGTGAATCACTTATGGTTAGAAGACAACTCCTCAAAGTATCCAAGGAGAAAGAGCCATTGCAAAGGAGAAATATTTTCAAGACCACATGCAAGAGAAAAGGCAAGGTATGTAAAGTAGTGATAGATTTAGGATCTACTGATAACATGGTGTCTTGTGAAATGGTTGATAAGTTGAAGTTAGAGAAATTACCTCATGAAACTCCTTATAAAGCTTCTTGGGTGAGTGACGATTAGTCCATTTTAGTTAATGAGAAAGCACTAGTTGTGTTTTAGATTGGTGGTTATAGGGACAAGGTTCTTTGTGATATTTTTCCAATGAGTTGTTGTCATCTACTCCTTGGAATACCATGGAAATTTGATAGGTATGCACTATATGATGCAAGCACTACTACTTACACCATTGACAAGGATAGGAATGCCTTCATACTAACACCATTGTAGGAGAATGGTGAAGTAAAGGCCAAGGCAACAAGATTAGTCATGATAGGAAAGGAATTTGTAAACAAAGAGGAAAAAAGGAGGACAAAAGTTGCAGCCACTTCAAGGTTTGAAAATGCTAACATAGTAAATTGGAAGAATGCTTCAAGATTGGAAGGGAGAGGTGATATGTTGGTATCAATGATAGGTCAAGAGAAGGTCCAAATTGAATAGGTTGAAAAAAAAAAGATGGGGAGAAAATTTGATGAAACTCTAGTTGGGATAGTGGTATATCATATAGTTGTTACAAAAGTTGAGGGGTAGTCAAGTCTTGTTAAGGAAGAGTCTCCTAAGATTGACAATACAATGGTATATAGGTCTGAAAATAAAAAATTTTGAGGACAGTGAATTTGGTGCATAATACCAGAGGAAAGGATGAAGTATGTCAAGTAGAAAGGAAAGGATAGGGACATGAACATAGGCATGTTATAGGGACAAGGTAGAGGACAGTTGGTACAGGTCTAATGATAGACATTCAAGCAAATTTAGCAACATTTCCTAAAGGAAGAACAATTAAAAAATAATGATCAAGAGGAGGACAATATAATCAAGAAAGGAATTAGTTCAAAGGTAGAAATGATGCAAGTTTGAAGGAGTCACCAGGTGGATATGCAAATTGGTGTTCATGGTATGATCAAGGGCAGCATGGTTTGATGGCATACAGTCCTCAAAGGGGGCTTTGGAATTTTTTTGGCCAGTTGTATGGTGCAAGAGCACCAATCCATTTCAAGTGAATTTTGTCTAGTTTGTTTCATGGTGGTTTATCTTAGTGTTTTTAAGTATTTTTTTAAGTAAATAAGATCTAAATTGACCATTTGATATGTTTAGGGGGGCATCTTTGTAAATGTGCAATATTGTCAAATTTGATGTACAAAAATGTAAGATTGTAAAAGTTGAAAAGAATGCAACATTGGGAAGGTGAAAGATCTAGGGTCATGTTTTGGTGTGATTTGAATCTTGAGACATATATTAAGGTCAATTTTTCATGTTTTTTGGTCCCTAAGTTCATATTGTTATATTTTGACATATTTGAAAAAAGTTGTCATCTTGGGAAAAAAATGTGCAAAAGTGTACATGTTGGAATGCCAACAGTTTAATATTCAAAAAGTAATTTTGTTTGGGTTGGTTCAGTTGGTTGTTAGGTGGAAAAGTTTTAAATACCTTTGGGATCTCATTGTAAGGGTTTCTTGGTGGCTTTTGAAGTGAAATCAAATTGAATTTCTCATATTTTTTGTGTAAAACATTGTTCTCAAACCTAGTATGGTTTTGTACTATGGTAATTTGTTCTAAAAACTTGTGAATTCATTAAAGGCATGGATTAACTATAATTTTTTTTGGTTTGAGGAATTTATATTTGGTTTCAATATTTTTACACTTGTTTTCCTAAGACTGCTCGGATAACCCCTGTTTAAGGGTTTGAGGCTTCAATAATGGAATAAGGCCCATTGCACCTACTGTCTTCCCTGTTACTAAGTCGAATGGGTTCATAATGAAATGTTTAGAATTTTTTGGTAGTATTTTTAAGCAAAATAAGGGTTTGTTGAAGTTTTGAGGGTTGCCCCTGGGGTATCTTGATGAATTTAGGCATGAAAGTGATGGTTTTAAGAAAGAGTTAGATGAAATATTGTAAGTAAAGTTTTTAAGATGGTATTTTGAGCATGATAATGCATATATAAGTATGTTGGAGGTGGTGGAAAAGTTGTGAGAGACTGGGAACACCATTTTTCAATAAACCCTACTCAAAATTAGTAAAAATGAGGGTTTTAAGTTTTGATTCCTTAGTGATGATTTGTCTTTCTAAAAATTGTTGATTAGGGCCACTGGACACTTGTTGAGAAGGTCTAAGTAGTTATTTGGAATTGGGAAATATTTTTTGAAGTAGTTGCTTTGGAAAACAGGCCTAATTGGCCTTGTAGGATAGCGCATTTGTCAAAATTTGATGAGGTTGGTACAAATTGACCCATGGAGTTTTTGAGATATGTTTTAGTATGTTTTAAAGGGTGTCTAAAAGTGTTAGGTTTTTGTTGATTATGAAGGTTTTTATGAGATAATTTGAGTAATTTAGGCCTTTAGACCTACTAGAGAAAAGGAGAGTTCATGTGAAGAGATACCCTAGTTAGGGTTTGAGAATCAAAGTGTTGATTGTTATAACCTGAATTGTGTTGTTTTGGATCAAAGCCTTCTTTCTTTGCATTAGGAAAGCTAGTAACTCAATCCAAGGATGTTATACCTTGTGTGTCAATATTGTTGTGGAAAAACTAGCCACATTCGATTGATTAGAGTCTTAAGTGTATCATGTCTAAATTATACCTTAGGTGTCCATTGTGTTATTACAAACCTTGTACTTAGAGGCCAACCAAGCTTTCCAAAAAGATTCATCATAGTACTGCACAAGAATAGTATTGTTACTAGAGGTTACTTACCACATTGGCTCTATGGTTAAGGCTTAAGAGTTCATTCTCTTGCAAAAATCTAGGAGTATTGATCCAGGAGCATCCCAGGTTTCAAGTAATCTTGCATCAACAAAAAATATTTTCATTCATGTTTTCTTTCATTTTAGTAGTTAACTATTAGGACCTAGTCTTAATACTTTATACCACATTGTGCCACATTGTAACATCAGAGCATGCATAGAATAATATATGATCTTCATTGCAACATCTACATCATATCTTGAATTCAAGTGATTTGGAGATTCTAGTACGAAGCTATTGCTAACAAAATACTAGTTGTTATTGGACAGAGAGCATTCACCGACCAGTCTTGGCTTGTCAAGTGTGTGGACCTATCCCATAACTTGTAGAGCTATGGAAACCATTTCTTAAGGATGCACATTCATTGAGGAACCTTCACTTTAATCTATATCATATTTGTCTGAGGATCAAAGGAAATTCATACGTCTTGGCCAACCTTCACATGTTTCATCACTTTGGGGTTTGAGATCTATTGAGGCTAACACAAACCTTTTCTGGAGCTTGGAAATAGTATAAATAAGCATTATGTAGTTGCATTAGCCATTCACTCAAGTAGAATCAATTAGGAATATAGTAAGGTTGTAATAAGGGATTTGAACCGCATTGTATTTCTAGGCTTAGCACCATATCATTCTTTAATCTGTAAGTCGGAAGGTAGGGCATGTTGCCTATGAGTAATTGATCATTTCAATATATTCATGTATGATTGTTATTCCAATTATTTGAGTTTTCATTGTGTTTACTCTTGTTGCAAGGTTGGATAGTCCTATTCTTGGACCCTCCATCCTTGACTGCACCAAGTGGTATCAGGGAAAGTTTTCCAACTTTGGGAGAGAGAAGGTGGATAGATTGATGACTTGAGGTAGTTGCATCAGAGTGAGTTTGTGAAGTTGAGCAAGGTATTCCGTAAGACCTTTGTGTGGACTGATCATCGACTTGAGGCAGCCTACTTGTGCTGGCCAATAGATCGCCGATTGTGAGGTAGTTGTAACCCTATAGCTAGATCACCGACTTGAGGCAGTTGCACCAGATCCTAGGAAGAGATTCTGCTGAGAATAATTCATACTTTTGTTAATGTTGCTGGAAAGATGGATGAGATGATGGAAATGATGAGAATAATGAAAGTGAGATTGTATGATGTTGAAGAAGATAGAAGAAAGGGCTTAAACCCTAGACCTAATGATGAAAGTGATGATGATGAAGTTCAAGCTATAAACCTAACTAAAGAAACCTCAGATAGTTGAATCAGATGAAGATGTTGAAGGCTATTTCAAAAATAAGAAAGTGACCTAGAATGGAGATCTCGAACTATATTGGTAATGTAAAGACCCACACTTCCTTGAACCAAAAATTTCACTTTCTTTTTTTTTTTAAGTAAATCCCTTAATGTCTTGCTCAATTAGTTGTATACTCAAGAACTTCTATCCATATGGGATAGGCATCTATCCATCCGGGATAGGCATCTAACCATACGAGTTAGGATAATGTCCATCCAGGACCAATATTCATCTATCCATCCGAGATAGGCATCTAGCCTTTCGGGTTAGGTTAATGTCCATTTGGGGACCAAGATCTATCTATCTAAATAAGGTATAAATCTAACCACATGGGTTAGAAAATGCTCTAGCCAGAGACTTAGACTCATCGGGACGATTCGGGTCCTGAGTCACTCTCTAAAGACTACACTCCCCTACATGGAGTGCACCAAGGTCAACGTCCTTAGGAGTATGTGAGATAATAATAAAAGCTTTAGTCCCACCTCGGAATTTGGCCTAAAGCCTCGAGGAATCAAGTGAATCCATCTAGGATTCCTTCTGAGTATAACAAGTAATCTCTAACTTCAATTTTAATATTTATTTATCTTCCTTTATCTTAAGGTATCTTAACAAGTCCAATAAGGTAAACACCCTTAACCAATCCTAAATCCCCACCCCGAGCGCCTGTGTACTAGGGATAACTTCGTCCCTAGACTGCCTACATACACCGTTTCAGCACGGGATCAAGGCGTATAATATGTAGTTCTATTTTCTAATCTATTGTTGGATGTAAACTGTTTTGTGGGTACGCTACCCTTTCTAGGGCCATCTCCCCAAATAGTTTCTCTTCAGTTGCTACCCACATGAGGGAGCATAAAGATTCATGGTGATCTTTTGCTTGTTTCCTAATTCATCTATGTCCTAAATTCCTATAAGTCACGTCACCCTTTCCCGTTGAATAACAAATCATCAAAGATAAAAGAATTAAAAAGTCAATTTACATGCCCAAACCCTATTGGGGTTTTCTATGATTTTCACTAGCAGATGTAAGTCCATTATAGTATTATCTTTTTTAGATTATCGATCCAAGAGGGATTTCCCGCCCCTTGGATTTTAACTCCAAAAATGTTCCTTATTACTCCCCGGCGATTTATAAGGATGATGCCATAGACGCCGTTGTTGCAGCTTTATTAGGCTATAAGTGCAGTAACTCAAGCGCGACAGCATTACCCATAAACGTGATTCAGAGGCACCTTTAATACCGAATGCTGCTAGTTTTTATGTTTTCCTCCTCTTATTTAAGTTTTCTATCTAAGAAGAAATTAAATGCATTATCAAATAAATAGGAAAAGTAGCTTGTGTACATAAACCAAATGGAATATAAAAACTTTATACCTTCTTGCTAAGGAAGTAAAATTAAATGAACTTACTAAAAAAAACTATTTATTCAAGTATAATTGCTAAAAAGAAGTATTACTTACATTCCATGAAAGTATAAATTTTTGTAACAATGAATTGAATAGTCAAATCCATTTATGAAATAAAAACACTTAAACATAAATTTAAATTCTTCAAGATGGGTGATCTAATTTATAGATGGTATGAATCTAATTATTTTGAAATGTTAGTATTTTCTAGAAAGGAAAATTTTGAATCTATTCGCATAGTCTATGTCATAGAATAAGTAGTTTTGATTTAAATTGCATGACACTAATATTTTCAAGATAAATATTCATCTAAGTAAGCATAAATAATTCCAACTCAAAGAGACTTCATGGCATAATCTATTGTTTCAAGACAAAAAGTTTATTAATTTTGGTTGCATAAATAAATAAATAATCCAACTAAAAAGAGACTTGATTTAAATTGTATAAGTTATTACACTAATTTCTTAGATAGATAAACCAATACAATGTCTTAATAAGAGCCTTGATTTTTAATTGTATAAGTTATACTACTAATGCCACAAGATTTATGATCTATCTAACGAAGGTTTGCATTAATTTGCATAAGTTTATTCTTGATAATATTCGAATAATTACATAATTATTTATTCACTATGACCTTGTTGTAATTAAATGAGTCAACCTTGTTTTAAGAAAAAAATGAATCTACTTGTATATTGAGGGAGAAAATTAATTTAAAGAATAATCATGATATTTAAGTTTATTGTAAATATATTAAATCATAACTATGATGTGCTATAAACCTTAAATCCCAAGAAAATAAATTTATTACATGGAGAGAGAGTTTATAATAAATCTAAGAGCTAAGTTTGTGGCATAACAAAAAAGAAATTTGATTAAAGATATGTTGTTAATGCCTTAAGTTAGATAGTATTTTGTAAATTTAAGCTTATAATTTAATGTTTAATGGTCATAATTATTATTATAGAGTTGTAATTATTGTCATAAAAATATAGTATTGCCATAAGATATAAATGTTGTCATTCCTTTATTTTAAAATTTCTATAACTAAGTCCATACTCATAGTTTATCATTATTTATGAAGAAAAGAGATATATTATAAGTCCCTTAATTATATTCAACATTAGCTAGTAACCAATTCCATATTTGTTCAAAGGAAATTAAATACTATCTCATAGAACCATAGTTTGGACTAAATCTTCATCAACCATCGATGTTAGTTAATTTATTGTCTTGCTAAGTTAGGATAACTTTATTAAAATTAAGAAGTTTATAGATTATTATATATATATATATATATATATATATATTTAATGAATAAACCCACCATTTGATAGTTAATTAGACCGAATATTTTATTATTTAATCTATCCAATTGATACCCCCTTTTTTTTTAAAAAAAATCTATTAATTTATTTATTTCCAAAGAACAATCTAACTTTAAAACTTATTTCATTTAAGAATTAAATGAATATTAATTAGATATTATAAAGAACTTGAATACAAAAGCACATATGTATTTTAACACTAATAAAATAATAATTCATTTATTTATAAATTTTATTTTATAAAAATTGATTTATATTTGTAATAATATTAACCGGATTAAAGGAAAATAATTTCTTTGTAAATAAACATAAATGAGAATAAATATATTGATTTAAAGAAGAAAAAAATAAAATAGGAATAATAATAGTAGAAAGATTAGTTCTATTCTAGATTTAGTTGGAAAAATAAAAATAAATAAAGAATAGGTTGATTCTAGCAAATTTTCTAGATTTGATTAGTTATTCTAAAAGCAAATCAAAGTAAAGAATACCTTGATGTTGATGGAATTGCAACAAATCTTCTCTTTGTGCCTTCTTCAACTTGATTCTTCCTCCTTCAATCCTATCTTTCTTCAAAATGATAGCATAAAAATACCATTCATGTGTTGTTGATGAGAGAAGAAATGGCCTCAATTTATAGACTTGAGAGGAGGTAAATGGAGGGTCAAGATTGGAGATTGATTCAACGGCTAGGATTGTTTGAGAAGGTGGGGTTTGGATTGATAGCCTCACTTTGTGACAAGTGTCACAAGAAGAAGGCTTTAAAAATAGGACCACATAGCATGGGGAGAGGAGCCAAGGGTGCTCACACATGTGTGAGCACACCTTGGGAGAAATGGATATGACAAGTCTCCACACCTTTCCCAAGACTATAAAATTCGTCACTTCTCTTTAAGTGACCTTTTAGGGGTTCATACTTTTCCCAAAAGGCCATATTATGTTTTCAATAAGCTTCCACCCCATAGGTACTTACTCTGGGGGTTCATTTTTACCCTAAAGTCAATAGAACAAGCCCAAATAACTATATAAAAGATAATTCTAATTTTAAAATACAAATTTTGATTTGTGAGCACACATTGGGTAGATGGGAAGTTGACATGTCTATGACATATAAAAGAGAGGGTGGCTTGATAATGACATGTCTATGACATGTAATGGAGGGTGGTTTGACCATGTGTGCTCACACATGTGTGAGCACACATGGGGAAGCCAAATGGCTAAAAGAGGAAAGGTCACATGCATGGTGTAACTCCCACACAAGGGTGAGTGGGGGTGAGTTGTAAGGTGATAGTGACTTGTGCATGCAAGTTACATGTGAGTGAGATTAGAATAAATTTTTAAATTTGAAAAAAATATAATGAAGATTAATTAATCAATTAATTTAAGATTAACTAATTAATGGATTATGAAGGATAGTGACATCTCCCTAATCCTAATTAATTAGATTAAATGATGTATTATATTAAATTAATGTGACTTAGTAAAATGGATAATTTTATTAATTAAGTATAATGATAGATTGTGTCAATTAATAATGCTTAGGATAGGATGGGTATACTTGTCACTTAATGAATTAGTTTTTTATTCACAATTATTTTATTCATCATTTTATTTTATTTTATTATTTTATTATTTTTATTTTTCTCTAACACTTATTTATTAATATTGTTAACTTTTATTTGTTCCTTTTTAGGAGTGTGTATTTAATAATTTATTTATTTTACTTCTATTTGTTTTATTTATTTATTTATTTATGTCTTTCTTTATTTAATCTCTACCTTCTTCACACAAATTAATTATATAAAAACACTTACATAATATTACCACACAAAATTATAATATGTCTAAAGTTTTAACAAAAAGAGGGTCATGACAGGTAATCTAAACCTTGAAGATTTGATTGATTGGATAAATGAAATTGAAGATTCAGAGATTGATATTTGTGAAGACTAAATTAAAAGGACATGCTACAATATGGTGGAAGGAAGTTCAATTGGAGAGAAACAAAAGGGGTAAAGAAAATATTGTGAAATGGGATAGAATGGTGGAAAATTTGAGGAACCGGTTTATACCTACAAACTATGAGTTGAAGCTAGAGAAGAGATTGCAAAATTTGAGATAGAAGGAAAAGACTGTGAAAGAATATACTGAGGAATTTCATAAGATCATTATTAGGACTGGACATAGTGAAACAAGCAAGGAGAAAGTGGTAAGATATATTAATGGTACAAGGATGAACATTCTGGAAGAGTTGATTCTGGTAAGGATGAATTTGGTAGAGGAAGTATATTAGTTTACATTGAAGGTGGAGGAAAACCTAAACAAGAGATATGAACAAATGTGGAGAGGAAGAGGTGGTATATTTTAGAAAGGAAGATCACATTCTGGAGTAGAAAAGCCATATGTGAAGGAAAACAAGGACAAAGATACATACCACAAGGAAGAGGGATAAAGTGAGAGATGACAGAAATTCTTACCGCCACAACAAAGGACGCTACAATTCTTACAACAATGATGGGTACCGGAAAGATGACAAAGGTTATGAGAGGAGAAATTTTAGAGGAACCTATTTTAAATGTGGAGGACATAGATAATTTGAGTGTCGCCAAGAAAGCAAGAAAATTGAGAATCGTGAAAGAACGGGATATGTAGAAGAAAAACCAGTAAAACCATTGAGTTTCAGAGGAAGCCCTGAGAAGGGAGAGTCATATTCACGAGGAGAGCACTATTCCAGAAGAAGGAAGTACCTAAGGAAGCATTGTAGAGGAAAATTTTGTTCCAGACTATATGTAAAGCAGAAGGTAAGTGTTGAAAAGTTATCATTGATAGTGGTAGAAAAAATAACCTATTTTCTAAGGAAATGACCCAACAAAGATGAATTTGGAAAGAAGAAAACATATAAATCCTTATAGGATAGCCTGTATTCAAGATGAGAATAAGATTTTAGTAAGTGAGCAATGTCTAGTAAAATTTCATATAGGGTCATATTATGATGAAGTGCTATGTGATATTATGTGAATAGATGTATGTCATATGTTGTTGGGTAGACCTTGGTAGTATGATAAGAAATCTATACATGATGGGAGAAATAATACCTATACCATAATGTCCAATGGAAAGAGAATCACCTTGACACCTTTGGAAGATGAACCTAAAAGTGAAGTATGTATTATAGCTAGAATAAATTTGGTAGATGGAAGGAAATTTCTAGATGGATTGAGACATGAGAACATGTGTTTTTCTTTCATTCCAAAGAACTTGTTTGGATCCCTAGATGCAAGGAGAATCACCAGAGAAATAGAACGATCAAAGAAGGAAGTTATTGAACTATTGATAGAGTACCAAGATCTTGTATCAAAGAATGTGCTTGATGGATTACCACCAATCCAGAGTATATACACTAGTTCTTCCTTCATGAAACTACACTTCTTGGTGTTTATCAACAACTTCTCCTCTCCTAGCCTCTAAAATATTTTTTCAAGATATTCTCCAAATTTTCTTCCTTAGTCTTACTAAAAATCAAAATATCATCCACATAAACAATGACAAATTGTCCCAAGAATTTCTTCAAAACTTCATTCATCAATCTCATAAATGTGCTAGGTGCATTAGTTAGTCCAAATGGAATGACCAATCACTCATAAAATCCCTCATTTTTCTTGAAAGAAAGCTTCCATTCATCTCCCTCTCTGATGTTGATCTGATGGTATCCACTCTTTAGATCTATCTTGGTGAAATACTTTGCTCTACTCAGACTGTCCATGATGTCATCCATCCTCAACAATGGGAATCTATACTTCACTATGATATTATTGATAGTTCTCAAATCTATACAAATCTTCCATTCTTCATATTTCTTAGGTACAAGTACAATTGGTACCACACATGGGCTCATACTTTCTCTGATCAACTATTTCTTCAACAGTTCCTATACTTTCCTGTTTAGCTCTGCATTCTCTGCTGGTGTCATCCTGTGTGCAACTTTGTTTGGAAAACTAGGTCCAAGAATAAGATCCATATGATGAATGAATTTGGGATTTACGATGTATATGGAATGATTGAAGATGGATCCTAAGAAGGTTAGAGCAATAGTTAAATGGCCTATACATGTAAATATTGGAGAGGTGAGATCATTTCATGGACTCACAAGCTTTTATTGGAAGTTCATTAGGAATTTTAGTAGTATTTTTACACCTATGACAAAGATAATGAGGGGTGCATAGAAGGAATTCAAGTGCACATTAGGAGCACAAAAGAGTTTCAAGTTATTGAAGCAAAAGGTGACAAAACAACCTATGTTAGCACTACTGGACTTTGATAAGGTATTCCAAGTAGATTGCGATGCTAGTGGAAGTGCAATAGGAGATATGTTGAGTCAGGAAGGGAGACCAGTAGCCTATTTCAGTAAAAAAATGAATAATGCTAGGAGAAGATATTCAATTTATGATAATGAATTTTGTGTGATAGTATAGGCATTGAAGAAGTGCAGATGTTACCTATTGCCTAAGGATTTTGTGTTGTATACAAATCATCAAGCTTTACAATATCTAAATAGTTAGGTAAAGTTGAATTAGAGACATATGAGATGGGTAAAATTCTTGCAGAGTTACACATTTGTGTTGAAGCACTAGAGTGGAAAGTCAAACAAGGTTGCAAATGCATTGAGCAGGAGAAGGAGTTTGTTGACAGAGATGAGAATTGAAGTATTAGGTTTTGTGGAATTAAAGCATATGTATGAGGATGAAATTGATTTTGATGAGGCATGGAAGGCTTTCAAGGAACCTGTAGAGAAAAATAGAAGCAAATGGTTGGATTATTTCATATAGGAAGGTATGTTATTCAATAACAACTAGTTATGTATCCCTAGAATTTCAATGAGAAAAAAATTGATTAAGGAAAAGCATTGCAGAGGATTAGTAGGGAATTTTGGAATTGATAAGACTGTAGCATTCGTGAGTGAGAACTATTTTTTGGCCACAATTGCATAAGGATGTTAGGAAATATGTTCAAAGTTGTAGGATTTGTCAAGTTACAAAAGGAAATAGTCATAACACTGGAAAGTATACATCATTGAAAGTACGGGAGAGACCATGGGAAGACATTAGCATGGATTTTTTGTTGGGATTACCTAAGACATTGAGAGGATTTGACTCTATATTTGTGGTTGTGGATAGATTTTCCAATATGACACATTTCATACGTTGTAAGAAGACTAGTGATGCAACACGTGTTGCAGACCTATTTTTCAAGTAGACTGTTAGATTACATGGATTACCAAAGAGTATAGTATCAAAAAAAGACCCTAGATTTATTGGATATTTCTAGAAAACATTGTGGAAGAAGATGAAAAAGGATTTTAAGTATAGTTCAACATTTCACCCATAGACAGATGGACAAACAAAAGTGGTAAATAGGAGTTTGGGGAATTTATTGAAATATTTGATGAAAGGTAAAATAGGAAATTGGGATTTAATACTACCATAAGCATAATTTGCATATAACAATTCAGTAAACTGGAGCATAGGGAAGAAACCATTTGAAATTGTGATAGGTTAACAACCCAGAGGAGTAGAAAAATTAAGAGATATCAATATGGAGAATAAAAGGAGTGCAGATGTAGAAGAATTTGCAAGATTCATGGAAACAATGCATACTCAAGTTAAGGAACATCTGGAGAAGATGAACAATACATATAAAGAGAGCAAATAAGAAGAGAAGACATAAGGAGTTTGCAGTAGGAAAGGAAGTAATGGTATATCTGAGAAAAGAGATATTTCCAATTGGGACATACATCAAGTTGAAGATGAAGAATTTTTGACCTTGTAAGATCATTAGGAAGTTTGATTCTAGAAATGCATATGAAGTGGAGCTACTAGAGAAATTTGGCATATCACCTATATTCAACATTGCAGACCTATACTAGTATCATGAAGGAGATTCACTAGAGGATAGAGAAGTTGGTTTTCTAGACTAAATAGCACATCATCTAGAGGAAATTGAGGATATTCTCGATAGCATAGTGGGACGTAGTACTAGAGGGAGGCAATACAAGGAATATATAGTCAGGTGGAAAGGAAGACCAGAAGAAGATTCATCATGGATTTCTTAGGCTCTGGTGGACCATATCAATTTTCCTCTAGCCCCTGGAAAGTGAGAGGCTCACTTTTCTTCAACCTCGGGTGTCTGATGTAGGAGAATTATAGGTTTCAAACAATCTTGCATCAACCAAAAATATTTGCATTCATGTTCTCTTTCATTTTAGTAGTTAACTATCAAGACCCAATCTCAGTACTTCATATTGCATTGCACCACATTGTAACATCAGAGCTCATGGAGTAGGATATATGATCTTTAGTGAAACATCTACATCATATCCATAATTCAAGTGATTTGGAGATTCCAGTATGAAGCTATCACTAACATAATACTAGTTGTTATTGGACAGAGAGCATTCACCAACTAGTCTTGTCTTTTCAAGTGTACGGACCTATCCCATGACTTGTGGAGCTATGGAAACTATTTCTTAAGGATGCACATTCATCGAGGAACCCTCATTCTGATCCACATCATGTTTTTTTGAGCATCAAAGGAAATTCATATCTCTTGGCTGACCTTCTTAAGTTTCATCACTTTTGTGTTTGAGATCTTTTGAGGCTAATGTGGACCTTTTGAGGAGCTAGGAAATAGTATAAATAAGCATTGTGTAGTTTCATTATTCATTCACTCAAGTAGAATCAAGTAAGAAGATAGTAAGGTTGTAATAAGGGCTTTGACCCACATTGTATTTCTAGGCTTAGCGCCATATCATTCTATAATCTATAAGTCAAAAGGTAGGGCATGTTTTCTGTGAGTAATTGATCATTTCCATATATTCATGTATTATTGTTATTCCAATTCTTCAATTTTTTGTTGTGTTTACTCTTACTGCAAGGTTGGACAGTCCTATTCTTGGACCCTCCATCCTTGACTACACCAAGTATCAAGGTGGTACATGACCTTGGTATGCCCTATTTGACCCCTCCATTAGAAATGAATTACATCAATCTATTGGGGGTGAGGTAAGCCTACTGTGAAGAAACTTACCTTTACTCCTTAGGTTGTAATTTATTGATCTTGTTTGAGTTGGACTAGTGAACCTTATTGAAGAAGGTTTGCATAATATCCCCCTACCATTTGACTCAGTTATTGCATACTCTATCTAGTGAATGTATCTCTTGCAAAACACTTTCCAATCAAAGTTCAACTTTCAAATTGGAAAATTTATCAAAACTATCCTCAAAAAAACTAAAAATTAGGAAACAGAGTTGCACCTATTATAAAACTATGTTGCTATATTGTGAATCAGGTTGCTACTACCTCAAAACATAATCGTTATTGTTCAAAATATGGTCTTTATTGCCTAAAAATTTGGTCGCTATTGTGAATCATTTTGCTATTACTTATTCTATGAGTCATAAAAAAAAGAAATGGAGTGGCTACTATCATTTTTTCTGCTACGGCATCTCTAAAATCTCTCTACTATCTCAAATTTTTCCATAGTTATCTGAAAAAGACACCACTATTGTATTATTTCTTATCTTAGACTTGTTAGAATTTACCTCAAAACATTTTCATTAAATCCTGCTTAGTTGTAATGAAACCATCACAATTAGATCCACATCAAACCTTATCAGAAATATTTGACAACATTAGTATTTTAGAAAATCCTTTGCATAGTTGTCATAGATCAAACATCAAAATAGCATTTGGACACACATAAAACACAAGATATCAAACCTCATCATCTTGCTAGAGTCTTTATCAAATCAGCTTATCATCTTTTGTTCTTATCAAATTTAGTGGACATTATCATGTCCCTAAGTTACTAGATTGCTATCATCATCCCTTACTTGAGCTCATGATCTAAGTTCAAGTAGAGACATCAACATATCCTTTATCAACATCTTTTGAGATAGAAAAAATCAATCAAATCTTGTCTATCCTTGTGTCCATAGACTAAACAACATCTTTAAACATCCAAAATCCACGCACACCTTCATCACAAGGTTGAGTATCAAAAAACTAGCATCCAAAATATATTTTTTTATCGAACTATCCCAAGATCAACATCAATTGAACATCATTTTTCTAAAAGGTTTACCAACATTCCTAAAAAAAATTTAATTTCAATCTATTACCTAAATCAATTCCACTCTTTAGACCCATGGAGTCATCATATCCTATTAGCTACAACAACATGAAAAATATGGGTATCCCTATTCAAGACTTCGGAGTACTTTATCACATGCAAGATTTTAATCAATGTAAAAAATCACAAATATGTCAATCAAACCATCAAAAAAATGAGTCACAATATCAATGACATCTTGATGATCATAAAAGCATGGATTCATATATGAAATGAAATGAATAGGGATTCCACCTTTTAGGAGATGGAACACAAGAAGAGTTTAGGACCTTCCTCCTATTTTCTTATATTTCATTCAAGGAAACCTTAGAGATCTCAATCTAGGGATGGAAATTAGGGGAAAGAGATCTGCAATAAGGTGTCTTAGGGGTGTGATTAAAGACAATAAGGGGGTTCACCACCAAGAAAAGGCTTGGAAAGACAAGAAATGTAAATGATATGCAAAACCTAATTATATGACCTAGAAAATGAACTCAAATTAGAATATCAAACTAGAAATAAATAGAGGTGCACCTAGAAAACTAAAGATGCTTGGAACAAGGTTTGCACTCCCAAAGATCTGACTATTAATTCACACTAGGACTCATACACTAGTAGAGATGATTTAGACCCAGTTTAGGGTCTCGGGCTGAAACAAGAATCTTGAATTGCTAAACTAGGATCTATAGAAAATTCCTAAAAATTGGTATACTGGGACTCATACACCATAAGTGGTGATTTGGTCCTAGTATCTGGGTTGGTCTAAAATTTTTATATCCTCTAGTGACCTCTTGTAGCTTCTCTCATGTCAAATCTTTGAATCTAAAACATTGTTTTTTACTTTGTAGATGATTTTTTTTATCTTACAATGTAGATGACAACTTTGACAACTTCCTCCAAAATTTCTCTACAAATCACACATCAAAGAGAGGAAAAAATGTTGTTTTGTCAATGGATGGGTTTTTTCCTTGGTCAAACCCCATTTTGGTAATCCAACCTTTAAATGAAATCAAATAGAATGAAGGAATGGTGAATAAACAAATATGCTATGTTGGAACTCACCAAACCCTTGAACAAAAGGTTGCAATCTTGTGTGAAATGGCTAGCATGAATGTAGATCTTGACTCTTGATTGAATGTTATGGATCTTGACTTGAATTCTTTCTTCAATCATAAGAACCTACTGTTGAGTATCCAAGATATTGAGAGGGGGGTGAATCAGTATCTTCTTTAACTTATTGAACAAATACCATCCAATTACTCCAATGAATATAATAGTAAAGATAAGTAAGAGAATCAACTAAACATGAAAGCACACAACACATGAACACCATAATTTTTACATAGAAAACCCAAAATGGGAAAAACCATGGTGAGGGTTAGCCATAATATAGTATAACCAGTCATAAGATATTACAAAAGGGTGGCTCACTTCTAGGACTCACTATCTAAAATGAGAGGCTTGCTACATACAAAGATACAATAACAAAATGGCTCACAGCCAAAAAATGAATTGATAAAGTTACACCTAAAAAGTGTTGATTTAGTTCCTTTGATGCTCAATAAATTGACCTAACACACTTCATCATCTATACAATTCTTCACATTTATGCCATCAATCTCCAAACTATCCAATATATATATATATATATACATCCGCAAGCATCAATTAAGTCATCCTAATTAGTTGCAACCCTTATTCACCAAAAATCAGCTATCAGCTTCAAGCATGTACAAAAAACTTTCCAAAAACAATCCAAGCATGTAGCATGCTGCAACATGTCAGAATGGACCTAAGATAGGTCACACATACATTCACACTACAAAATTAATCCATTACAACATAAAATATACATTAGGTTGGTCTGAGATAGACCTAATAGAAAAAATGCAACAACAAAATGTTGCCAATTCTCCATACAAGTACTTGAACACGTGAGATTCTGAACATACAAACTTCTGACATCTAAAAACCATTTCCAAAAACCACAAGTAATAATAATCATTAGTGGAGGATTGCAGACCAAAATATTAGAGGATAGTAACTACAATACCAGTTTAGATACCAGTCTAGAATATCAAATCAAACTAGAACTTAACTTTGCAGTTGCAACTCCTAATCATGGTGACATCAATGACAACACAAAAGTTGTATAATAGGATGTTCTTCATTTTTTCAACAATCTCCCTCTTTTTTATTGATGGAAACATGTGCCACAATAATTTACAACGCACTGCTATCCTCATCACAATATTCTCTCCTCCTATGTATAAAATACTTTGCAACATTATCTCCCCCTTTATTTATTACAACATTCGATCCCCCTTTGACATCAAGGACAAAGGGTGGTGCAAAAAAAATGAAAACTAAAAAACATTACCCAGAGGATTGCAAGCCTTTAAGCTCCTTAAGAATACCTTTCCAAGTTGCCTTTCCATTCTCCCAACTCTTCTTTGCAGACAACAACATTCTATTCAAGGATTCCAATTCCACCAGACTTTCCTCTACATCATCTAGAGTACTAGGAGTCAAATTGATCTTGTCTAATTTCTCTACATTTTCCAAATAATTGGAAACCATAGTCTACTCCATTCTTACAAGGTCACCTAACTAACCAAATCTTTTGATGATATCCTCTTTTTTCTTATGTAAAAAAATAATTTGTCTCTATGAGTAGAGATGGAATTCTGGGTTTTCCTTTCTCAATTTTTAGATGCATTGTAGGTACTAGAGATAGCATTCAACTAGGACTCAATGGATTCCATGAGATCCTTAATGTTTTGAGTGGCATCGGACCACTTTAAGTAGTAAGAAAAGACAACATTTTCCTCATACTCACAAGTCTGCACAACTTCTAGATTCTTCTCAACATTTGTGTGTGCCAGAGCACGCTTATCATGAAGTGCCAAGAGTCTTTTCTCTGAAAAATTCTCCTCAACTTCTTTCTTTGTCCTCTCACCAACTCCAAAGGCATGCTCCTTAAAGGAGTCCAATAATAGTTTCAAAATCTCTATCAGAGTGAGAGATGTATCCATTGAAGTACCAGATGTGGCCTACTACAAAGCTTAAAGAGTATCATCAATAAGCTTTGTCCCGTTCTTGTGAGTTTCCAAAATTTCTCTTCTTTTCGATGCTTGCAATGCATCCCCTAACACCAAATTATGAACAAGAGAAATTTTATCCAAGACCACACTACCCTGAATCATGGGGATTTGTAGAAGTTTTGAAGGAATCATCGGCTGGAACCTAATCTTCTTGGATAGCAATCCTTTCAATACATCATCACCAGAGGAGGATTCTCTTGGGGACTTAAGAGTTTCTACAACCTACCTTTGATCTTCTTCATTCTTCCTAGTAGATTCCCCATTTTTCTCTTCTTCCTCTCCTTTTTCTTTTTCCTCTTCCTTCTCTTCTTCTTCTTTTTGATCTTCTTATTTTTTATCTTTTTCTTTATTCCCTTCTTTTTCATTCCCTTCACCATCATTTTTATCTTGCTCTCCTTCAGTATTATCTTTTTCTCCTTGATCATGCTCCAGATGTTCATAATCATGCTTCTCTAGCTCAACTTTTCCCTCATTCTATTTCTCCATCTCTAAGGGATCACTTGCAACACCTGCATCATTTGTACTAGAAGGAATGTCTTCCTTAAGCTCTTTAGAAACTTTTTCTCCTGACTTGGGTGCATAACTAGATAGGAGTGCACCAAGCATACCATATTTTTCAGCCATACCCCTAATGGCTTCTACAGTTTCTTTCCTTATCTTCTTTATTTTCTTCTTGTCCTTTTTCATTAAAGAGTTCACTCTTTTCTTCATCTAGAACATCTTTAAACAAACCTTCTTCAGATTTTCCAAATCATTTGGTGTCAAAGAGGACCCAAGTTTCTCAAATACATCATATATGATCTTCTCTTCCAATTCAACAGCCTATGATCTATTTTTCATTAGGGCTTCCCACAATTTCTTAGGAACACTATTCTTTACATAATCCCAACTAACCTCTAGAGTGATCACATACTAAACGATAGCTAACATAAAAGTTTTTCTATATTCTCTAGCTACTTGATCATAAATTTTTTACTAGGTTGTAGCATATCTTCAAAGTGTATCAAGCTATTTACTAATGCCTCCAATCTAAGAGGGAAACCATGTCTTACCAAAGGGGCTTTCTATTCTTCCTAGTCTGAAGAGGCTTCTTCTGATAATTTTTCTTTCTTTGATTCTAATTTGGTATGCACATGAACACCAAAAACATGTCCTTCATATTCTTCAGAGGATGACACAATATGTAATCTCTTAGAACCAACACTAGCTTCCTAAGAAGCCTCTTCACCAAAGGAAAATCTTACTCTTTTCTTTCTTACAAACTTTAATTTAGGGTCTTCCTCCTCTTCCTCTTGATCTTTAGCTATCCTAAGGTTCTTTTCCCTTGTGGCCTTTTCTTTCTTTCCTCTTTTTGTTGTTACCACCAAAGGAGCCTCTTTTCTTTTACTAGATCTTGTATTGGGTCTGAAAGGAGCTAGGCCTTTACCTTTATGAAGAGCATTGGGTTATTCCTTTACTCCAGGGGCTACGAAAGGTTTTGAAGGAGTAGTCCTACCAGATCTCCTTGGTCTTGATGATGCTCCAGCTACCTTCTCTCTGATAGCTCTACCTTGTGCAATTTGCTCAATAGTGATGCCATACTTTCTAAGCATTTCATCCACCTTCTTTCTTATCACTGGCTTCCTATGCTCCAAGTGAACTTCCATGGATTTTTCTACATAAGTGCCAACTCTAGGTTCACTAGCATCTTTAGGACTTTTCAATAGAGCCTACACATAGCCTTTGGCTTCATCTTCTATAATCTCATACCCCAAAGGTTGAATACATATGGTTTGGGGTTTAATAGCTTTAATCATGCATTCATCAAAAGACACATGAAATATTATATCATTTTTGTACTTCTCAAAATTTCTTTGGGATCCTCCCTCTTTCATTCATGGTGCTCTTGAACATAACAAATAATGTTGTTAGAGCATTATCTCTAGCCTTCAAATCACCCAAAATATGCATGTAGTAAAATATTTGATGTGCAACTAGTCTGGATTTGTCCCAAAACATCACATCATCCCTTTTGGGAAGTCTCCTAAGGAAATAGAATAGCAAGCAAACAATCAAGGAACCAAATTTAAATGCATACTTCTTCTCTCGGGTCATCTTCAAGTTCTCAAACAACTATTGCTAGAGAAGTTCACACAACTCATAATCTGCACCATTAGCTCCCATATCATATCTAGTATAAATAGTTGTAGTAGATACAAAGTTATCTCTATTAGTGAAGAAGATCTTTTGTCCGATCATTATTGCAGCATACTTTATAGCATGATTAGTGATAGGATTTTTAGTTAGATCCCTCATATCATATGTAGCTCTGAGGACTTCCATCATCACTTCATTCTTTATAGACTTCAACACTGGTATCGATCTGGTATCGCAGAGTCTGATAACTACCTTAATTGCTTCCTTAGAATAAGATGAGGTATTTCAGTCCATAAAATATTTTCATGAATTTTGTTGAGAACTAGTTTTACATAATTATCATCAAGAGTGGAGATGAAGTTAGGAAAATAATTCCATCTATCCAATTTCTTTGCAATATTATTTGAATACTTGGGTTTTACCAAGAAATCATCCCCAGTGAGCTCATTTTTCCATATTTCTATCATTTTTCTACTATTGTACTCCTCAGTCTTGACTTGAATGTACATCCTAGTGTCTTCATTCAGCATAACCCTATGAGGATTCAATGAGAACACACTCATAGGGTTTTCTTCAATAACCTTCATAAAATACTTCTTATATGACGATCTAGGTCTTTCCGAAACACTAATGACTACATGGGTTGTCATTTTCCACTAATCGAGCTCAAATGACTTCAAAGGAAGATTCACACAAACCCACAACAACATAGAAGAGTAAAATACCATTATCTTTCGTGAAAACTAGAACTAGGGTTTACATAGCTCACACTCCAAATCACCTCAAAAATACTCCAAAATGCTCTTAGATTTCTTCAAATGAATAAATGACCAAAATTCCTTACTAATTCACTTTATAAATTAACAATCTTCCCTAATTCACATTAAATGTGACAAATTTTGAAATCTGATAAAAACCCTTCTTCACTACATTGAAAAACCCTAATTTTCTCCACAAATGAACATGTTTGCATATTTTCTTCTAGCTCCTTTGCATAACCTTTTTTTATCCATTCCTTGCAACATATCTTCATGCCAAAGACTAACATGCCAAATATCTAGGGGGTTCAAACAATTTTCTATTAAAGCTCCCCCTAAGACCATGATCGGTCTAATTTTTGGAGGAATTGTCTGCACCAAAAGGGGGCACAAACACATCTGATGTTTTAGGCTCTTCTTTATTCTTCCATATCTTGTTCATTTCTTTCTTAACCTCATCCTTGTCAGTTTTTTTCACTGGTTCATCCTTCTTTACTAGATCATACTGCTTTCCCTTTTTACTTTTGCAAACTCTTGAAATGTGTTTGGGTTTGTTGCAGTTGTAGAAAACAACATTTTTATGATTTGTCTAACCTCCATTAACCCTTGATCTACACTAATTTTCTTTGTGTCCAAACTTGTTAAATGTATAGTAGTCACCAACAAAAGATTGATTCATTCTACCTCCATTAAACCAATTCATCATCTAAGTTCTTCATTCACTAGCTCTATTTCCAACTTTCTTGCATGTGAAACATTGTCTGGATAATGAACCAGAAAACTAATTCATTCTACTTCTACACTTTGTTTCCTTGTGACCAAATTTATTACATAAAAATAAAACACCATTGAAGGATGGATACCTTTGAGCATTTGGTTGTCTGGTAGGTGGTCTTCTAGAAAAGTTCCTTGGGTTTCCTTTTTGTTTCCCTTTATCTTGAGTCTTTTTATTATCCACTATGTTTGGGGTCTGCTTATCCATAGAGCTTTCACTGACATCAATTCCTAAACAACCTTTGTCTTTAGAAGGTTTTTTCGCTACAATTGACTCATCAAGCTTGGTGGAGATTATCTTGAAATTACCTTCATAGAGTTTTTCTTTCTCTAGATCTTCTTTTAGGTTCACCACTTCTTGTTCAAGCCTTGTGCATTCATCATTCTTGCTTTGCACCACTGTATTCAAACAATCTTCAATTCACTCTTTTTCCTCCACTTGCACCTTCAATCTAGTAACCTCTTCATTAGCTTGCTTTAACTACTCACTCACTTCTTTCTTTTTTCTTTGAATTTCTTCAATTGCTCTTTTAATTTCCAGATGCATTCATTTTCCTCATCAATATTTTCTTTCAAATATTTTTTTTCACTTTTAGCCTTGTCGAGATCTTCAAGAATAGCACAAAGTTCTTCTTTATCATCCATTTTGTTCAATCTTCAAGATCTTCCTCAAGCTATTAGGCTTCTGCAGAGGAACCAAACTCTGATACCAATTGTTAAATACCCAAGATGCTAAGAAGGGGGGTTGAATCAGTATCTTCTTTAACTTATTAAACAAATACTATCCAATTAATCCAATGAATATAACAATAAAGATAAGTAAGAGCATTAATAGAACATGAAAGCACACAACATATGAACACCATAATTTTTACATGGAAAATCCAAAATGGGAAAAACCATGGTAAGGGTTAGCTCACAATATAGTATAACCAGTTATAAGATATTAAAAAATGGTGGCTCACTGCTAGGACTCACAATACAAAATGAGAGGCTCACTACCTATAAAGATACAATGACAAAATGGCTTACAACTTGACAATGAACTGATAAAGTTCCACCTAACAAGTGCTTATTCAGCTCCTTTGATGCTCAATAATCTAACTTAACACACTTCATCATCTTCACACTTATTCACATTCACACCATCAATCTCAAAACTATCCAATATATATATCTGATACATCTACAAGCATCAATTAGGTTGGCTTAATTAGATGCAACCCTTATTCACCAAAAATCAATTGTTGGCTTCAAGATGTATAGAAACCTTTATAAAAAAAATCCAAGCATCTAGTATGCTACAACATGCCATCATGCACCTAAGATAGGGCACACATACATCCACATTACAAAATTAATCCATTACAACATCAAATATACATTAGGTCAGTCAGAGATAGACCTAATAGCAAAAATGCAATAATAGAATGATGCTAATTCTCCATACGAGCACCTAAACACATGATATTCTAAACATACAACCTTCCAACATCCAAAAACCATTTCCCAAAACTACAAGCAACAATAATCATTAGCAAAGGATTGCAGACCAAAATACCAAAGGATAGTAACTGCATACCTGTTCAGATACCGGTCCAGAGTATTAGATCAAACTAGAACTTAACCTCGCAGTTGCAGCTCATAATCATGGTGACATTAATGAAAACACTAAAGTTGTATAATAGGATGTTCTTCATTCTTCCAACACCTACATCTCAAATGTTAGCTCAAAAACAAACATGATTCTTGATGACTTTGACATGTTGCTTGAATCTTGAAAGTAGCTCCAAAATGCTTGATAATAAACTCTTGAATGCTCTTGTAAACTCTTGTGTAAGTGCTCTTGATTTCTTATGAAGTTCTAGGATTTCTTGTAAATTTTCTAGGAGAAAATATGTGGAAGAACTTTGTATTTACACTTGTTTATGCCAAATTTCCCAAAATTACAACACTACAAACCAACATCATATCTAGGAGATAAAATCCCACCAAGAATTTGAATTTAAAATAGATCCAAGCTAAGTGAGACTCATATGCTAGTTTGGGCATATGAGTCCTAGAAGAAAACCCAACATTTTTTTTTTTGAAACACAAAAGTTAAAGTAATCATTCCATTAACAATGTTCCATTCCCACATATAGAGTTGAGTCTAAACACAAATGTCACAATTCTCAAAAGAGTTTCAATGTTCCATGATCCACTTCCATTAAATGAACATCACAATTGCAACATTTGTTATGGAACAATAGTATTGCCTAGTCTTTACTTAACACTAATATTAATACTATTGTTTGCCATCAAATCGAGATTTATTAACATTATTATTTAATAAATAACAAAAAATAAAATAAAATTAATAATAATATTATTATTGATGAATAACTAATATTAATAGTATAACTATGACCCCATACATTTAGAAGAATGGAATTAATATATTCAGTCTCAAATTGATAATAATATTATCACTTTCATCATAACTAATAACATCATCATTTAGCCTTGCATTTACATAATGTTAATATGAATCTTCAATCTCATTTAGCATCAAATAATATTAGCACTATTATCATCCAAATTTTCAATATAACTAACCCAAATAATGACACCACTATCTAGTCTCATTTTTCTTTTTTTTTAAATTATTAATAATTGACAATTATTAACATTCTACTAATTTGCTATGTTTATTGATTCAATAATATTAATCATTTAAAAATAATAATCATTTTACTTAAATCATCTTACTAACTAAATGAAAAAAATCATTGATAAATTAATGTGAATTAACATCTTACAAAATTTATTAATAAATTATTTAATATTAACATATTAATAGCTTAATTAACTTTATTAAGGAAGTTACTAGGTTTAGATTTTAGATTCCCTTAAAAAGGAACAAGAATTCA
>VDFB02058242.1:228612379-228641979 GCA_007258455.2 Sequoia sempervirens | reverse complement strand
AACCACATCCTAAACATTTCTTTGAATCAAGCCAAACAATTTTGTTCAAAAATTTTATTGAAACACATAAAAATATGGAAATCTCGCAAAGGACTTTTGAGGGTTTGAAGCCATTTTATTGTGTGCCTCTTAAGATTCGTAATACTTGTTGTTGCAAATACCATGTGGAGTTTTCAATGTACCATGAGCTATTATGCTATATCCGTTCTACTTTGCATACTAATGAAATTTTGCAGGAGTGTGGTGCAATGCATCTTCCCAAATCATCAAGGGACTTGCTAGATCTATTTTTATGTTCTAGAGATTATGGTTGCTTTTTCTATAGAAATGATTGTTTAAATGAAAAGTGCTCACAATGTGGTGGCTTCTCAAAGTTTTACGAATTTTTTCATGAGAGTTCTGAACATGAATTTGGAAAGAAGCTTGTTGTGAAAAAGAGATATGAGATAGTCAAATATACTTTGCAAAGTGGAGGTGAAGGTTCTAGATGTGAGTTGGTTACAAAAGAATGCAGTGTTGCTGATTTTATTTCAGATTTTAAGGACAATATTTTCTACAAGTATGCAAGGCATAGTCATATCTCAAAGTATTGATCAACAATTTAGGATGTAAGGACTCTTCGATTACACTATTATATCGCTATTGACTTTTGCAAAAAACTACACATTGCAACCAATAAAATGAGGTAACAATCCTCAATATTACAATTCCATCTCAGATTGCTATTTTTGTCCACATAACATTTAGACATGCACCGATAGTATAGAGGAGGATCGAAGATAATTAGAGAGTATCATTTTATATGAGTGATGATAGATCTCAATTTGTTTGAGCATGTCATCTTCAACTAATTTTGAGTTGACTAAACACATTTTTGGCATAATTTGATGATATACGCTAGCATTAATAACATACAATATATTCATTATAATCATGAAAACATTCATTTATCTTATAGCATTGGAGAAATTAATAGTGAGACATTTTGATTCAATGCAATAAAAATGAGTAACAAATTTCTAAATACTACCAAGTCCCTAGATATTCAAGAGTAGATGCAAAGATAAACATTCATACCCTTATCAACCCTTAATTATGTTAGGTTGATTGTGTTTGATTGATTGGATTTTATACATCCTTGTACCTCATTGATACTTTTTTCTATTAGGTTTTGCATTTTTTATGTTAAGATATAGTAAATTATATTCACTTGCAATTTGAAGTGTAAATCTCTTGTATTGTTAGAATGAGTACTTGAATGATCATGAGGTGGTGAGGGAAATATTGTTTTCATTAGTATTCTTTGGAATGCTTTGGATATTGTTGTAATGACATTGAATAAAGAAGGTCATCAATGGGAGTCACACAATCGTTGCCATCAATGAAATTGACCATATCTTACATTGGGAGAAGTGGATCATCTTTCCATAATGTTATGGGTTCCTACTTAGTTGATATGTTCATGGTGGAGGGCTATCTTGAGTGCTATCATAATTACACGTTGGGGTGGTTCGTGGTTTTAAACTATCAAGAATGGTTTTGGTGGCAATTAGTTTGGGGAAACCACTTACATGGTTTTATCTTCCCATTTCTTTGTATACAAACTTTATGTAGAAAAGTAATTACATGTCTTGACATTATTTCAAGAGTGGAAGGCGTGGAGAACTAGGTTTTGAAATAAAATGAAGAGTTAAAGGTCCAAAAATGGTGGTTTTTTTCACTTGAAAATAAAGTTTTTACCCTAGGGTTTGCAAAAATATTTGAGATACTAGAAGTTTCTTTGTTTTCTAAGCATATTGGGGCCTAAATAAAGGTTTCTAAGGTGGTGGAAAAGTCTGAAAGGTTGTGGAAGCGCTACATCCAATAAACCCTCAAGAATTACACTAAAAACAAGGGTTTTTTTATTTGACGGTTACAGGTCTGTACAAATGGAATCCAATTGCAGAATCTTTGTTTTCTTGGAAATTTATTTGCTGCCCCAAGGTTTTAGGGGTCTCTGTGGTGTTTGAAGGTATGCTGCTTTGCATTTTTGGGCTAATTGAGTATCCTGTTCAAGGGTGAATGTATAGGAAGTCAACGCTGGTCCAAAGGAGTCTATGTTGTTTCTCATATATGTTGTGTAGCTTGGATATGGGTGTTTGAATCAGTTATGTGTTCATCTAGTGTTTTGGAAAATTGTGGAGTAATTGGACAAAAACTAGTTTCTCACTATTACAAGGGTTTAAGGGGGTTAAAGAGGGAAATGTGTATTTAGTTCCTTGTCAAGTTTTAAGGGAGTTATGGACTGTCCAAAGAGGTTAGAATAATATTTTTAGATGCCTCAAATAGGCAGGTTGCAAAGAGTTTTTGATTGTACCCTTGTGTTTGCATCAAATTTTCACCTAATTTGACTCGGTCCAATGTAGCTCGGAGTGATTCGGAATATTTGGGTGCAAGAGAGGACCATCCCTAGCATAAACATACCCATCCAGACGTGTTGGAACAGTCCGTTTGGTCGTACGAGCTGCGGAGTGAAAGTTGCACCACTTTGCAACTTTACACCGCTATCCGACAACTTTTCCCCTCCATCAAAAGTCATCACCACGTGAAAACGCTTCGAGATAAAGCAAAACCGAGAGACATTTTTGTAGATGGTCCCAACATGATCCCATAACCTTGGATGGAGAGTCTGTAAGCATCACGATCTCTGAGATATAGACCTTCAAAGATTGCTGCCTTTTAGCACTTTGGACTCTTTAAGGGAAATCACCAGTCCAATGTAGCCTCGTGAGTGATTTAGCACATTTCTCGGCAAGAGAGGACCATCCCCAGCTTAAACGTACTCCATCCAAATGTGTTGAATAGTCCGCTTTGGTCGTGACGAGCTGGCGTGGAATGAAAGTTGCACCACTTTGCAACTTTACACTGCTTGCATCTAGCAACTTTTCCCTCCACTGAAAAGTCACCACCACAGGAAAACGCCTCCGAGATAGCAAAAACTGAGAGAGGTTTTTTTAGATGGTCACAACATGATCCCATAGCCTTAGATGAAGATTCTGTAAGCATCACGGTCTCTGAGAAATAGACCTTCAAAGACTGCTACCTTTTAGCACTTTGGACTCTTTAAGGGAAATCGTCTGTCCAATGTAGCTCAGAGTGATTCGGCGTATTTGGGTGCAAGATAGAACCATCCCTAGTGTAAACGTACCCATCTGGACGTGTTGGAATAGTCCATTTGGTCGCATCGAGCTACTCTGAATCGAAAGTTGCACCCACTTTGCAAATTACACTGCCAGACCGCAACTTTTCCCTCCACCTGAAGGTCATCACCACGGTGAAAATTCTCCGAGAAAAACTGGGAGAGGTTTTTGTAGATGGTCCCAACATGATCCCATAGCCCAGATTGCATGCCTATATGATCATGGTCTCTCGAGAAATAGACCTTCAAAGATTAGTTTTTGCCTTTTAGCACTTTGGACTCTTATGGGAAATCGCCGGTCCAATGTAGCTCTGAGTGATTTGGCATATTTGGGTGCAAAAGAGGACCATCCCTAGCATAAACATACCCAGACGAATGTGTTGGAATAGTCCGTTTGGTCGTACAAGTTGCGGAATGAAAGCTGCACCGCTTCGTAATCCTTTAATCGCTAGACCGGGCAACTTTTCCCTATTAATCGAAAAGTCACCACTACGAAAAGGCCTCGGTAGGATAGCTTAAAACCGAGAGAGAGGTTTTGTAGATGGTCACAACATGATCCCATAGCCTCGGGACGAAGATTTCAGAAGCATCACAGTCTCCGAGAAATGGACCTTCAAAGATTGCTGCCTTTTAGCACTTTGGACTCTTAAGGGAAATCGCTTGTCCAATGTAGCTCGGAGTGATTCGGCATATTTGGGTGCAAGATAGAACCATACCTAGTGTAAACGCACCCATCCGGACGTGTTGGAACAATCCGTTTGGTCGTACGAAATGTGGGAATGAAATTTGCACCAGCTTTGCAACTCTTTACACCGAAGCAGACCGCAACTTTTCCCTCCACTCTAAAAGTCATCACTTCACAGAAAATGCCTCCAAGATAGCAAAACCGAGAGAGGTTTTTTGTAGATGGTCCCAACACAATCCCATAGCCTCGTAAATGGATAGTCTGGTGAAGCATCACTCTGCCTCTATGAAATAGACTCTCAAAGATTAATGCCTTTAGCACTTTTGACTCCTCAAGGGAAATCACAGTCCAATGTAGCCTCGAGTGATTCAAAGATATTCGGGGTGCAAGAGAGGACTATCCCCCTAGCATAAACGCACAATCCGCACGCGGTGTTGGAATAGTCCGCTTGGTCATAATGAGCTGCGTAATGAAAGTTGCACCACTTTGCAACTTTACATTGTTTTGCATCCGCAACTTTTCCTCCCACCTAAAAGTCACCACCTCACAAAGAAAACGCCTCGGTGATAGCAAAACCGAGAGGTTTTTGTAGATTGTCACAACACGATCCCATAGGCTCAGATGGAGATTCTGTAAGCATCACGGTCTCTGAGAGATAAGCCTTCAAAGATTGCTTCCTTTTAGAACTTTGGACTCTTAAGGGAAATCGTCGGTCCAATGTAGCTCAGAGTGATTCGGCATATTTGGGTTCAAGAGAGGACCATCCCTAGCGTAAACGTACCCATCCGAATGTGTTGGAACACTCCGTTTGGTCGTACAAGCTGCGGAGTGAAAGTTGCTCTACTTTGCAACTTTACATTGCTTGCATCTAGCAACTTTTCCCTCCACTGAAAAGTCATCACCACAGGAAAACGCCTCCGAGATAGCAAAAACCGAGAGAGGGTTTTGCAGATGGTCCCAACACAATCCCATAGCCTTGGACGAAGAGTCTGTAAGCATCATGGTCTCCAAGAAATAGACCTTCAAAGATTGCTGTCTTTTAGCACTTTGGACTCTTAAGGGAAACTAGTGGGCAACATAGTTAACTTCTTCACAAACTTGGTTTGAAGTAATTTCATTCTTTTTTGTGCATTTAAAATGGAGTTTTAAGCCTTCCACCCTAAAAGTGACCTCTAAATAACTTCAGACACCTTAACTACCCTAAAACCGACCCTAAAACTGACCTCTCAATCACTTCAAACACCTATATTAAGCTACCACTCTCAAGACCAATGTAACAATGATACAAAATAATGCTTTGAGTTTGAAAGATGGGTCACTTTCCTACTTTGGGTGGGATTTCAGACTCTCTAATACTATCATGCATTTCTTTCATTCCTTGTGCCTCCACCTCCCACTTCCTTCTCTTGTGGGCCTTTGAAATTTTTCCTTTCCATTTGCATAACACCCTAATACCTTGACCACCACTTCTCAAACCATACATTCCTCTTTGGATCTTTGGGCCTTTTGATGATGTCTTACGTTTGTAAAAGAGCCAATGGGGTATCCTAATCCTCAAACCCCTAGATCCCCATTGTCTTGTGTCCTAACACCCAAGAATCCCATCGCCTGAACCCTTGATGTTGGACCTTGGGATAATTATTTGCTTGAACTTAAAGCAATCATTTCCCTAGATCTCCACACTCAAGCATGCACTTTCACAAAACCTCACCATTTGAATGGACTCCACCCATGACCATGACTAACCAAGAATGCAATTAATGAGCCCAAATTTGAATGTGAGAAAATGGCAAGAAACTTTGGACCCATGTTAGGCCTTCAACCTCTATATAAGGAATAAAACTTCATTAGTTTGGATAATCTTTGGACATCATCTCAACAAATCCAAAATTGCAAAGTCAGACACTTGTGTTCACTTGTTGAATCTAAGGACAAAAACCCTTAGGTTATGGAGATTTTTCGACGAAACCCCATTGGTTTCCTAGAGTTTGGAGGATGAAACTTGTTTGGATTTGTGAGGGAAATTTCACAGAAAGGTTGCATCTGTATGCCAAGCATAGTGGATTTCAGCATCCCAATATTTTTCTAAATTTTTTTTTTATCATTGTAATCTTGGTTATGAGCAAACAATTGAAGCAAAAAAATTGTAATCATGAAGTGAGTTATTTGAATTAAATACTCTATTCCAACCAACTTATATGTGTAGATCTATTTATCATCCGTGAATGTTTTAGATCTAAATATCTTGTTTAAATGTTTTGGCTGATTTTCATTGAATTATTCCAAATCTAAGAAATTTGTATGAATAATTTAGTTAAGGATCATTGCATTTATCATTGAGCCTATGGTCAAATGTTCTCATCCTATGACATAAGTCTTGAATTGCTTTAATCAGTTCTGACAAGTCATGACCTCTTGATTGGGAAGGTTGTAACTCCCTCATTCATTCAAACAACCAGATGTATGTTTGTTGACAATATCAAATAAAACCTCCAGCCAGGGTCTACTAGTGTAGGGAGAAGCAATGCATGAAATTTTCTTTTTGATTTGGGCTAAATGTGATTAGGACAAGCCCTGACAGGGTTGTATCAAAGCCCAAGAGAGAGATATGTTGAGGAAGAAAATAGAGAAATTATAGTGAAAATGTGCATTAGCATGTCTCATTTTATTTATAGAAGAAAGTACAGTGCACAACAATCAAGCAAAAGCTAAAATCCATCTATGAAATAAATTACTCACTATCAAAACTAACCTTCAAATTAAAGAAGAATTTAAGAAGTTATATTTTCATATAACTTCTTCAAATGTATTTAAATTATTGTACAAGGAACATAAAATATTAGAGATGCACTTTCCAAGCAATGTTGTTTTCCTATCGGTTTATGTAAAACATAATTATTGTGGGGATTCTACTTAAGATTCAATTAATCAAGGAAATCAGAAATGTTTTGGAGTTTTGTTCTACCAATGCAATTATTTTCTATACTAGCCATTATGGAGAAGCGGTTTATACAAATTTTCTTTGTGAAAAATACATTGTGATTAAATTATTTGTTTAAAAGTTATGTCTTGCTTTTTATTTTCTAAAAGAATCCATATTTAGATGGTGTTGCAGTTAGATAAACATCTATTTTTCACAGAGCTCACAAATTTTAATAGTATTCTTTTCCTAAATTTCTAGGTCAAAGTGCATGATGATGTCATTTCATGCCTGCAAATAATTGAATCTTCTAGTCAACAAATGGTCACAACATCTTGGGATGGAATGATTAAAATATGGAACATTGATGAAGGCAGAGGTAGTTGGGCAACAACTTTTGGCTCATCTAAGAAGACACAAAGTGCCAGTAAGTATATGAAGAATGGTCATATGATATATTATTAGTATTCATATGGGAGTCTAGCCATATTAATTTTTTGAAAAAGGTGAATTTATGTTATATAAAAAAATTGATGGTTACAAATGGACCACCAAATTTACTAAGGCATGGGAAAGTTGACAAAGAAGAAAATCAGATGGTGTAGGGTTAATCATATGAGTATCTAGTTGTTACTTATGCAATGTGAAATAATGCTTTGAGTTTGAAAGATGTGCAATGCAATGTAATCAACAATATGAATATAAACTACATAATATTTAACCATTCTTTTTATGCTATTGTACATTGATATTTAACCATTGCTTCAAAGAGTTTAATCATGCACATGAGGAGGAAACTAAATTTCAATTGTCAACTTCTATATATATTGTAATGTCCCTCCACTTGAGTTAGTGCTTATGCATAAATCTATCCTTTATTGCATTTTTTAATTTTGAGGTAAAAGTAATAATTTGTATGCTTTTCCTTAATTGGGTAATTAAATTAGAAATTGGGTACATTCTAATTTAATTGAAATAGGAAAATTTAAAATGATAAATTGGTAAATTAATCTTATGAAATTAAAACAAATGGTGATTATTTAATTTGCTCATAAAGAGTATTATATTTAAAATGTTTTTATAATTATAGATAATCGTTAATAGTAATGTGATTTTAAAAATAAAAGTTTAAAGATAAGTATTATTATAATGAGATTTTAGTTCTTGGATAGAGGAGATAAATACAAGTTTAAATCAAATAAAAGCAATAAGTTTTCAATTGTGGGAATAAAATAAAGTAATTGGGAAAAGATATTAAAATAAAAGTAAAAAGAAAGAAAGTTTTCGCATGCAGAGCATGCAAAGCTGGGAACTAGTTATCGAAAAGGAAACTAATTGTTTTATTTGGAGCTTTTAGAGTTTTTAATGATTTATTTTTGGGGGATTTACAGATAGAAAGAGTGAATTTCTGCAGCTCCTTTGGGAGATGTTACTTTCAATGATAAGAACCCTTGTATAGTACTCTCTTTGTCGGGGCCGATTCAACCATTATTTTATTCTTTCGCTCATGGATAGGCTCGATGGTCAGAACGTTACCATATCGACAAGGAACATGAAAAGAAGGGAAGATGAAGCAAAGGATTGGATCAGAATACTTCCTTTCAGGTTGAGTGAAAAGACTTAGTTAGGTAAGCAACGATCCACTTATATATGACTATTGCCACATAGTTGAACTGATTTTATAGTATTTAAATCTTATTTTCAAAGCTTAGAACTTCATTATATAGGTATGTCTTTTACAATGCGATTTCATAGTTGATATTATTTGTAGAAATCTCAACCTTTACAAATCTTTATAGGAAGGTTTGAATTACTTTTGATGCATGGAAATTCTTTAGCATGTCAATCTATAGTTTTTATTAACCTGTGATCCTTGGAAAATTTTGTTACATGCTTAAAGCCTGTAGAGATCACTATTTGTAAACCCTCTTATTTGCAAAATATTACAAATTGCTCATTGTGTGTTACCACCAACCATTGCAATTGATGAGGTTAAACCTACTTTCACCTATTAATTCCTTTGCTCAAAATTTTCTTTGCCTTTTAATTTAAACCTTTATGTGCATATCCTTCAACCACTACAGTCAAGGAGATGACATCTCCTTGTGGCTTTCTGTCGAACAATTCACATGCCTCGTCCATGCTTTCTCGTGTTACATCCTGGTCTTCTAGCATAGTAGAAACTACAATATCTTACAAAATTCCTCTATCTTTCACCAATCTCCTTACTATCTAACCTCACCAGTTCTGCTGCTTCTACTCGGGAATTTCAATGGCATAAGTAGGCTGCCATCACCTCTCTAGAAGCATGATAATAGGAAGTTTAAAGTTTTAAATAATCTCTCAGATTTCATTATCAACCTGTCACAGCCGCACACTGGAACATAATAGGAAGTTTAAAGGTTTAGATAATCTCTCTGATTCTATTTGCAACCTGTCATAGCAGCACACTTGAACATGGTAGGGTGTATAGATTTAAATAACCTCTCTGAATTCATTATCAAACTGTCTCTTCTGCGACACTTGTACATATTAGGAAAGGCCTAAATAATCTCTTTGTTTTCATTATCAACCTGTCTCAGCCATGCACCTGATCATAACAAGAAGTTTAAAGGTTTAAATAACCTGTAGATTGTACTGAAAGTCTACCGCGGTTGCAACACTGGAAAATAATGATAATAATGTAAGTAGATGGCGATATCTTCAAATTCCATTATTCACTTTCTAATATACTTGGCAACCTGTCACAGTTACAATAGTTAGAGTTGAGGTATTGTACAGAATTAAATAGCCTCCCTGAAACCTTTGGTAACTTAGCACAGCTGCAACTTTTAGACTTACAAAGGTATATTAAATTAAATAGCCTCTCTGATTTCATTGTCAACCTGTCTAAGCTATGGCGCTTTACAATATTTCTCCTCTTCTTACATTTCCCTGTTCTCCTTAGTTTGGAAGGCTATTCATGCTTTTGGTGCGTCTTAGATTGAAAGAGAATACGTTTATCATATGCAGTAAGCTATAGTTGAAATCAGCGCCCAGGTTCAAATTGGGACATGATTCTCTACCAAATTCCAGTTTGGGAAGTTTGTGATGAGTATAGTCAATCGAAAGCTTAGCCTTGTACCGCAGTCCTCTTAACATTTTACTTTTTCCTTATTAAATAAATAAATAAAGAAATAAATAATGAGCTCTAGTTTGTTATTGTTCCACCTTTCAAGAAGACTGATTTATAATTTCTCTTTTAAACTTAATTTACTTTAATTCACTCATTTGACTAAATCTCTATAAGAGTAAATACTTATTTATTCCAAATAAAAGAGGAAGATATCTATTACTCCAAAGTTACTCATATAAGTAGTAAATATTGTCAATACAAGAATTATATCATACACATTAAGTCATGGCATGAATTTCATTTAAATAGATTCACTAACACATACATCCCTTGGGGTACATGAGGAGTCATTACGAGACTTAGATCCACACTACGACAATAAAGAATAAAAGACAAAGATATAATCCAATACAAAGTAAACATTAACAAATGTAACACATACATGATATATCATTGATAAGAAACCATTTGTGTACGTAAATACAAAATATGCATGATTAACTCAACACATTAAATACCAATTGCCATGACCAATATCCACACAAGGTTTGATGTTACATTACAATACAATGTTCAAGAGGTTTGAAGTTGTTGAATTATATCATCGTAAAGTTATTAACTTGTTTTATATAAAGGAACTAAGTAATCTTGACAAATAAGAGAGTGATAGAATTAGGAATGGAGATTGTTGTTATTTAAGAGTAACAGTATAATGTGTGAATTGGAATGTATATGTCCCTATGTGTGCTCACTATGTGACCTTGCATTTATACCCTTGAGTCTATAGTTTCACTTTTCTTTTGTCATTGTTGTAAACCTGAGTTTCTCCATTAGCCGATGTCAGGTCTATGGTGCAGGAAATTGATGGGAAATGATAGGACCCTCGGTGTAGTTCGCAATGCACCAATATCCTTCCTATCAGGGATGCACTATAGACTCTTGTGTTGTTGGGTGATGAGTTTTGCAGTGATATGGGTTATGTGTGGGAATGTGTTGATTGTGCGTGATTTTTACAATTTTGTAGTCTTTGAGTGACAAATTATGTTTTCTTGAATCTGTGAAGGTGTAGAATTTTGATCTGCTTGTTAAATTGTTGTAAAATTTGGTGTTGAATAATGAATGTAGTGGAGTGTTTTGTGTAAAAATGATGATTTTTAATGAGAATATGTGCTTGTGTGGATAATTATGCTGCGTTTTATGGGAATGTGGAATATCGAGGGTAAAGAATCCTCTTGAATGTTTAGTACTAATGTGTTATGTTTCCACCTTAGTTTATGATTTTCAGGTAGTCGACTTCAAATCTCAAGGATGAAGGTAATTAATTGGCTATGTTTAACATGTGGACTTAATACGGTGTTTGCAATTGATTAGTAATTGTATTGATGATCATTTATGATGTCTCAATGATGATAGTGTGTTAGAGGGACGATGTCGTATCACTCATTTGTGAGAGGCATACAACATTGCAATTCCCCCTAAACTAGGTTGATTTGATATATATATGTTGTCCACAATGTTTGTTTGTATGCAGGATTGCAGGAACTAAGCCTCGATTCCACCTGCATTGTCAGGACAGGGCGAGCATCTTACACACCCAATGGGTCTGACATGGAAAAATAGGAGCTGACCAGAAAATTTCCCCAATCTAGTTCGCCATCCATCCTTGTGTTTGATTGATGGGTCTGGTTGCAACCTCATCCCCATTTTTGTTTTGGTATCATTTCCATTCTTTTGGTTTGTTTAATCTTCATTGTTTACTTGACGGCGTTTAATTGGTGATTTTGTTATTATGTGCTTGTGCTTATAATTGTTGATATTGTGGTGTACCGTGTTTATGCTTGAGCTCGACTTCTAGGAGTAAGTCGAAGTCTAGGGGTGGAGAATGTAATGTCCCTCCACTTGAGTTAGTGCTTGTGCGTAAATCTGTCCTTTATTGCATTTTTTAATTTTGAGGTAAAAGTAATAATTTGTATGCTTTTCTTTAATTGGGTAATTAAATTAGAAATTGGGTACATTCTAATTTAATTGAAATAGGAAAATTTAAAATGATAAATTGGTAAATTAATCTTATGAAATTAAAACAAATGGTGATTATTTAATTTTCTCGTAAGGAGTATTATATTTAATTTTTTTTTATAATTATAGATAATCGTTAATAGTAATGTGATTTTAAAAATAAAAGTTTAAAGATAAGTATTATTATAATGAGATTTTAGTTCTTGGATAGAGGAGATAAATACAAGTTGAAATCAAATAAAAGCGATAAGTTTTCAATTGTGGGAATAAAATAAAGTAATTGGGAAAAGATATTAAAATAAAAGTAAAAAGAAAGAAAGTTTCCGCATGCAGAGTGTGCAAAGTTGGGAACTAGTTCTCGAAAAGGAAACTAATTGTTTTATTTGGAGCTTTTAGAGTTTTTAATGATTTATTTTTGGGGGATTTACAGATAGAAAGAGCGAATTTCTGTAGCTCCTTTGGGGGATGTTACTTTCAATGATAAGAACCCTTGTACAGTACTCTCTTTGTCGGGGCCGATTCAACCACTATTTTATTCTTTCGCTCATGGATAGGCTCGATTGTCAGAACGTTACCATATCGATAAAGAATAGGAAAAGAAGGGAAGATGAAGCAAAGGATTGGTTCAGAATACTTCCTTTCAGGTTGAGTGAAAAGACTTAGTTAGGTAAGCAACGATCCACTTATATATGACTATTGCCACATAGTTGAATTGATTTTATAGTATTTATATCTTATTTTCAAAGCTTAGAACTTCATTATATAGGTATGTCTTTTACAATGCGATTTCATAGTTGATATTATTTGTAGAAATCTCAACCTTTACAAATCTTTATAGGAAGGTTTGAATTACTTTTGATGCATGGAAATTCTTTATCATGTCAATCTATAGTTTTTATTAACCTGTGATCCTTGGAAAATTTTGTTACGTACTTAAAGCCTGTAGAGATCACTATTTGTAAACCCTCTTATTTGCAAAATCTTGCAAATTGCTCATTGTGTGTTATAACCAACCATTGCAATTGATGAGGTTAAACCTGCTTTCACCTGTTAATTCCTTTGCTCAAAACTTTCTTTTCCTTTTAATTTAAACCTTTCTGTGCATATCCTTCAACCACTGCAGTCCAGGAGATGACATCTCCTTGTGGCTTTCTGTCAAAAAATTCGCATGCCTCATCCATGCTTTCTCGTGTTGCATCTTGGTCTTCTAGCGCGGTAGAAACTAGAATATCTTACAAAATTCCTCTATCTTTCACCAATCTCCTTACTATCTAACCTCCCCACTTCTGCCACTTCTACTCGGGCATTTTAATGGCATAAGTAGGCTGCCATCGCTGCTCTAGAAGCATGATAATAGGAAGTTTAAAGTTTTAAATAATCTCTCTAATTTCATTATCAACCTGTCATAGTCGCGCACTAGAACATAATAGGAAGTTTAAAGGTTTAGATAATCTCTCTGATTCTATTTGCAACCTTTCATAGCGGCACACTTGAACATGGTAGGGTGTATAGATTTAAATAACCTCTCTGAATTCATTATCAAACTGTCTCTTCTGCGACACTTGTACATATTAGGAAAGGCTTAAATAATCTCTCTGTTTTCATTATCAACCTGTCTTAGGCGTGCACCTGATCATAACAAGAAGTTTAAAGGTTTAAATAACCTATAGATTCTACTAACAGTCTACCGCGGTTGCAGCACTGGAAAATAATGATAATAATGTAAGTAGATGGCGATATCTTCAAATTCCATTATTCACTTTCTAATATACTTGGCAACCTATCACAGTTACAACAGTTAGAGTTGAGGTATTGTATAGAATTAAATAGCCTCCCTGAAACCTTTGGTAACTTAGCACAGCTGCAACTTTTAGACTTACAAAGGTATATTAAATTAAATAGCCTCTCTGATTTCATTGTCAACCTGTCTAAGCTATGGCGCTTTACAATATTTCTCCTCTTCTTACATTTCCCTGTTCTCCTTAGTTTGGAAGGCTATTCATGCTTTCGGTCCGTCTCAGATTGAAAGAGAATACGTTAGTCATATGCAGTAAGCTATAGTTTGAAATCAGCACCCAGGTTCAAATTGGAACATGATTCTTTACCAAATTCCAGTTTGGGAAGTTTGTGATGAGTATAGTCAACCAAAGCTTAGCCCATACCAAGCATCATGAACATTTTAGTTTTTCCTTATTAAATAAATAAATAAATAAATAAATAACAAGCTCTAGTTTGGTATTGTTCCACCTTTCAAGAAGATTGATTTATATTTTCTCTTTTAAGTATAAGTATATAAATATATATATAGACCGAGTATTAATTATGTGAGGGACATATAGATTCTTGTATTGACAATATTCAGTATTTATATGAGTAACTTTGGAGTAATAGATATCTTCCTCTTTTATTTGGAATAAATAAGTATTTACTCTTATAGAGATTTAGTCAAATGAGTGAATTAAAGTAAATTAAGTTTAAAAGAAAATATATATATATATATATATATATATATATATATATATATATATATATATATATATATATATATATATATATATATATATATATATATATATATATATATATATATATATAGTATTTTAATGAAAGAATACATTTTGCCTATGTGAATTTATCTGATTTATTGAGAGATAATTAAGAATACATAAAAATAAGATGAAATATTCTATATGTTTATTATGTGAAAATTATTTTAAATTCATATGAGAAAAGAATATTTTTTCCTTCTTAGATAATTTATTGTGTTTAGGTTATGTTGAAGAAATGGTTTTGAGTGAATGATTTTTCTAAAAGGAAATATTTCAAAAAAAAAAAGAATTATGTAAAGTGTAGTTAAATTAGGTGCAACAATTAATTTAAATAGAAGAAAGAGAATGATTAAATGGATTAGATGATTAATTGAGTAATATTAAGGAAGTTGTTGAATTATATCATCGTAAATTTATTAACTTGTTTTATATAATGGAACTAAGTAATCTTGACAAATAAGAGAGTGATATAATTAGGAATGGAGATTGTTGTTATTTAAGAGTAACACTATAATGTGTGAATTGGAATGTATTTGTTTTGATTTGTGTTTGGAAGAGTATACTTGTGATTAGTGTCTTATGGCTTAAGAACATCGGATTATATCTTCACTTTGCAATATTGTGATATCCTTAAATGTTGGAAATGATTGATCTTTAAAATAATGTTGTTTTTAGTTGTTTCAAGTTACTTCTTATGGAATGAATGGATATATTGTATTTGAATGTGTGGTTTTATGGATTGTTTTGATAGATCCTTTCACTGTGACTTTTTGTGAGTTGATTTTGAGTTGGGGATTTTTCTCTCATTTAATTTATGTTGCTATTCGTTGGGAACCCATATGTTTTTTTTTTGTTCTTTACCCTAAGTGGTAAATCGGTTAATGTTATCGTGTTCATGGTTGACGGTTCTAATTGAGTTGTTAATGAGTTAAATTGAAAGTTCATTGAGTAAGGGGTATCCTGAGAGGAGGAAATAGAGGTCTCCCTTGGATTTCCGATTTAGTTCGTATCGAAGTTTTTGATGTAGTTTGAATGGAGTTGTTGATCTTGTCTTGATGTATTCACTCATTATATTTGAATTGAAAAAATAGTTCTTTGAGGCCTTGCAATTATTGTTGTCAGTTCTTTGATGGGAAAACCCTAGTGTAAAATTTTTGAGAGTCTTCCAGAGGCTTGTTTTATTGTTGGTCAATGTTTCTCCTTTTATGTGCCCTTGAAGTGGCAAGTGTTTTGGTATTAGGATTTTGAAAGGGTTATACGAGAATTGTTGAGACTTTGATTATGTGTTTATAGCGAGATGGGTAATGCCTCACATGTTTCTCTGTTGTGATCTTATGTTCTTGTTATGTTGTACAACCCTTGGATTTTGGTTTGATGTTTGTTGGGTCTCTAGGGAGAGTGGCTCTTTGTGGGGACCGCCGCCTCAGGTAAGAGGAAGTGAACAGGAGAACCCATGTAAGAATAGTTAAACAAGTGATAACCTAAAAATAGAATTTAGGGGATGGGTAGTAAAACACACAAGATAATAAATATTGGATACCTCGTCTATGCATTAGGGCTATCATAGACTAATGATAGACTGGGAAGGCCATGGTCGGCAAAGTCATAATCTCATCTTCATGAGAGATTATCAGCTCTACATGAGCTACCCTATGGTGCCGACACCTCAAGTAGGAGGAAGGGCCAGGAGATCCATAGATGGGTGCTGACGCCTTAGTTGGAGGAAGAGCTAGGAGATCCCATGAGAGCTATGTGATGACACTCTCCACTAGACACCCTTGTGCCTTGTTTCTTGCTTCCTCTGGTATCGTGTTCGCATGAGCTACCCTATGGTGTTGGCGCCTCAAGTAGGAGGAAGAGCCAGGAGATCCATAGATGGGTGCCGACACCTCAAGATGGAGGAAGGGCTAGGAGATCCCATGAGAGCTATGCAATGACTCTCTCCACTTGACACCCATTTGTCTTGCTTCCTTATTGCCTCTGGAATTGTATTTTGTTTATTATTTCAGTTTGATTCAAAAATGTTTCATGATCATCCTTTGGTTACTTGTTTACTAGTTATTGCTTTGTTTAATGTGATGAGATTTATGACTTTAAGTTATTATGTTGACTCATGAATGTTGTTGATCATGTCATTGTAATCCTTGAGTTTTATGATACTTTTGTATGATGTTGAGTCTTGTGGTTCCCGGTTTGGATGTTCTTGGTTGAGGTATCTTTCTGGTCAGCTCCTTAGCATGGGGGGTGAGTCTTCGGACCCACATGGTCGGGTGGAACGTGCTAAGCACCCCATTGGGTCCCCAGTCAAGGATCGAGAGGTGCAGATTGGTGCTGTTGCGGCAACTCCAGAGTTGTCTCCATCTTGGAGACAGTTATGATACGGTGTATTCCTCTATTCATTTGTATCATGTTATCTTGTTGTATGGTTTCCATTCATAGTTGGAAACACTTTTGTATCATTGTACCTCTTGAACATTGTACTATAATGTAACGTCAAACCTTGTGTGGATATTGGCCATGGAAATTGGTATTTAATGTGTTGAGTTAATCATGTATATGTTGTATTTACGTACACAAATGGTTTCTTATCAATGATATATCATGTATGTGTTACATTTCTTAATGTTTAATTTGTATTGGATTATATCTTTGGCTTTTATTCTTTATTGTCGTAGTGTGGATCTAAGTCTCGTAATGACACCTCATGTACCCCAAGGGATGTATGTGTTAGTGAATCTATTTAAATGAAATTCATGTATGTTATGTTAACTTTTTTAAAAAAAATTAAAAAATAAAAAATTGTGCAGTAATTATTGTTTAATTGTCCTTTGGGGTTCGCACGACGGGGCATTACATATATCAAATTATCCAATAATCAAGTGTATGTCCATATACAAAAAAGGCATCAACGCCAACTCAAACAAAGTTTTACAATATGTGGCATATGCCATATCGATATTTATTCAAAATTTACATGCCAAAATGTCTATCTCATCTTAAACTACTGGTGGATCATCAAAATGGAGCCTCTTTGAAGCACTCGTTGGCTCTGAAGGTAGCTGAACAAGAAAAAGTCAAACCACAATTGAGATTAGTTATACTATATAATTTAAAATTGAATAATTAACCTAAAAATCAATACACATTGAATTATAATTGAACTCTAAAATTGAAATCTTGATTACCTGAAATATACGTCTCTTTGAAGGGTTAGGAGTCCTAGAATATACCCCTCTCAAAGAACTAACCAAACCAACTTTTGTAACGTCAATCTATATATGTGAACAAAAACATGAAATTGATCCAAGTTAGCATAGAATTGTCAATAATAAGAACATATTTACCAAGCACAAAATAAAATAAACACATACCTCTTTAGGTTGATCTTTTTTTGTATCTCCTTTACGTGTCTCAACACCTCCTCCTTGAGGTGTTTCAACACCTCCTCCTTCAGGCGTTCGAATACCTACTCCTTCGGGTGTTGTGGCACTTATAAAGAATGATGTATAGCTCACAACCGCCTGTACGTAAAAATGATAAGTACATATGAAACTATGAATCTATGTCAATGTATGCATAATCAATAAAAGATCTCATAAATTTTAATTCAATCAAATTTGAGTTCAATTACCTTTCCCTTATCCAACACTGTGCCTCCATAGTCTAGAGAGCATCGCGACCTCACTCGCGACTAGGTGTTTGCTACAAGGAGAGTAAGATAAACATATAAGTTAATATATAATTTCATTATTGACAATTCAAATGACAAGCAAATATACAGTAAAAAAATGTAAATGAGTGAGTGAGAAAATACATATTGTGTGTGTGTCAAGGCCAAATGAAATGGCTCTAAGGGTGCTATCATCACCCATGTGAGCTCCTCCTCAGACATTAACTATTAAATAGACCATGTAAATAAATATTAGTACTTGATACTATCTCTTATTAATATTCATTTTAAAAAAATGCAAGTTATGAATTTACACCTTAAATGTTACATGTGTAACTACTCCAATGTCCCTCTCTAGCAGGAGAGGACTCTGTAGGGTGTGCTCCACTCCCCTACGTGTGATCTGCTATAATCTCTACATCCTGGATGTCATAATCATAAGTATCTAATGGATGCTCGGGGGGCTGTACAATAGACCCAAACATTTTGCTGCTACGTATTGGGTAAAATATGTGGCACACAATATGTGGACCCGAGGAGGAGGATGTAGCAGCATTGGATCCATCGCCAAGATCACCAGACTGTATAAGCTACTGTGAAGCATGGGGAATAAAAGACCACTCAAAGAGGAATGGCCTCGATGGTTTATGGCTGCATCCTTCAGAATATCCTGGATGTTGTATTTGGAGAAGGGAGGATGGGAAACATGTGGGCACCTAACTACTCTAGTTGCCCCTAGCCTATCCTGAGGCATACCTCTATCAACACCTTGGAAGGGTTTAATGTCAAAGTAATTGACATGATGCCCTAACAAAACCAAAGCATATAATTTTTTAATAAAGTAAAAAAGGTACATCAAGATTATTGTTGGTGGTTTATCAAAAACCATACACCAACGATCCCAAAAGTTATCTACTACGCCCCTATCTGTGCACCATTTTATAGAAAGTTTTGGCTTGTTAACATTAACCGGAAAACCAGTGCTGGGGTTAATAAATAAAGAGGCTATTTGGGCTTTTGTTATTTTGAGATCTTTCACATCATCATAAGACATTCCACATGCATAATATTGCCTCATGGTTTCTCGCCATGAATGAAATGCATTATGTTGGGTGGAGAGGGTTTCTACATTTGTAATTATTCCTGTCAATGTGGTTGACACATGGGATAATCGAGGGATTTTCCTATAAACATCACAAATTCCCCTCAATTGCTCCAATTTTTCATGAATTAACTGTTCAATTGATGGCTGCGGAGGTGGTGGAGTATTTGGAATTTCTGCATTTTGATTCTCAGCTGGTGGATTTTCATTTTCAACTGGTGGAATTTGTGCATTTTCATTCTCGGCAGCCATAATGCCTGATTAAAGTTAAAAAATAATTAATCTAAAATTAGACAATATAAATGAAACACTATTTTTAAATCAAAATCCATTAAAAACATTCATTTTTTTATCAAAATCTATTTTGAACTCAATTGTTTCATAAAAATTCAATCAAAAACCCTATTTTGAAAAAAAATCCACAAAAAACATTCATTTTTTTATCAAAATCCATTCTCAATTCAATTTTTTCATAAAAATTCAATCAAAAACCCTATTGTGAAAAAAAATCCACAAAAAACATTCATTTTTTTATCAAAATCTATTCTAAACTCAATTCTGTCACAAAAACTCAATCAAAAACACTATTTTTAAAAAAAATCAACAAAAAACCATATAAAATTATTCAAATCTAAATCTAAATTGAATCAAATCAAATAAAAATAAAAAAACTTACCTTTCCAAATTGAATTTAGCTTATATCGGATATCCGTTACATGAAGAATGGATACACAATGCGCCCGCGGGTTCTTCTCAGCCGAATGACTTCAAAAAAGTGACATATAAGTTTTTGATATATGCTTTTTACAAATAGGATATCCGATTTGGATCGGATATCCAATTTGTAAAAATAGGTTTGGTGTTAGGTATGGTGAAACCCGAGCCTAGAAAAATTCAACATGTTCTTTTCACATTTTTTCGGTCAATGAAAGATGTGTTTTTTTCATCATTTCCACTTTTTGGCCCACCATTTACCTACACATACCCTCTAAACCTAAACCAATAATCACACTTAAAGAATTCCCTAATGAAATTCCTCCAATAAAACCAAAAGTTGTACTTAAGAGAGCCCCTAATCACATTATGCCACCTAAACCAATAATCACACTTAAGAGAGTCCAAACACTGTTCCCACCTCAACACATTCAACATCAATCCTATGTGTCACATTCATCATCATGCCAACCTAACCCATCTACATATCATGTCAATGTCACATCAACATATTCACGCACATCACAAAAAGAGCATAGGATCCCAAGTCCACCTTCGAAACAAAATAAAAATCCCTTCAATTCTCCATCAAATCCATGCCCTAAATTCAAACATTTCAAAAGTAAACCTATGGCATTACGTGAATCCACCCATCCACCTACTAAAGAGTCTTCAAACACCATGCCCATTCTTGCATCATCATCATGTGGTCTCCCCCTTGAGCCTATTCAAGAGTCTCCCCCATTTATCCCAAGTCAATCTCCATCATCTCTCCATGTTGTTGACCATCTAGAATAGGTTGATCCTATTCAAAATTCATCTCCTTCCACCTCATCTTCTGAATCCATAACATCTCATGATTCCATTGTATCCCAAGAGCATGATAGTTCTTCCATCATATCCAATGATTTCCTACCATCTGCTGATCAAGATAGGCTTTACACAAAATCTCAAGATTCCCTTCCTCATCAAGATTAGGGTATACCTCCATCCAAGGATACCCTTTCATTCCATGATAATGTTCATCCTTCTCATGATCAAGATATTCATTTCATACCACTTCATGATGGTTCCATACTTAATAAAGATCAAGCTACTCCATCTCCTACACCTCGTGATCCTTTTCCAAGCCAAGATCAAAGTACCCCATCATCCCCATGTCAAGATCCTATCACCCATCTTAATTCCCCCCATGATCACAATCCTCCATAAGAGTCTATCACACTTATTCAAGCTATCCATGAGCCCCACACCCATAAAATGGGTTCCTCTAGCTTTATCCACACTAGTTTACTTCCAACACCTATCCCTTCATCCATATCATATCCTCCCCAAAATGGATTCACATCTTGTTTCATAAACAATACATATCCCATGGGAAAATGAATGTGTCAAAGGAACTACAAAGGCAAAGGATTGGGCCTTCACGAACAAGGTATCCTAGAACCCCTTTATATCCAAGAAAATCAATATTATCATGGCCTTGGTTCTACACCTCATGCTCAAGACATTGGTACCCGCCGTAAGTCCAGATTCCATGAAAATAAACCTATGTATCCTAGTCCATCAAACCTTCCATCTATCCTAGGTCCCTATCCTATCACATCAAACCTTCCATCTATCCTTGGTCCTTGTCATCCAAACCCTAGTCCTTCAACCATTCCATCCATATTAGGGCCCTACATCCCTCCATCTCCTATTCATCAAGAACAACAAAGGAACACATCCTTGATTCCCTCTCAAAATTATACCTACATTAATCCATCCATAATACCTCCATATCATTCATCTCGATCCACCTATCTCATTGCTCTTGCAAGAAATTTGGGTGCCAAATGTCAAAAGATTCCATATCAAAATACACATATATCATAGGATCAACATGTCTCTTCGAAGAGACATGCAAAAATAAAATAAAATCTGATCCAAAGTAAAAATAAAAAAATCCAAAGGCCATAAAGGCCCATACGTCAAAAGAAAAAAATTCAAAGGCCACAAAGGCCCATAAATCAAAAAGAAAAAATTCAAAGGCCACAAAGGCCCATAAAGAAAAAAGAAAAATCTCAAATTCCATAAAGGCCCACCAAGAAAAAATAAAATTCAAAAGCTATGTGGATTCCTAAAAGTCTCATAGAAGCAATAAAATCTAAATTGGCATCCAAATTTTTTAATCCAAAAGCTTCCTCCAATTGTCCATCTAAAAACCTATCACCTTCCAAATCCATTTTTCCTCCATCACTCCACCACCATTCAAGGTGTGTGTCAATGTTGGTCTTTCCATCCTTTCCATCTATCCATCAACAAGCCTTCCAACCTCCTATCCATTATCCTCCTTTAATCCCAACCTTTTCTTAAATCCTTAGCTTCTTCCATCATGCCAACATTTATGAGTCTAAATCCCATTTCCATGGTCTATTAGAGCACACATTCAAGGGATATTCGTCATGAAACTTGATGCTTGAGTTGTTCCTCCATATAATTATCCACATCCTATCTTCCATATTCCTCTTGCACTTTACACTTGGGGACAAGTTTCTTCCATCCTACCATTCATAACCATTATCCTATTTATGTTCATCCTTTAACTTTCCACTTTTTATCTTGACAAGGTTAAGGATCTTCTTGAATTTCATACATCTTATCCTATACAGTTTATCCATATCGTTTGTAACATATCCTTTACCTTGTCCATATTCCATCATTATATTTAAATACATCCTTTCTTCCTTCCTTGGTCTTGATGAGGAATAGGGGAAAAATGCTCAGGCATTTGTTTCCATATCTTATCTAGTTGATCTTGAGCATCCTATTCATTAGTGTTATCCTTGCATTCTTTTGTTAAAATTTCTTGAAAAAAACAATCCCTAAAAATCATAAAATGTCTCGAAAAAAATCCAAAAAAAATCAAATATTTTGAAAAATACAAAACAAATCAAAATATCCCTAAAAATAAAAATAATGGAAATTATCCCAAAAGAGACAAAAAAGCCAAAAAAAATCCAAGCAATAAAATCAATCCATCCAATCACTTCTTCCAATTCCATCTAATCAATCCATAATCTCAATCCAATCATCCAACCATTCGACCAGTCAATCATCTTCATCAAATCCATTCATCCATACGTAAAATTATCTTCAATCATTCCAAGAAATAATCCAAATGTAGGTCAATCCTTAATCCATAATAATCAAGTAGATCAAACAAGTCAAATAATCTAATTGCATCAATGGTCTTGATCATAATCTTGTTTTAAACCCAATCAATCAACCAAGTAATCATCCTTGTGTTTCTCTAGGGATATATCGCTCCCCACAATGACAACACTATCATCATCATTAATCAATCAATTAATCATTGGTTTACAACTTGATAGGGGAAATACCTTGTTTATTTTGAATCATTTGTGTTTGCTTGCTTTCTTGTGTGTGTTAACATATTTTCTTGCATTTATATCAAATTTGTATCATTCCAGCTAATATTCATACCTTGTGTATGTGTAACGCCCCCGCCACGCAACCCTAGGGGAAGTTTCACTTAACAACATAAACGCAATAATTTTTTTTTAAAACAAAACAAAGTGAATGAAGGTTCACTACACAATGCCAACAACCCCTAAGGTTACGAGACTGAGTTTACATCAACCCAATTATGAAACATGAATTAAAACCATTACATATAATTGATTAACAAAATAATATGCATACATTCCATCCATGATAAAATTAAATCAAAGACATAAGAAATCCATATGATCCCAATAATACACTTTACAATAAGGTTACAACACTCATTCCCCGAATGAGGTAATTCCAAAATATAAGGTTACAATATACAATTTCCACCTCGATACAAAGAGGGGTATTAAATTACATTTATAACTGAAAGAATAAAACATGAAGAATTGGAGCCCACGAGCTCTCCAATTGGAAATCTCATCCATAAGAACAAAAGCCGACCCAATGGATTAAGATGCACATTCCACCCAACCATGTGATACCCAAAGGCTCACCCCCCGTGCTAGGAGATAGTAACAAGGATTCCTAGGCAAGACCATCCACCACTAGACAAAGGATAACTAACACTAACACAACCAATCACATGAGCCATACAACCATAAGAATAACACAAGTACAACTCTAACATCACTGACATAAGTCACATTGCTTCCAAAAGTAAAATAGATCGAGTAAGATAAGAAGACCAAATACATAAACCCAATACCAACTGTTGTCGTAGAAAGAGTGTCATCACACAGCTCATCATGGGATCTCCTCTGAGAATCTTCATAGGCTCTAGCCCCCACTATGAGTTGTCCTGGTGGCCTCTACCAAATCCCGACACCCATGCTCACTCATGCATAATCAAATATCTCTCGTAAAGACAAGATAGATGACCTTGGCATTCCAGGCCTTCCCGTCTCATCCCAAGTCTATACAAGCCCTTGTGTCCATGAGCGAGGCTCAATTATCTTAATTAGTGTGAAATTCTACCTAACATCTAAGTACATTGATTTAGTTTTCACTTGATTTATCCCACCTCTGAAGGTTTCCCAGTTTACCTCTTTTGGGCTCTGGCCCCAAACAGAAGCCACTCTTCTACTTGACAACATACCAAACAAAACCAATCATCAAGAGAATCCCAAGTGCATACCAATATGATAAAACCACTCCAACTCTAGGAGGAACACATAAATAAAACTCACTCCAAACACTAGAGACAACAAAAGTCAAAACTCTCTCCAAAAACTGGAGGTAACAAAGGTCAAAACCCTCTCCAAACACTGGAGGCAACAAAACACATAATTCACTCCTTCCAAAGGAGGCACAAACCACGTAAACCACTTTTAATCCAAGGAGTCACAAACTATCCCCGTTTGTGAAAACCGGGTAAAACAACAGATTACGACTATACACATTACCCAAAACAAACCCAAGGTTGACTACCAAAAAGACAACCCAACACCATAAACAAACCCTTATCTGGAAGACTTCAAAACCTTTACTCTATACTCCCAACCTCAAGAAAGAACGAATAAACATTAAAAGCATTTAAATCAATTAAATAAGCTAATGTTCGGATTTCCTAAATCCAGTCAATCACAGTTTTCATCACTTGCAATTTTCCAATCAAATACACCAATTTCATTTCACAAAATTGAAATATTTATAATAAATGACCATTTACTCTAAGTCTCATAATTAAATTCCATAGTCTAGGCATTTTAATAATCAAAGTCAATTGACTAAAATAAAACATTATTAACTCTAATTTCACAATTATATTCATATTCATAATCAAAATATTTTAATAAATAAACTCATTCAATTAAAATAACTCAATCATTAACTCTACGTTTTGCAATTATTTTCTTATTCAAACATTATACCAAATAAAACATTTGACTAAAATTAATTAATCTCTAATTCAACTTAGAGTAATTTAATCAATTAAAATTCATCTATACCATAAATACATTTTCATTAAATGTCCAAAAAAACACGAAAGTATAACTATATAAATTAAACATATCTATGCACTTATGATTTTTATTTATTTATTTAAATATTTAAATCTCTTTGATATTAGATACCATTTAATCAAACCAAATAAAGTAAATTATTTTAAATATATATATATTATATATATATATATATAAACTTATTATTATTATTATTATTTTCTATAAACATTATTTAAATATTAAAATAATATTATATATATATTATATATTATATATTATTATATATTAATATTAATATTATTTAAATAATAAATATAATTTAAAATATAAGAACAAAATGAAATTCCAAATTTCGTTTGAAGAGCCACGAAACCCTAACGGCCGCGGCTGCCCTGCCTCCTTATGGGCGCGGCCTGTGTGTATTACACACAGTCTGCTCCCATTCAGGGCTCAGCCTGTGTGTATTACACACAGTCCACTCCCATCCAGGCCGCGGCCTGTGTGTATTACACACAGTCTGCTCCCATTCGGGGCGCGGCCTGTGTGTATTACACAAAGTGCGCTCCCCATTTGGGCCAGGGCGGCGGTGACGGTGGTGGTGGGGTTTGACCTCCCACCACACGGCAACAAAAATAAAAATATAATTTTATTTCCTACATTTTTTAACAATGGCGAAAAATACATGGTTTTCCTGGTTTTTTAACAATGGCAAAAAATACAGGGTTTTCCTGGTTTTTCAAAAGCCCTAATTTTTTTTAAATAAAATCAAATATATTTGTATATATATCTGTAAATATATCTATGTATTTAAATGCATAGGTATATTTACAAATATATATACCCAGATTCTTCATTTTTAGTGAGATTGTGCAAATAGTCCATTTAAATTGCAAGAATAGAAATAAATTTTCCAAAATAACAAAAGGGTTTAAAGATCTAGTTTTGAAATAGAGATTTCTTTTGATTTTCTTCCTATTTCATTGTGTAAGTTTTGTTTTGGTTTTCATTTCAAGATCTATCAACAAATTTTCAAATTTGAAAGCATTTCTCATGGATTTCTTTGAATCTAAGCAACATTTCAAATTTTAAACTTCTTTCAAAATGAAGCAAGAAATTTAAAAAAAAGGAAAAGGAGGAACCTTGTGTTTTCTCCCCAAGTTTGAAGCTTTCAACAATGGTGAATCCAAGCACTTCTTCAACTCCAAAATCAGCCCAAGCAAAGCTCTCCACCAAAGACCAAGAATTGTGTATGCAAAATGAAGTTTCATCCCTTTACATAGGGTTTTCCCCAAATTTGGCCAAAACCCTAAAATGGCCCACTTACTAATTTTTAAATCATTTGGAGGATATTTCATTTTAAAAAAAAATTAAAACACTTTTATTTCAAATTGAAATCTCATGCAAATTCAAAATTTCATTTAAAACTAATTTCTCAAAATTGCAAGAATTCCAAAATTTCCAAAATGTGACATTTAAATACATTTCCATATTTTATTATCATTTAAATCAAATCTCTAATATGATTTTCATTTCCATTATAATTTAAATTTAAATATATAATAATGGAAAAATAACTATTTCATTTAATTTATCACCATTAACCTAGTTAATTAATAAACTAAAAATGATTTTATTAATTAAATCAAAATAACCAATGGAATAAACTGCATTTCAACATTGAAACTAAATACATTAAATCATCATTAAACCATATCTACCATTTAATAATCATTAAAATAACGAAAGAAATGGTTAATCAGAGAGGAAAGAACCAAATCAAACCCGCTAAACCCGACAACAAACTATGACTAGGGTGACGACTTGGCATGGAAAACCTAGCTACTATCTCCCAATCAATTTCCGTTGGTCAATGAACACACTCAAACCTGTGAACCAGGTGGAGTCGATGTCATGTACCTGTCAACCTGCAAAAAAGAGTACATCGAACATGCATATATATATATATATAATATGATCAACACACTGTGAAGAGAAAATTTCAGGATCGTAGGGCACTCGCAAGCGAGTGATACAATCCCGTCCCCTTCACCAATACACAATTATTAACTGACGATTCTATCATCAATAATATGATCAACATCATAAAACATCGTTAAAACAAATCTCTTATAAGTTAGTCCAAAACATGCCATAAAGATAACATCAGAATAAAATAACATCACATCAACATATAACATTCACATCGTTTAACAATTGTGATCAAAAGTACCCAAGTTCCAAAGTCACATCATAGTCAGACACAATCATTACAAGAAAAACACTGCCGATCAAAGAGCCAAAATGGAGGGGTGTTACATGTTGGAATAGATTTTTGCACTATCCTTTACATCTAAGGTCATATCATACCTTTTATGCATTAGGAATTTAGTGCTCTAAGTTTACTTCCTCATACGTTTAGACAAGGTTGTATTACTCAAGGGCATGAGACACATCATCACCTTGGTCATTATACCTTGGTGCATAACGTCTAGTGCTATATCAAACCTCATGATTTCTCACTTTCTTGCATTATAATGTATCATTCATTTCCTTTATCCCCTTCCTATCTTGCATCATTCATTTTGCCTGTCCTTTATCATTTCATTTCATTTCATGAGAATACCCATGCTTGTTCAACCCACCTATACTCTCGAGGGGGCATCATCATCACATCATTATCATATCCTTACATCATCATCCCATCATAATCCTATTCTTAAATCACCATCATCCCATTATCATCCTATCCATCTCATCATCATCCTTTTTCCTCTATCCATACCTTGGCTTCTTTGAAATGATGTTACTCAACACAAATCTCATCATCTCAAATATCATCTCAAAGAGGGGAAAAATGTAGACACCCAAAAAGGTCCTCTTACAACACCTTGTCACAACATTACATCATTTAGACATCTTGTAGCATGCTTTACCTTAGGTACCCATGTCATCATCTAATTAGTTAAATAAATATTATTTATTTGACTAATTTCATTTAAATAATTTCTATTCATAATCACTCTGCTCTTCTAATGTTAATTAAATAATTTATATTATTTAATTAAATAAATCAAATATTTTTTTAATTAATAAAATCTTAAAAAGATCTTCTTGCTTTCTTTACAAAATTGGAACTCATGTGTATCTAATTAATTAATTTAATTAGATAATTCATCAATTATCCTTCTAATCTTTTCCAAGATTTATTTTTAAAACAAAAAATCAATATCTTTTTATCTTCTTTAAAATCTTATCTTTTCTCATTTTATTTCATCTTTGATCAAATAAAACAAAAATCAAATCCCATCTCCAAGATCGAATCTTATCTCCATCCACATCAAAGCTCTATAAATATAGCCTCTCAGAAGCCATTTAGGGGATTCAATTCTTCAAGCATCCTTATGTTGTCCAAATCATTCTTGAATCTTTCATCCATCTATCACCTTCATCATATCATTATGTTGTTGAATTGAGCAACCAACATTCCTCCAACAATCATAACTTCAAAATCTTGCATTCTCATATGAGGTTGAGAAGAGAAATTGAGATAAATTGAGCATAATATGGAGATCAATTTGTATTTGTGTTTATTATTGTGATTTTCATATTGTCTCATGCTTCATTATGCTTGTTAAGGTTTTATTATTGATGTTTATACATTTACCATGATTACAACTACGACACCAAAGATGGAAAGTTGGCCCCATACAAATGGATGACAGATAGCTTCAAGAAATATTTTGATAACATCCTTTTTCATCAAATACCCTACATTCAAAACAAGGTAGCCAATGCTATGGCTACCATTGGGTCACTCTTGGACATACCTAGTAACATGCCTAAATTTGAGTTTTTGGTATAATAGCTTTTGGTCCCTACCTTTGATATTCTAGATTAAGAGATAGTGTGTGAACTTGTTTCCCCCAATTCCCCATGGTACAAGGACATATATGACTATCTCCATGCCAAAATTCTACCCCCTGACCTCTCAAATAACCAACACAAGATGTTTATCTATCAATCTTCCAAATATGTTATCATCGGTGATACACTTTATAGGCATTCCTTAGAAAATACTCTATTGAGATGTCTCAATACTGAAGAAGCACAAGAAACCTTGTGTGAGGTGCATGAAGGTATATGCAGAGCCCACTCTAGTGGTGCAACCTTAGCCAAGAAGATTATGAGG
>VDFB02058242.1:228529690-228612279 GCA_007258455.2 Sequoia sempervirens | reverse complement strand
AAATGCCACCATGCATCATACTATGGAGTGGTACCTGCATATGTTGGTGCGCCTCTCCATGCCCATTGCTAGGCCTATATCCCATCTATATTCTATTCTACTATAGCCAGTAATATCATGGGACCCCATGGTGTCACCTCCATCGATGACTAAGAAAACACTACAAGTCCCCATGGCTCCCCCTGTCACTCTCTGAACTATCTCAACACCCAATTCGACAGATACACCTCAATAATGTGCACTAACTCGATAGTCCTCCAAATCAGTTACCTCTCTTTCTGACACAATGGTAGATGTTGGCCTTCATTTGGCCATTGATGACAATCCATATATGACCTCCATATGAAATTGACCAAAGTGTCCAACCCATGTCGCTAGTAACCAATGTCTCTGACATGTTTCTGCATGACTGATCCTACGTACATATATACATAGGGTACGATGGTATCTGAATGGAAATCAATTGGTGGATGAAACACTGCAATGTGCTCCCAAGCCCAAACCATTAGCAGAGTGACTCCACAGCTCATAGACTATCCCCTCCAATATACTATATCATGAAGCTGAAAATATACCATCACTAGAAAACATGGCCCCCATGCATATAATGTCTCACTGGCCATCATCCCAACAAGCATCCCCCCATCCAATAGGAAATCCATGTCCCTAGTGATCTAGGATCACTTCCTTGACTATCACAATGAATAGTAGGTAGTCAAACTGCTCATATCACATAGCTAGTGTCTCCCATCTGATCTCATATTGATCCACACCCGTCTGTGCCACATCATCATACATGTAATAGGTAATCAGATCTTGATATCCTCAGCTAGGGTCATATCTAACCCTCTCCCCTTGGATCAATAGTCAAAGGATCTTGTAGACATCCTCCAAGGTAATGGTAGCATCTCCTACAAGCAAGTGAAATGAACATGTCTCTGAATGCCACCACTCAACAAGTGCAATCATCATCCCCATGTTTTCCCTAACAAAGGGCATGAATGTAACATGGTATAGACCAAGATGTTATAATTGACACTTTTTAGCGCTAGTCAACTGGTCCCAAAACTGATAAATCTTTGGCGGTTGTGACTCTCATGTATAGATAGGATCTAGATGAACCTACGACTAACATGACAACCATTTTGTCAGTCTCTTTTTCACATGTCATAAAAAAAAGTCAATCTTAACCTAGGACAACTTGGTCAAAAGTCAATTGTGTCACTTAAATTCAAATGCATTGTTTAATTATCAATTGTGTCACTTCATTAGCAATTGTGTTGCACTCTTTGCAAATGTGTCACATAAATTTGATTGCACGTCAAACCCCAAAATCAGTTGCAAACTAGTATTACACTTGCATCATTCATAATCAGTTGTGGCTAAACCCTAAGTGGTTTCACACAACCACAGTCAGTTGTGTCACGCATATACAAATGTAGTTAAGCAACCTGCAGATGCGTCAAACCATGATGGTTACATCGTAACAATTGAAAAACCTATCCTAGCCTAATGTGTTCTATATAGTTGCACCATTTTGAAGCTAATTGCGTCGAACGTGATAGCACTTGTGACTATCCTCAAATGACGTAATTGACTATTAAATTTTTAAACTACCTACAAATGTGTGAAATTAAAAATTGACAAGGTGGGTTTGTAAAGCCTTATCAGATCTCCTACACCCTTTGGTCATGTGAAATTTACACACTCTATAAGAATTGTGCTCATTGTGGGGAACTCGCTCCATCTTCACTAAGAGCTCTTAATCTCCAACCATCAAAAGTGCAAAATGAGCCCTAGGATTGCCAATTTTCTATTTATACCTCCTCAAAATAAGGGTTTGTAATAGGGTTTGTGCTGGCTAGACTTTTCTTAGGCCTTGAAACTGTAATTTTTTTACCCTATAAGTCTTGAAAATAATTTCTTTTGTCACCAGGGCATTTGTAGCCATTAAATTGACTTTTCGAAACAATTTCAATTTTTTTGAAAAAAATTGTAAAATTCTTTCTAGGGGGCATAGGTCTATCCTGCTTACACTGGGGCATGTTGGAATGGAATTTCTTTGACAGAATATGATAAACTGCATTGTATCAAAAAGGGGAAAAATGTAGACACTAAAAATAGTCCTAGGCTTGCAACTCTAATTTTCTTCATAATTCTTCCATCCTTTTCCCTTTCATTCTTCATAATTAAATAATGTCAATTATTTCATTAATTCATTACTATCTTTATTCCCTCTTGATTAATAAAATAAATGTTATTTATTTAATTACATCGCTAATTAAGTCTGTCTTCTTTCTAAAAAATAAATAAATGCATATTTATTTAATTTCTATGACACTTTCTACTATAATTAAATAATTACTTTCATTATTTAATTATTCATTAGCCTTTTCTCTCTTTAATTAAATAAATCTTTATTTATTTAATTTGGTGCAATATCTTGAATTTTGAATTGTATTATTATTTAATTCAAAATGATTTCTCCTTATCATATTCCTCTATAATTAGATAATATCTTTGTTATCTATTTAGTTATTGGTCACTTAGATGAGATAAGATTTGATTTTGTTTAACAGAACACTTTTTTTATGCCAATCTTATCCTGTTCATCAAAATACTTATCCATTTGTGCGTCGACTAACCTTCATCACTGATTAAATTTAATCTTTAATTTAATCTTCATCGTTCAATCTTTATCAATTGCTCTAATTTAGCCCTAATATTATCCCATGCCTCATCTTTTTAATCTTGACCATTGATTAATTGTCTTTCAATCTCATCCTATCATTTGAAATCGACTTTCCTATAAAAAGGATCTATCATTGTCATTTCTTCCTCCTGGAAACCTTAGAAATCTTAAAAATATTTTTCTATTTTTGATATATTGCTTGGTCATCCATAGCTATTTAGAAATCTTAAATATTTTGCTATTGCTATTGTCTTTAGGCCAAATTTACATACTTAAGTAATATTTGAGGGCAAGTATTATACTATAGCAAAATGGAGGTGTAATGAAGGTGATTCATGGAATGCATGGGGGTCTGGTGAGATATTTCATTTTTTTATGATTTATATTCCATTGTGCTTCATTATTAGCTAGGGTTTAGTTTGTTTATGATTCGTATTGCTAACTTGGAATTTTCCCTCGCTACAAGTAGGTCTTTGAGTTGACCATAGTTCATAATGATCTTTTCTTTCTATTCTTGTAGTTGGAAGAACTATCCATGTAGATTCTCTATTGCTAACCTTGTAGTTCCATTTTCATCATTAGTTATATCATATGCTCCAAAGATGTTATTAATTTGTGACTCAATAGAGTCCATTTCACTCTTTATGTTCTTGGTAGAATTGGGATATTTCAAACAAAACTAAAATAAAATATTTGCTTCCTCTACACAATTCTAAATATCTTGTAAGTTATTATAAAACATACCTTAAGAGATAACACATTTATCGGAGGAATCAACTAACCTATTATCATTTATCTTTGTAATCACTTCCTTTTCTAATCTCTCCTCTAAGATAGAATATTCTTTAAAAGAATCAAGGATTAATCTCTGTTGTTACACATTGGATAAGGAGTTGTCAATATTTACACTGGGGAAGCTTTCTTGTAGCACTTTCACTACCTCATCAATCACCTGAACACTCTTTTGGTGAGTTTGTAGGATCTCCTTTCTCATAGAGGCATGAAGTGCATCACCAAGTTGTAGTTTGTGCAAGGTATATATTTTATCCATGCCAACTTGGCCTTATTGCATGAGGATCTATAGTAATTGTGCCGACACCATGTGTTGGAATTGAAGTTGCATATCTAGTATACATTTCAAGGAATTTCAGGAGGGTCCAAAGGATTCACCAAAAATAATTACACTTTATCCTTCCTTCTTATCATTAACCTTTTCCTTGTCACCAATGCATTTTTCATATTTTCCATCATTCTTCTCCTTATCTATACTACCAGACTCTTAGTATTCTTGTCTTCTTCAACTAATTTAACATTATCATTTTCCTTGTCACCAATTTCATATTCTTCCTTAGCATTCTTTTTTTTTTCATCAAACTCTTTATCTTTGGGGAGTGGCAAGTCTTTAGTGTTTTGTGCCTCTATATTCTCTAGGTTGTCTTGTATGACTTCTTCTTCTTGCTCTATAGTTTTCTCTATTTTTAGAGGATGTTTGTTATGCTCTATTTCTAATTCCTCCCTTTGCATTTCACCATCCTTTTCCACTCTAATTGTATTTTATTCTAGTGAAGGTGTATTATCAGTAACATCTTCTTGGACATTTTCTTCTTTAGCTATATGCTCATGTTTTGGAGCATGCTCATGTTGTGCATATTTTGGTTAATTCACTTTAGGGACAAACACATCATCATGCAAATTTTCTTCGCTGTCTAAAGATATTTCTAATTTGTTTTCTAGAGGAAACCTTTTCCACTATCTCATTTTTTAATCTTTTTATTTCTCCTTTCCCTGTTCATTAAGGTGCTAACCCTCTACCTAGTCTTGAATTATTTGTTATACAATTGAGCTAATGTATCTCTGTCCTCATCTATGAGAGAAGAACCAATCTCCTCGAAATTTTTTTCCCTTAGTTTGGCATCTTCATTTATGGCCTCTTGCATTCTTGCATATAATACACTTTTCAAATCCTTAGGTAATTAACTCTCTACATCCTTCATGTTAAAATCAAAAGCAACAATGTACCTGACAATGAATTCTTTAATGGTTGATTTGTTTGTTTCATCTAGAGTAGGGTATACTGTAGTAGTCTCCTCTAGGTTCCCATATGTTGAAATACAACTCACCAATGCTTCAAGTTTCATAGGACTCTATATTTGGACTAGAGGAGTCTTCTTTCATTTCTCTTCAGGCCATTTTTCTTCTTTTCTAAACTTCTTCCTCATATGAACTATAAAATCTTATTTCTCCTTCTCCACTTCTTCCTCATTATCATTATCCATAGTGTCCATTTTTGTTTTTTTTACACTTGTATATACTTGAGAGACATTGGTTTTTCTCTTTCAAGAAAACTATGGTCCTTCTTGTTCTTCTTATTCCTTATCATCAAAATTTACACTCACATACAATTCTCTTATTTCCTTCTTTTTTCCTCTCTTTTGTAAAACACTTTTATTTTTCGAAAGGGCATTAGAAGATTCTTTCCTTTTCAAACCAACTACAAGTTTAGTCTTAGAGGAATTAGGAGCAACCAGAGGGGGGTAGAATTCCTGCCAAACCTACTTGTGCTAGGGGTAACTTCTGGAGTACTAGATGTTCCCTTGGATTTCTCCTCAAAATATTTTGGTAACCCCATCATCTCTACAACTTGTTCCTTCATCTTCTCCACATTATTCTTTATTTTATTTGGCTTGCACTCCATGTATACCATAGTGGATTTCTCCTCATTAGTGCCATATCTTTCTTGTGTAGTATCTCTTGGAATACTCAACATGTGATCAACAAAACCAATAATCACACTTTCTTCTACCTCATTTCAAAAATCCATATTGTCCTTGGTTTAACAACTTCCACCATATAAAAATATTTTCTTCCCATGAAGATAATAACATTCTTATACTTCTCAACCACACTCTTAGGAATCCTTTCTCTTTCCTAAATCTAAGATTGGAATGTAGATACCTCAACATATGATCTTTGATTTGTCTATACACCAACACATTTTCTAACCATACTAAATTCCTTACACTAGGAAACTCTCTAAGAAAGTAAAATAATAGAAATATGATCAAGGTACCAAACCAAAAAGGGTATAAAAAATCCTTAGTTTTATGTAGGTTATCCAATAGTTGTAGCATTAAAAACTCACATAGGTCAAAATATGCACCTTTCTTCACCATTTCATATGTAGCATTTATTGTGGTAGCATAAAAAGAAAATTCTCTATTTTTGAAGAAAAAATTATATGCAATCATCATGGATGTATATTTTACAGCTAGGTCTTCAACATTCTTAACTGTCAGGGCTCTCTTATCAAATTTTACATCAGTTAATTTCATCACCACTTCATTTTTCATAGATTTAAGGGTCAAAACTAGTCCTTCATAACATAACCCTATCACAACCCTAATATATTCTTTATTGATCAAGTGTTCCAAGTCTAACCAAGTGAATCTATTATGGATTTTACTCAACATATATCTAACCCATTCATCAACATAGCAGAAAATAGGAAAGTAGTTCCATACATCTAATTTCTTCTTCGTTAAACTTTCATACTTGGGTTTCAACTCAAAATCTTTACCAATAAGATCATCTACCCACACTTCTCCCAACTTTTAATGATTGTATTCTTCCAATTTTCATGGATATACATCCTTATTTCTTGAGTATGCATAACCCCATAAAGAACGTGTGAAAATGCACCTTTTGGATCCATCGCCAATGATTTATTAGGATGCTTCTTGAACTTAGGTTGAGGTAATATCACAACCTTTACTAATTAAGGTGTAATTTTTTTAAAATACTTCTGAAAAAAGGGAAAAGAAAGAAACTATAAATGGGTAAAGTACAAAGTTTTGTCAGGCTTTTAACCAATGTATCAGTACAAGTGAATTTAATTATTTTTAAATAAGAATTAGTTTTTGTCAAACATATGATCTTGTAGGATTCATTATAGCTATGTTAGATGTGTCCACAAATTTTCCAACTAATTTTTTTGGCTAAATGCATATGTAGCACCACTTTGAGGCCAATTTACCAAAAAAATAAATTTATTTTAAAAAATTAATGTTTCAACAACTTCTGCTGATTTAAATAATTTTTAAAAAATATACAAATACCCTTTTGTAGATCCATAAGTGTAGTTTTCAAAAATGTATATATATTAATAATTTAATTATTATTTATTTTTTTCTTTTTAATTTTACTAAAATTAGGTTATCAACACAAAATATTAGGATGATTGCAATGTCAAGGAAAGATAGTAAAACTTATTAAAAAAATATGAAAAAATATGATGCACTAGATAAAAGAATCTATATCAAGATGGTGTAATTTTGTTTTTTCATTTTAGATAAATTGATAATATGAAAGTTGATGTTGAATGGAAACAATTATATTTTAATATGTCCACATTTTAATATTTATTGAAAAATATATATTTATCAAAATTGGAAAAAAACATATCCATGCACTAAAGTTTCAATTTATAAATACACACAAAAAATTGAAGGAAGAAAAAATACTATGTAAAGATTGACATCCCATGTAACTTCATTTTCAACATTTTTTCAACAACTAAATTATAGTGCCAATTTATAAAAAATATATATTTTTAAATAATTTTTTATATTTTTTCAAAAAATACAAGCATAAAATATAATAAAAATAAATATTTTATTAGTTTACATCATTTCAAAATTAAAAACATAGATGTGACTTTTTAGTGATTCAAGTTGAAAAGTTGGATTAGTGTTGGTTGTTACCTTTAAAAAGTGACACAACTTTGTACTTTTACCCAAATACCTTTTATATCTTTGTCAGTTCGGTTTTCATGCACCAATTTAAATTCCTTCAATCTACCTCTACTCTACTATTCACTCTTCAAATGATCGATCACAAATGAACTTTTCATAAGTGAAATCACTTTATAAACACCTTTTGAATGACCTAAAATGCATTGATTGCATTGATTCGAAGTTAGGTCAAAAGCTGACAAACCCTAACTATGATGTCACAATCACCTTCAAACCCTTCACAAATCTTCATAACAAAATATTTTCCATTGGTGATTCCACCAATAGGTCAAGCATGTCAACCTACACCTTGTATCAACATGTTGAAGGAATCAACACCATATCTTTGGCGGGGTCTTAATGATTGTCTATTAAAACTCCCCCTAGTCAAAAGATATTTATTTATTTTTTGAAGGAAACATCTACACCAAAGGCTAGCACAAAGCCATTCTTAACCTCACTCTCTTCTTTCTTTCTCCATATCTTGTTCATCACTTTCTTTTTCTCTACCAGATCAGCAATTTTCACTGGATCATTCTTCTTTACCAAATCAACCTTCACATTCTTATTTCTACAAATTTTGGTTGTGTTCAAGTTTATTGCATTTATGACATATTATAGCTTTTGAACAAGCTTACTTCCACCAACTCTATATCTACATTCATTAGCCTTATTCCCAAATCCATTTCATGTATAACAATAGCCATTAAAAGATTGAAACCTCATGCCATTGTTGTAACCATTCATTATTTGATTTCTGCATTCAATAGACTTATGTCCAAATCTATCCCATGTAAAGCACTAACCAAAAAATTATTGAACATATTGATTGATTCTTCCTCTACAATCTACAGCCTTATTTCCAAAATTATTGAAAAATTGGAAATGAGCATTAAAATATGGGTACCTTTGTGTGTTAGGTTGTTTAATAATATGCCTTTTGAAATATTTATTTTGATTTTAGACTTACTTGGTTTTACTCTACATGTCTCTAATGTTATTTTTTTCATTGTTCTTTTTAGTGCTTGGTGTCTAGTCTAATTTTGAAATTTCTCATATTTTCAAACCCTAATCCCCCTTTGTCTTTAGAAGCCTTCTGGTTTGCAAGAATATCATCAAGCATTGTAGATCTCTTTTGGAATTTTTCTTCTTGATTCTTTTCTTTCTCCAGATTTGATCTCAGTCACAAAATTTTCTTCAATTATTGAACATTATGTAGATCTATTCTTTTCAATTTATCATTCAAAAATTCTTCAACTCTTTTTCCTTCTTAAACTAGCACTTTTATACTAGTGATTGTCTCATTTGATTTGTTCAACTATTCATTAACTTGTGTATTTCTCTAAAGTTCTTGCTTTTCTCCCTTAACTTCCTAATGCATTCATTTTCTTCCTTGACATTTTGTTTTAGATATTTTTCTCACTTTTAGTTCTTTCCAAATCTTCAAGGGCTAATTTGAGTTCTCCATTCATATCAACCATGCAATCTCCTTTAGTGAATCCTACCATAGAATTTTTTTCTAGAGCTCGATAGGATATCTCCTAGTACCCATGTCTTCAACCTCTAAGATATTCCTCAAGAAGTTAAGCTTCTTCCAAGGAACCAAGCTTCAATACCAACTATTGAGAACCCAAAATACTAAGAGGAGGGGTGAATTAGTATTCCCTAAAACCACTTCAACATGTATTTGATACGTTTCATCAAACTTATAGAAATAAAAAGAAGAAATTAAAATATGTATCACATTACACAACACAAGACCACTATATTTATGTGGAAAACCCAAGGGAAAAACCACATTGAGGATTAGCTCACAATACATTATAACTAGTTACAATATATTTATAGAAAGGCTCACTACCAAGTGGACTCATTGTCTAGAGAATAAGATACAAAGAAGAAATGGTGGCTCATTGCCAATATTTGAATTGATACAATCCATCTATAATATGCTGAAGACAATTCCAATGAAGCTTAATATAATATAACTTAACACACTTCATGGGCATGTGCAAGATCGTAATGGGCCAAAAAGTTGCAATATGATGGGTATGTGGCTGACGACTTTTTTTTTACCCAAAATTGATGAAACGAAAAGGGTTTTCAAATGAGATTCTTGGCTTTCCACCAATATAAATTATGCTTTACTTTGAATTTAATAAGTAATTATTATTCATTTTCTATTTGAATTATGACTAAAGTCCTAATTGATAGGCTGATTGAAAAACATCTATAGCTTTCAAACAATATCACATTTTTTGAATCCAAAACATGCATCACATTCTATGCTTTTAATAATATAGGATTAGAAAAGGAAAAATTTAATTTTTTGAAGTTTTAACCAAGTTAAGGTGGTCAGACATACAAGTTTTTTATATTTTTTAAAATTTGTAATAAAAAATTCATAATTAATTATTCACTTAGAAAAAAATTACAAAAAAATATGGATCACATCGGGACATGAGTCCTTTACTTATATCTAAAATCTTATAAAAAAATATTATCATTTTATTTTGGTTAGGGTGGTCAGACAGACACCTACTTAGTTTTTCCCTAAATTTAAGTACTACTACATTGAAATTTCAAATTTTCACCAAATAGATTTCTTTTTTTAAAACAAACCTAGTAGATTAGAAAATAAATTCAATTTGCTACAGATTCCATTCTTACATATTTTTTCAAATAATATAGATAACTTATTTAATTTTTTATGTCAAGTTGCCTAACTCTGAATTTTCTGAATTCTTTGCCACTTAAGGGCCTATTTTTTCCATGATGATCCTGCACATACCCTCATGTTTCCTAAAACTTACACCCACTCTGGGTATGTGTAGGATCATCATGGAAAAATAAGCCTTTAAGTGGCAAAAAAAATAGAAAAATTAGAGTTAGGCAACTTAACATAAAAGTTTGAATAAGTTATCTATATTATTTCAAAAATATGTAAGAATAGAATCTATAGAAAATTGAATGTAGTTTCTAAACTACTAGGTTTATTTTTAGAAAATTATATTTGGTGAAAATTTGAAATTTCAATGCAGTGGTACTTAAAATTTAGGAAAAAATAAGAAGCAAGTGTCTGTCTAACCACCCTAACCACAATAAAATAATAAAAAAATTTATAAGATTTTAGATATAAGTAGAGGAATCATGTCCCGATGTGATGTATATTTTTTTGTAATTTTTTCCATGTAAATAATTAATTATGATTTTTTATTACAACTTCTAAAAAATATTAAAAAATTATATGTTTGACCACCTTAACTTGGTCAAAACTTCATGAAATTCTTTTTTTTTGTAATCCTATAGTATGTGAAGCAGAAAATGTGACATATATTTTGGATTCAAAAAATGTGATATCATTTGAAAGCTATAAATTTTTTTCAATCATCTTATCAATCAAGACTTTAGTCATAATTCAAACAAAAAATGAATAATAATTATTTATTAAATTCAAAGTAAAGCATAATTTATATTGGTGGAAAGTTGAGAATCTCCTTTAAAAACCCTTTTTGTTTCAACAAATTTGGGTAAAAAAAGAAATCTTCAACCACATACCCATCATATCGCCACTTTTTGGCCTATCATGATGTTGTACATACCCCACTAATCTTCTTCACATCATAGTCACATACTCTACTTTGGAATTCACATCATCAATTTATGAACTACTTACAACACTAAAATCATCTTACATTTATATGCACATTACATTCACAAACACCTACAACGTCAATTAGTTTGGTGGTGCAGGAGCACCTACACCACAATATCATTGTTGATCATTTGAGTGGGTAAGTTGAATTTTTTTTGAGGTTTTGTCTTTAATAAGATCTAATAAGATCAGTAGTAATGTATTAGGAGGAGCTATAGGTTTAAGAGTCAAAAGGCATGGAAATCCAAACTTGCCCTAAATGTTACTTTGTAGGCTTTGAAGGTAAAATTAGTAAATTTGTTTAGGGATAAGAAAGAATAGTGTTTTGAACATGTAATAATACTATTTCAAGCCATTAGTGAGGTCTTAGTGAAGTTAGAGGTGAAAAAAAGTGCAGACATTTAATTATGAGACATATTATTGTGTAAATGTTTGTAATTTGGCCTTCAATGGTCATTAAGGTTACAAAAGTCAGTTAGATTGGTGGTTAGAGGTTTTTGGAATTTAGATTTCAATGCATAGAAATGTACTTAAGTCCATCAATGGCTTGAGACATGGACTATTGAAGGATTTTTTTTCGAATCAATAAAGTTTGCAATTGCTTAGTTTCAGATTTTATTGTTTTTCCTATGTTTTTTGCCTATGTCAAGGCCATACAAGAATTTTTGTATCAAAAAATTATGTACGATTGTTGATACATTTCTTAACATTCTTTTTACTTCTTAATAAGGGTCCCTTCATTTAGTTTTGGGCCTTAAATTTCAAGTTTTCCCTTAATGGGTTCTTGAACAGGGGTATAAGGGTTTTGTAGTTTTAGTGACTTAAATATCATCCCACCTACTGTATACCAATGTGACTTAGTGCAATGAGTTGGACTAGCATATGAAATTATTCCTAGGAGTTGCATGCATATATTATTGGGTTCTTGGCTTGAACAATGAGAGTAAGGACTGAAAATGGTGTGTTTTCCAAAGGAATTTGGTGGGTCAGACCTATGAAGTTACAAAACCACATTAATTTTGACCAAGTGATGGTTCCTAAAGAATGAGAGAACTAATTTATAGATTTTTGAGCAGTTGGTGTGTTTTGGAAAGGTTGGGAAAGTAAAGAAACAATAAGGGAGCCCCAAAATCCTAGTTTCTTGAGTGTTTAGGAGGGTTTTTGGATTTGAAGTTTGGTTTTTCACTTGGAGTTCTAAAACCTGAAAAATATATTATTTTGAATCATTTACCAAGACTATTTTTGGGTTTGGGAGTCTGGAGTGGAGATTAAAGAGGGGTCTCTTTGGAAAAGTGGCCTAATTAGAGGCCTAAAACTATGAAATTCTTGATTTTGAAGCCTTTGATCCAAAAGAGTGATATCTGGGTCTTTGATATGTTGAATGAATCTGAAATGGGTCCTTGTTTCTATGATTTATTTCTCACATTTTTTGGAAGGATTTGGCCAAAAGGCTGAAAAATTGGTTTCCCTGTACTATAAGGGGTGCTAGTGTTAAAATGTGAGTTTTTGAAGGTTATGTTGAATCTGACTTTAAGATTGCATTTAAATGGATAAATTCTCATCATTGGCATGTTGAGGAATTTTCCAGGGCCTTGGTGGAGGTATGTAGTTGTTTTGCAAAATTGAAGGGTTGAGACCCTTGAGGGTGAGTTGATGCTTGGCATATTGAAGGTGTTTCCAAGAAGAGTTCATTATTTTTTTGAATTGACACTAGTTTGTTGTGAGGTAATCTTCACCTTGGCTCTGCATTAGAGTGGTATTAGTGCAAGGTAGTAGATCTTGTGTTATTGATTGATTTGTTTTGTAGGTTGGTGAAGAGATAGGATTGAGAGGATGCCTCCTAAGGGGAGTGTTGTTGTAAGAAAAATGGATGAATAGGCTAAATAATTAGAGGCCTTTCAAAAGAAGATTGTTGCATGGGAAGAAAAGGAAAAAGGAGAAGAAGATGAAAGTGATTCTAAAGAAGACACTTCTAGTGAAGAAGATGAGTTGGATCCAGATGATTTGAGAATGGCGAAGCTTTTGAAGGATATGAAAAAGGATGGTCATGGCAAGATAGATGTGTCTATGTATGGGGAAAAAATTGATAGTGAAGAGCTCTTGGACTGGATAGGGGCTATGGAAAACTACTTTGATAGTGAATATTTTGATGAAGGACTTAAGGTGAAGAGAGACAAAACAACATTGAAGTGACATGCTTTGGTATGGTGGAATTTTGTGCAAGAGGAAAGGGAGAGACAAGGAAAGAGAAAAATCACTTCATGGGAAAGGATGAAGGCTAAAATGAAAGGTAAATTTCTTTCTGCTGATTACAATGTCAATTGCTTAAGAAATTTCAAAATCTTAGACAAAAATATTTGGATGTACAAACTTATAATGAATAATTTTATAAATTAAGCATAAGGACTAATCATGAGGAAGATGAAGATGAAATGGTTGCTAGGTACTCGAATGGTTCAAGGTACAACATCCAGGATGAGATCAACATTTTGGCACCTAAGTTAGTTGAGCAATGCTTTCAAATGGCCATGAGAATAGAAGAGAAACTAAAGAGGACACAAGAGAAAGAAGTAAGAGGTAGAGGAGGTACATCTAGGGGTAGAGGTACCTTTCCAACACAAAACAAATCTAAAGAAGGCCAAGAAGATGCTAGGAAAGGTAAGGAACAAGGAACTAGGTTTAGAGGTGGATGGAGAGGTGGAAGAGGAAATCAAAGAGGAAGAGATTCAAATGAATTTGCAGTGAGGTGCTATAAATGTGGTGAGTTTGGTCATCTTTCTTTTAAGCATCCTGACAAGTGTAGTACTACTGCAAGTGGAAGTGAAAGGAAAGGAGATAAAAGAGTCCAGTACGTGCAAGCAGATGAAGAAGAGAGTGTGAGTTCACCAAGCAGACCTGTAGATCCAGAAGTAGGAGAGGCACTCATGGTGAGAAGGACCTTGTTGTAAGGACAAAAAGAAGAAGATCTGAGTCAAATAAGGAGCCTATTAAAAACCTCATGTAAATGCAAAGGTAAAGTGTGTCAAGTAGTAATTGATTCTCGTTCTCAAGATAATATGGTGTCTAGGGAGATGGTAGATAAGTTAAGTCTAGAAAGGATTCCTTATGTAACACCCTATAAGGTTTCTTGAGTGAATGATAGCCAAAGTTTAGTAGTGAATAAGAAAGCTTTGTGGATTTCTAGATTGGGGAGTACAAAGATAGAGTCATATGTGATATATTACCAATGGATTATTTCCATCTACTTTTGGGAAGGCCATGGAAATTTGATAGGAAGTCTATGTATGATGGTTAGGAAAAAACATACACCATTAGGAAAGATAATCAAAGCTTCAAGATAACTCCTTTGCAGGGAAAAGAGAAGGACAAAGGAAAAGCTAAGGTGGTAATCTTTGGAAGAAAAGAACCTATGAAGCTTGAGGGTGGTAAGGATAATTTGTTTCCTATTTTGGAGCACAGTTTTGATGTTGGAACAACAATAAAGACACCTACAAATGGTGTTGAAACAATGGAAACTAAGGGAGTTACACCTATTGAGAAGAAGAGTCAGAGATTTGACAAGGATGAAGTTCAGATTGGAAGAGAAAATGATAGGAAGTCCATGAACTAGGTTGGTACAGTGATGAACAGAGCATTGGGAATGAATTGGAGTAGGAATGTATTAGTAGGAATAGTGATCTGCCCTTTAGTGTCAAATAAACGTGTCAAGGATAAAAAGGTACAAGGCTCTGACAGTATAGTTAGTACCATGCATTGTAATCATGAAGAGATGATGGTAGGTACTACTAACACAAAGTGTTTGATCACAGTGACAAAAGAGCAAACTATGCAGAGGACTCAACATAGCAATAGCCATGTAAGTAAACCTAAGGAGAATACAGATCAAAGGGATACTAAAGTGTGTTTACTTTTAGGTGTAAGACATGGTGCAAACTCAAATGTTGGGTAGGGAAAGAATGTAAGATAGTTAGCAAGTCTGAGAATAGAGGATACAAAGAATACATATGTAAACACATTCAATAGTGATAAATGTGCAGGGTAGATTGTTAGTCTAGTTTACCTGAATTAGGGGAATGGGTTTGTCACCCAATGGAGCCTTCATGAAGCTTGGAGACAGTGGTGTCAAGCACAATTCATGGGACATAAGAATTTTCTAGGGGGGGTGTATGGTGCAGGAGCACCTACACCACAATATCATTGTTGATCATTTGAGTGATTAAGATGACAATGTTTTGATATTGTGTCTTTAATAAGATCTAATAAGATCAGTAGTCATTTATTAGCAGGAGTCTTTAGGTTTAAGAGTCAAAAGGCATGGAAATCCAAACATTTCCTAAACGTTGCTTTATAGCCTTTGAAGGAGAAATTACTAAATTTTTTTAGGGATAAACAAGAATAGTGTTGTGAACATGTAATAATACTATTTCAAGCCATTAGTGAGGTCTTAGTGAAGTTAGAGGTGAAAAGAAGTGCAGAAATTTCATTATGAGACATATAATTGTGTAAATGTTTGTAATTTGGCCTTCAACGGCCAGTAAGGTTACAAAATTCAGTTAGATTGGTGGTTAGAGGCATTTGGAAGTTGGATTTTAGTGCATAGAAATGTACTTAAGGCCTTCAAGGGCTCGAGACAAGAGCTGTTGAAGGATTTTTTTTTTAATCAATAAAGTTTTCAATTGCTCAGTTTCAAATTTTACTGTTTTTCCCGTGTTTTCTACTTGTGCACAGGCCATACAAGCATCTTTTGTATCAAAAAATTATGTAGGATTTTTTATACATGTCTTAAAATTCTTTTGACTTCTTAATAAGGGTTCCTTCATTCATTTTTGGGCCTTAAATCTCAGGTTTTCCCTTAATGGGTTCCTAAACAAGGGTATAAGGTTTTTGTAGTTTTAGTGACTTGAATCTCATCCCACCTACTGTATACCAATGTGACTTAGTGGGATGAGTTTTAATAGCATAGAAAATGATTCCTAGGAGTTGGAGGTGTATATTATTGGGTTCTCGGCTTGAACAATGAGAGTAAGGGCTGAAAATGGTGTGTTTTCCAAAGGAATTTGGTGGGTTAGACCTATGAAGTTACAAACCCACACTAATTTTGACCAAGTGATGGTTCCTAAAGCATGAGAGAAATAATTTATATATTTATGAGTAGTTGGTGTGTTCTGGAAATGTTGGGAAAGTAAAGAAACAATAAGGGAGCCCGGAAACCCTAGTTTCTTGAGTTTTTAGGAGGGTTTTTTGATTTGAAGTTTGGTTGTGCACTTGGAGGTCTAAAACTTAGAAAATATTTTTTTTTGAATCATTTCACAAGACTATTTTTGTGTTTGGGAGTCTGGAGTGGAGATTAAAGAGGGTTCTCTTTGGAAAAGTGGCCTAATTAGAGGCCTAAAGCTATGAAATTCTTGATTTTGAAGCCTTTGATCCAAAAAAGTGACATATGGGTCTTTGATATGTTCAATGAATCTAAAATGGGTCCTTAATTCTATTATTTATTTCTTAAGTGTTTGGAAGGATTTGGCCAAAAGGCTGAAAAACTAGTTTCCCTATACTACAAGGAGTGCTAGTGTTAAAAGGTGAATTTTTGAAGGTTATGTTGAATCTGACTTTGAGATTGCATTTAAATGGGTAAATTTTTCATCATTGGCATGTTGAGGAACTTTGTTAGGGACTTGGTGGAGGTATGTAGTTGTTTTTTCAAAATTGAAGGGTTGAGACCCTTGAGGGTGAGTTGATGCTTGGCAGATTGAAGGTGTTTCCAAGAAGAGTTCATTATTTTTTTGAATTGACACTAGTTTGTTGAAAGGTAATCTTCAGCTTGGCTCTGCATTAGTTGGGATAATTGGATGAAATATTTAATACAACCTTTCAACCCAATATCCAACCACACACACCTCAAAACTTGTAACATATCAAAATAGACCTATAATTACTCCCTCAAGTTTTCTCAAATCATACAAGTTAACTCCGCATAACCCCAAAAATTTATGGTCGGAAGTAGATAGTGAAGAATGATGACATGAACCATCTTTCCATCCACAACACAACGTGTGAACCACCAAAGTACTTCCCACTTGGAACATAGACACTTTTGACACCTATAAGCATTTCCTCAAAACTCCATAGCAAATTATTCATCCACAGTGGAATGTGGAGCATTCCAATCATGCACTCTACATTAATAACACTATCACTATTAAGTTCAATAGATTTTCATCATTATATTTGACACTGGAGGACATCAAGACATGAAAATGTTAGAGTAATAAGTCATTATGCTTAATTAATTATATCATATTGATTAATTAATTAAGTCACTTATTCCTCTTTATTACTTAAGCTAAACTTAGGCACATTAATAATTAATTAATTATTAATTATTAAGTGTGCACACTAGGTTTTCATTTAGGGTTTCCCTTTTAGGGTTTCTTGATCTCCTTCATAAGGATTGATCTCTTTTATAATCATTGATTCTCTTAATGCATTTTACACTTTGAGGTTCATAGAACATCTTTTTGGTTCTTCATATCTTTTGCATGTGACAGGTATCCATCTTGCATACAGGTGATCTTGGTTTTCTAACATTTTTTTTCCTAAGTAAACTTATACAAATGTGTAATTAAATATTAATTACACCAACACCCCCCATAAGTGCAACTTAGGGAGAAGAAAATTATTATGCAAATATGAGTCCCGGCAACAAGCCCTGATCAGGTACTCATGTACAAATATAAAGAGAGAGAAACCCCCCTCAGTGAGATGAAGAATCACTGGAAGAACTCTGATGAAGCAACACTGGAACCCCAAATCCGGAAAGCAAGGAAAGATAGTTCTGTTTGCAAAATACCAATCGGAATCACAAATGCAATAGCAGACTCGATGCCAAGGAACACTAGAAACTCACATACTGGATCAACTCTGGAATCTGAGAAGCAACAGGAGATGAGATGATGACATAATTTGGAAACCATGTACCTCGATGCCGATGCCAAACTGTGACTGAAACTCTTCCATGGGAAGGAGTACCAAAAATAGACTCTGGAACAATAACCACAAAAACATGGCCCTCAAACTGAGAGGAATCTAAACCAATGAGGATCAAGAAACGTAATCTCCCAACTGAAGTGTGAACCAATGAATCCGACATGTGTCAAGTTATAGCAAGAATGTGGCCAAAAGAACAAGGAGACCAGATAACCCATGCGAGTTGCCAACAAATCAAGATGAATGCAAGAACCCTCCTTAATGGAACTTTATATCAGTCTGTTTATTACAATAACCCAATGATTGTAAAAGGAGAGAATCCTAAATGTGCATAAACAGAAAATATGATGAAGTGGTACTAAAATGAAGTACAAATGTTAGAAAACCAAGATCACTTGCATGCAAGATGGATACCTGTCACATGCAAAAGATATGAAGAACCAAAAAGATGTTCTCTGAACCTCAAAGTGTAAAATGCATTAAGAGAATCAATGATTACAAAAGAGATCAATCTTTATGAAGGAGATCAAGAAACCCTAAAAGGGAAACCCTAAATGAAACCCTAGTGTGCACACTTAATAATTAATAATTAATTAATTGATAATGTGCCTAAGTTTAGCTTAAGTAATAAAGAGGAATAAGTGACTTAATTGATTAATTAATATGATATAATTAATTAAGCATAATGACTTATTACTCTAACACCCCCCCTTAATATGAACTTAGGAAGAAGCTAAAACACTAGAATAAGATGCATGAAAGCAAAGATGGGTCCCGACAACTAGGCCTGATCAGGTACCCATTTACAAATGCAAGAATGGAGTAGAGAAGGAAAAACCTAGTGGGACAAAACCCCCCTACAATGTGATGACATGCTGCAAGGAAGCACTGGAAGAACTTAGTAGAGTAACATTGGAACCGCAATCTGACAAGCAAGGAAAGATATCTCTGTCTACAACTGAAACCAAAACTGGAATCAAAATAATGTGACAGCAGACCCGATGCCATGGAACACTCAAAAAATCCAAACGGGAACAACCCTAGAATCTATGAAGTAGTAAGCAATTATTGAATGATGTATTACTGAAAATAAAGTGCAAAGATGCAAGATGCACCCTCCCAACTGCCAAAATATCCAAGTAATCTCCAAACAACCCATCGGGCCAAATATGGACTAAGCAATCAACCTAGGATAGATACAAAAAAATGCATTGATAGCAACATAGAGCTCCTTAATACCTTTCCAATGCCGCAAATGAGGCAAAAATCAGACATCGTGGTAAAAAGTTATGAGCTCGGAAGTCCAAAAATAACATCTGACTTCAAACAGCAATAAATGTAGGAAAATAGTAAAATACTAAAAAATAAACTACACCAAATGAAAGTTCTCAGAACCAGCTTTCTGGGGATATCTCGTTTGTCCAATTTCGATACCGTATGCCCAAGTTATGGCCAAAAGAAAAAAATAGCTCTTTTAGAAAAAAAACTAAGGTTAGGATGGACAAAGAGGGCCGGCCATACGGATGACGTCATGCTGATGTCATCAGTTCACTAGCATAAATTTGACAGCCATCTGGCCGTCAGCGCAAAAAAACACCCCCCCTGCAAAAAAATTTCGGCCCTTGGTCCTGCATATGACCGCGGGCTGGTGCTGGAAGGGTTTGGTCGGTGGCTGGGGGCGGAGCCCCTAGTCCCCATATGACCCCGCTGGAGGAGATGAGAGCCCTTGGGGGCTAGCAGCTGAGTGGTGGGCTGGATTCTCGGTAGGGCTGAGCGAGGGCCCGTGGTCCTCCATAGGACCTCGCCCTAGTCAAAGGGCCCGACAGGGGTTGAAAACGTCGAGCGGCTTGCGGGTGGAGGAGCCCAGCAGCGGTGGCGGGCCGGTGGCCACCCAGTGGCCGCCGGGCAGCGGTGGCTTTTTGCACTATGAGCGCCGCACAGATTCCAAAAAAATGTGTTGTTTTAATTTTTTTTGAAAATCGTACCTCAAAATGCATGCGGGAACAGGAGACAATTTTTCCTCGGACCAACTTCACCGTCGATGATTTGACAGGCATTTCTAGGGTTTGGGGCGCTACAAACACGATGGCAATGTCCGTTTGAGCCCATAGTGTCCGAAATAGCTCCCCAAATCTTACTTGAAAAAGATGCATGGAAACCCTTGCACTTGAAACTCGAAAGGTCATATCTTGAGATCACAAGCGGGCTGCAGTGCGGAGCTCGATACCATGTTAGAAAACCAAGATCACCTACATGCAAGATGGATACCTATCACATGCAAAAGATATGAAGAACCAAAAAGATGTTCTTGAACCTCAAAGTGTAAAATGCATTAAGAGAATCAATGATTACAAAGAGATCAATCCTTATGAAGGAGATCAAGAAACCCTAAAAGGGAAACCCTAAATGAAACCCTAGTGTGCACACTTAATAATTAATAATTAATTAATTATTAATGTGCCTAAGTTTAGCTTAAGTAATAAAGAGGAATAAGTGACTTAATTAATTAATCAATATGATATAATTAATTAAGCATAATGACTTATTACTCGAATAGAAAATTTTGATATAGGTTCCTCCAACATACATCAAAAATTCCTTTGAATCGCATAACCTTATTCTTCATGGTGGAGCAATGTGGACCTCAAAATAAGTTCATTATACACTGAAAACTATACTCTAGGACTTAGAAAAATATCTAACACATCTTATCTCCACTATACCAAATCATTTGGACCTCTATATTGGATTGAAATTACTTAAAAATACTACAATTAATCATGCTCATCAATCAACTATACATAATGTTAACCTCAATATTGACATCAATGACAAAACTATACATTGTCATGCTTATCTTTCCAACAATCTACTCAATGATAAACAAACTTCCAACAATAAGTACTATCATTGTGTTAAACACTTCCTTCATTAGTGAATATAAAAAATAATTTCAAGATTCCTAAGAATATTAGTTGTAAATTATTTTCCATTTACACCTTGGGCATCCAAGCACACTTTCTGGGAGCTTTGCAGATACATAATATTACAAGGTAAATGTCACCTTAATCTTAACACTACAAAAGTAGAGTACATGGTTGCAACATTTTTATGTAAGGAGGTAGTGTCATTGAAGATATTGTGTATGGATATTGGCTTTCTATGTAAATAGAATGGAATTGAATTTGATAGCCATAGTACCATTTACTTGAGAAAAAATCCAATATATTGTGCTCTCTTGAAACATATTTATATTTATTTTTAGAAATGGTTGATGGTGATGAATTCATGTTATAGAAAGTGGAGACCTTAGAGAATGTTGAAGATTTTCTCACAATGCTATTGAACACAAAGAAGTTTAGTTGGTACAAGGAGGTCAGTAGTATTATATCTCATAGAAATTAATTTTATATTATTCTTATAATTTAGTGATGTTCCCTTAAGCTCTTGCAAGGCATTTGAAAAGTGGGAGAATATTAGGATAAGTCATACCAACATTGAATTCCTAAATTTTAGGTCTTAATATATGATTTTGATTAGAGGTAAAAGAGGTTTTTTGGGGACCCAAAAACCCTTTACAAAAAAGACCAGCAGAAGCAGAAGACAACTATAATAAGCAAATAGCAGCCAAAACATAACACACCATCAGTATGACAACAACCAAAAAAGAGGAATAAAAGCAACAACACTACATATTCTTCAAGATATCAGTAGCCTCCATGTCACTCTCCATAGTCTTCTGATAATCATCCATGACTTCAGAAAAATCCTTAGCCGAAGCCCCAACCTGCACCTTAGTCTTATTTGACGTTCTAGCCTCAGGACCACCCACATTCACCTCACTAATCAAAACATTTTGCACCTCACCAGCCTTGTAAAAAAAACACCTCTTCCTCCACAAGCTTACCACCAACATCAACTTTCTCACACTAGTAGAATTTAGCAAATAAATGACTATGTGACTAAAACTTTTGGTCACGTGACTAACACTAGTAGTATTTGGAAAATAAATGACTAAATAAATAACTAAATAAATGTGCACATTATTAAAATCTTGGCCATAATTTTCATTTTAATAAACATACTCTAAAACTTTTGTCAAGACCTTATTTTCAATCATAGCCTACTATAATTAATAATAAAATATTACAAATAAAATTACTAATAAATATTTTTTGTTGAATAAATATTTTGTTTTGTGGTGTCATCATATGAACACCAAAGTTTCGTCTAAATTGATGAAAAACCCACCAAATTATAAAAAATAACAAAAACCATAAGAGAACCTAAAAAACTAAAACCCAAAAACCTTGAAAAATAAAAAAATAAGCAAAAGGAAGAGAAAAAACAAAAAAATAAGAATAAGCAACCAGATAATCTAAGAGGAAAAAGGACTGGTTTTTTTTTATAAGAATAATTTTCATTTTAATAAACATACTCTAAAACCTCCATGAAGACCTTATTTTCAATGTAGCCCACCAAAATGGAGCAGTGAGTCAAAACCTGTAGCCCGCCAAAATGGAGCAGTGAGTCGAAACTTGTAGTCAGACCATCTGATCCATTCTTTTTAATAATTTTACTAGCTTCTTGTTGACTAACAGTGATTATCTTATTTTTTAGGCTAATTATCGAAAAGCAAATCCATCTTGTGTTGCAAAAGTTAAGGATTTATATATAGAGAACTTGGAACCAAGGTCTATTTATTCTTTTCTTTTCCATTATGATATTTTAAAAGTGATCTTTTACTTTTGAATTTTCCACTATCAAATTGCATAGTTCATAGGAGAACTTACTTTTATCTATAAAAATGATATTAAGGAACATGTAGATTGAGATGTCTATACAAATTTTAGAATTTGAACTCTTAAAATTAGCTTCCACTTTCTAAGGGGCCATGCAAATCACTTTTGAAGTTGAGTGTAAAAACCAGAGTAGCATGTAAAGAAAAAGGATGAACAATAATAAAGTGAAAAGTGGTTCTTATATCAACCATGTAGAGTACAATGAAAGGAGTGCAGGGAAGGTAGGGTTTTAACGTTTATAGTGCAGTGGATCATTAGTTCAATTGTACAGTAGATGTCATCCTACTTGTTTGAGAACTCTTACAAAATTCCTAAAAATAGGAGTTCCCAAATGACACCAATAACAAGAGTTGATTCATAGGCCCTATGAAAATCTCTAACTTTTTGGCTCCCCTTTGATACTTTTCTGCATACTTACAGATTACATCTCCATGATTAATATGGAATGGAAGGGTTGAAAGGGAACATGTTAGTATTTTCCATTTATTGAGAAATAAAGAGTTTGAAGTGACTAAAAGAATCAAATGTAGCTCTTTACTCTAGATACTTTATTCTCATTCGGTTATCAATATATCTAGATATAAACCATGATGACTTAAATCAGAACTAGAAGAAATCTCATGAAAACTACAAGAAGAGATCAGTGATTAGATGAGTCATGGTAATGAAACCAACTCCATAAGCCACAACAAAAGAAATATGCAATGCAAATGGGAATGCAGGCCTTCAAAGGAGTTGTCTTGGATAAAGAGTAATATTCCCTTAGATCTCTTGTGAGAATGCCACAATATCCACATGCTATGAGCTCTGATACAAATATTATGCAGAGTTCTTAATTTATTCAATTTGGTGCTATTATTTTTATCTTGTGATTCAAGCTTCAAACCAACCCCTCTCATTAGTATTTGTCTTCTAGAACTGTCTAGAAGAGGGTAATAAAAATTAGTAGTAGAATATCTAAAAGTTGAAGATCCTTTCACTCAAACTGAAGCTTTGTTATCGACAAACCAGAGCTGAGACGAGCCAAGAACTATTGGAAGGCAAGTTGAATGAAAACTGAGAGCAACTAAAATCCTTCCTAAGAAAAGTTCCCTTTCCACTATAACTGTCGATTCTAGTGTCTCCTTGCTCATTTTTCTGGCATCTCCTCATTTTTCATTTCTTGATAGAGAGCTTTTGAAAGATGTGCAAGATGTTCTTCAATCTCAACAATCAATGTTGAGATAAAATGGAAGCATTTCTCTTGCAAATAAGGTGCTAAATCATGTATCCTTGACAGACATTTATGTGCATGAAGAAAACTTAGGAGGTCTTCCAGAATATTCTTGGACCCCTCATCTATGGTATCTTTTATTTGACTAACCTCGGTTCCAAAATAAGCGTTAAGGAAACCAAACCAGTCTTCATCATTTGTCACCATAAATCTAAAACTCAAATTAGGTAAATTGACACTCTTTAGGTCCCCTCTCTTGACAAGCCAACCCTCACTAGTAGTTAATTTGTGCAAATGGGTTTCAACGTCTTTGTAACTTGCCAAAGATGTAACTATGGCTTCAATGAATTTACCAACCTTAACTCTAGTTGACCTCCACCCTCATGCTCTTGTTTCAATTCAGTTTCTTCCCAACCCTAAAAATAACAAACTAATAAATGGTAAGCCTTGAAATCATGGAAGAAAAAACTACAAGAGATAGAGCAAGCATACAACATTAAAATTGTGACTTGCAACAGTAAAAGAAAAGAAGCAGTAGGAAGTTTGATATACAATTAGAAAAGGGAATTTTATGAGGCTTCCTTAAGGAAGCAAATTAAAAATTAAATAAAATCATGCTTGAAATTACATTTAAATGTTTAGTTGTATAGTAGATTTCATCCTACTTTGTTTGAGAACTCTTACTAAATTCCCAAAAATAGGAACTCCCAAATGATGCCAACAACGAGAGCTGATTCATAGGCCATAAAAAAATCTCTAAGTTTTTGGCTCCGCTTCGATACTTTTTTGCATACTTACATATTACATCTCTATGATAAATATGGACTAGAAGGATTGAAAGGGCACATGTTAATCTTTTCAATTTATTGGGCAATAAATAGTTTGAAGTGACTAAAAGAATCAAATGTAGCTCTTTACTCTAGATGCTTTATTCTCATTCAGGTATTAATATATCCAATTATAAACCATGATGACTTAAATAAGAACTAGAAGAGATCTCATGAAAACTACAAGAAGAGATTAGTGATTAGATGAATCATGGAAATGAAACCAACTCCATAAGCCACAACAAAAAATATATGCAATGCAAATGAGAATACATGCCTTCAAATGAGTTTCCATGGATAAATAATCATCCTCCCTTAGATCTCTTGTAAGAATTCCTGAAAGATCTTCAGTTATCCACAATATCCATATGCTATGAGCTTTGATACAAAGATTGTGCATAGTTTTTCTCAGTTTATTCAATTTGGTGCTATTATTTTTATCCTATAATTCAGGCTTCAAACCAACCCCTCCATTAGTATTTGTCTTCCAAAACTATCTAGAAGAGGGTAATCAAAATCAATACTAGAATATCTGAAAGTCAATGATCCTTTCCCTCAAACTGTAGCTTTGTTCTCGACAAACCATTGTTGAGACAAGCCAAGAACTAGTGGAAGGGAAGTTAAATTAAAATTAAGAGCAACTAAAAGCCTTGCTAAGAAAAGTTCCCTTTCCACTATAGCTATCGGTTCTAGTGTCTCCTTGTTCAATTTTTCTGGCATCTCCTCATTTTTCATTTCTTTATAGAGAGCTTCTGAAAGATGTGCAAGATGTTCTTCAATCTCAAAAATCAATGTTGAGATAAAATGGAAGCATTGCTCTTGCAAATAAGGTGCTAAATCATTTATCCTTGAAGGAGAATTATGTGCATGAAGAAAACTTAGGATGTCTTCTAGAATATTCTTGGATCACTAATCTATGGTATCTTCTATTTGACTAACCTCAGTTCCAAAATAAGCATTAAGGCAACCAAACCAGTCTTCATCATTTTTCATCATAAATCTAAAACTCAGCCGAGGTAAATTGACACTTTTTAGGTTCCCTCTCTTGACAACCGAACCCCCACTAGTAGTTAATTTGTGCAAATGGGTTTCAACATCTTTGTAACTTGCTAGAGATGTAACTATGGCTTCAAGGAATTTAATAACCTTAACTCTCTCACATAGATCTCCAAATCCATTAGCTATTATTTTTTTCATCCCACTAACAAACATGCTTTCAAAAAGTTCATCCCACAAACTCTTTGAGTGCTTCAAAACAATCTTACATGCACATTGGCATGGAAACTCAACATTTCAACCAAAAACTATTTTTAGCCACTCCAAGCTCCCTTCAAATGCATCCATACTGTCTAATGTTTCTCTAATCAATGTTTCATTCTCTGCATATTCTTTTCCACTTTTCACAAGATCAAGCAAATACTTTCCCCCAAGCCTATTTGTAGAGAGAATATCATTTGGACATGTCTTAAGCCATGCTAAGCAAGACTCTTATATAAATTTTCTCAACAAAATCATCATGGGAGCTTGTAGCTTCTCTCTATGAGATTTCCACAACTACACCTCATTGTTTGGGTTTGGAATCCCACCAAACAACTATGATTCAGGTGGCACTGCGAGCATAATCTTATAAAAAAGAGGAAAATCATTTAGAACCTCCAAGAAGAGTTCCCCCACCTGACATAGTGTTTACTTGTATGACTCTTACCACATTACAGAAAATGGAACTGACTGCCCCCACCTTATCGATCTATCGGTCAGACGTGTCTTCTGGTTCCAGTGATGCGTCGATGGTTTTGTTTTTTCACTGGCATGAGGATCTTCTATCGGTGGGATGAGGTCTCCTGTTCCCATGATGGTCTGATGGGGATGTGACATCCCCATCGAACCATCATGGGAATAAAAGACCTCATCCCACCGATAGAAGATCCTCACACTGATGAAAAAATAGAATGATTCCACCGACGACATCTCCATTAGACCATCACAAGAACAGGAGACCTTGTCCCACCAATGAAAAAATAGAACCATTCCATCAACGAAATCCCCATTGGACCATCATAGGAGTAGGAGACCTCATCCTCCCCATAGAAGATCCTCATGCCAATGAAAAAACAAATGCCGATGCATCGTTGGAACCAAAAGACATATCAAGCCAATAGAACCCTTGGTGTGTGAAGTTTTCTAGCCATTTCTATCAGAATGAAGCAGATGGAGTTTAGGGGTTTTGTTTTAGATGATATGGAAAAATGTTTTTGGAACCAAATAGAGTTGAATGGGTGTTTCAAACTTAATCAAATCTTGTTTAAAATAGCCCAACCTGAAGAAAAGTGTACTTAGAAGATTGGGGTTTCTTTTATTATCATCATGTTTTGGTTTAGGGCCAAGAAATTGAAGCAAAATGGTGATAAAGGACAATAAGGCATGGGTAGAAAATGTGTTAGGCTATTTTGGGAAAAACATGCCTTAAACATTAGAGATCTTCAAATTTGGGAAAATATTTTCAGAGGTTCCTTGCAAAATCCATTTTGTGCACATTCTCCAATCAATCATTTCATTCCATGAGATCACATCTCTTTGAGGTATTCTGTCAAACAATTTAGATGTTTTGTCTATGATTCCACATCTTGCATATATTGTCTACTAGAGCATATCCATCTATAATATCTAGGTATCTTTTTAATTCCTCTATCTTTCATTAATCTCTTTACTATTTGAACCTTGTACAAATGTTTTAGAGAAGAACATAAGTTGTAGCATTTTTAGGATCTAACTAAAAATATGAATGGTTGATCAACCATGCACACCTAATGATCAACTATATATGTAAATTGTAATGCAATAAGGGTTACTGACATGTGAAGTACGTACAACCCTCATCAACTAAACCTACATGACTACATGCACCTAGAACCCAAGCAAAGCTTACAATGTTAGGATGTGTTCCAAAGTGCTTCATTAATTCAAATATTTTGAGAGGTTCCTTTCAAAATCCATTTTGTGAACATTCTACAATCAATCATTTCATTCCATGAGATGACATCTCTTTGAGGCATTCTATCAAACAATTTAGGGGTTTTGTCTATGATTCCACATCTTGCATATATTGTCTACCAGAGCATATCCAATTATAACATCCAAGTATCTTTTTAATTCCTCTTTCATCAATCTCTTTACTATTTGAACCTTATACAGATGTTTTAGAGAAGAACATAAGTTGCAGCATTTTTGGGATCCAACTGAAAATATGAATGGTTGATCAACCATGCACACCTAATGATCAAATATATATATAAATTGTAATGCAATAAGGGTTAATGACGTGTGATGTATGTGAAGCCATCATCCACTAAACTTGCATGATTGCATGCACCTAGAACCCAAGCAAAGCTTACAATGTTAGGATGTGTTCCAAAGTGCTTCATTAATTCAAAGATTTTGAAAGTCTCCTTGCAAAATCCATTTTGTGTACATTCTTCAATCAATCATTTCATTCCATGAGATGACATCTCGTTGAGGCATTCTGTCAAAAAATTCAGGTGTTTTGTTTATGATTCCACATCTTTCATATATTTTCTACTTAAGCTAGTTTTCCTATAGTTCTTGTGATTTGGTGTTTTCAATGTTGTAGAGTCAAATTTTCCTATATGCTTGAATGTCTTTTTTCGTAAAATCAAGTTTATACTATGCTCCCCCAAGTTTTGAGGATGGGTACGACAGGGGACGGTGGGATGTGTTTTTGGTATGAGGGTACTTTTGGGTCATTTTTTAGGGGATGGTAGGGGATGACTATAAAAAGTAGGGAATGTTTTAAAAATATAGAGAAATTTCAAATATTCATATTAGAACATTGATAAAGCATTCATCATAGGAATTGTAGAAGATTAATACATAACATTAGACTTGAATTGAGATTTCACATAAGAATTGACAAACAAAGTAACAAAATTCAAATTCTTTTATTGTCAATGTGCATACATAATAAATAAGAATTATAACAAAATGTCCAAAGGCTTCAAGTTTCAACTATAAAATTACAAAAACATAGAAAATATATGGCTGTCCCTAATCAACAAATGCAACTCGTAGGTCTGTATCAAAATTTGAGCTCAAGTTTGTGTCACTGTCAGATGCAAAGGAAGGGGGAAGCTTCTAGGTCCCCCAATTTCTCGAAACATTTCCAGGATGGGGAAGTGGGTACCAAGGTAGGGGATGGGTCCCCGTGGAGCACCGAGTTTATATGGTTTGGGGTTTCAAAGTGGGGTTTTACCTGACCACAGAAAACCTCTGTTGTTGGGACAGAGGTATACACCCCTCTTGCTTATTACACCTTATCATCTACTAGAGACCTCTGGGTGACTCTTGGAAATGGTATTGTGATGGATTGAGGGGGAAAATAGTAATAGAGGTCTTTGTGATAGTAAAGTGGAGGTTGGTATGTACACTATTTAATTCTTGTAAGATTCTAACCTGGAATCTAGAGGCACCAATTAGGAAAACCTTGGTCTGAGCCTTCATAAAAGAGTTTGCAATACCAATACATAAATGTAAAAATATATTTGATTTTGACTTGTATATCTGAATAGCTCTATTTCTTCTTGAATTAAACATTTAAAAATTGGTGTAGGAGAACTGAGGTATTTGTGAAATGTTGATTCATGGAGGTCTTAGGTCAATTTGATTTTTGAGTCTAGAAGTCATTAATAAGGTCATGATTGACCAATTCATATTGTAAGCATGTGTAGGAATAATGAAGAGTGTTGGAGGTGGTGGCAGTGCTATGAGAGGCTGGTAATGTCATTTTTCAATAAACCCTACCCCAAGCTAGTGTAAAGTGAGGGTTTTTAGTTACATAGGTTAGATGAGAGTTTTCCCATCTAAAAATTGTTGATTGATTGTTGAGTGGTTCATTGTGAGATAAAGTCAAAAATATGGGTCCTCAAACCTACTAGATGAGTTGAAGATTTTTTGCAATGGAGTGATTTGGAAGAGTTTTGTGAATCAATTGGTTGTTTGGATCAGCTTGTTTTGTGATGATTTGTTCAAAACCAAATTGCTTTGCATCAAAAAACTTTCCATCATATTGAAGCTTGATGGGAAGAAGGATCCATTGAGAGAAATAAAGGGGTGTTACTTGCTAGGAGGAGAGAGGTTGTGGAGTACTTGTTGGCTTGAAAAAGTGACTGAGCTCACCTTCCTTGTATTGAAGAGGATGTACCGGGTATGTATTTCCTTAATTAGGATTAAATAATAACTGATGGTTTTGTGATGAGATAGTGTTGATGAAAAATCATATGACTATGATAGTTGAAATTATTTTGGTGGTCATATGACATTCTTTTTTAGAACATTTATAAAGAAAGTATAGATTAAAGTTTGTTGTACAGAAGTAGTGAGTAGGCTACATTCCTCTGCTTGCCTCAAATCTTGATTTGGGTGATGACGACTGAGGTATAATTCCTTCTATTACCTCACACTTGTTCCAGTCATGTAATCACCTTGATGACTATTGCCTCACCCATGTTCTAGTCATGTATTTACCTTGATGACTGACTGACTTATTTTTAGGGCTTACATCTTACAAGAAAAATGAAGGCCCTTTGAACTTTTAGATCATCTGTGATAATTTAATTACATAGAAAAAAACCATGGAAGGATTTAAGTACTTAGAGTTTTGTTTAAGATATCACTGTACTATTTGAAGATTTTGGTATGTACTTTTTTTAAGCCAGATGTTATGCTTTTGGCCTTGAGATTGAGTGAGACTCTCAAAACTTACATTTTTTGGTCCTGACAATAGACTTTTAGTATGATATGGTTAAGATGGTTTGATTGAGAATTTGATAACAACAAAGGATAAGTCTCAATATTTTATGTCATTTAAATATTGGAATAAAGATTATTGGGCAGGACAACCTAAGACCTTAGATTTGCACCAATTATATATCAGCTAGAGACTTGACCTATACCTCATGTAACTCTCCATGATTGTAAATATGATCTTCAAATTGTAAATATATACATTCTACACAAGATTTAGTAGATACTTAGGGAATGTGTAAACATGATAGTGAATACCTTGAACTAGTTAGCTTTAGCTACTAGTTACTTCTAATCAACTAATGACATTTATATTTCAATTTTAAATAAAATTTCAATATTGCACTTCAAAATTTAGACAATTTCCACCTGCACTGCACATAAATGGAGGTGCCCTATTAACACATTTCTTTGATTATGCTTTCATCTCCTTTCACATTTGAGTATACTAACTTATTTTGAAAAAAAATTGATTTCAGTGTTCTATCCCATGGCTCAGTTCTTGTTTTTGTGTTGAAAAAAAATCAAATACTAAGCTTCAGTGTCATGTTGGATTGTCAGAAAGCTACAATGTGAAAATAGCTTCTTTAGAGTCTTCATTATATTATCTTTGCAACTTTGTTCTTTCCAAATTTACTTTTAAATACTATCAGTGACCATGAAGAAATTATTGCAGGAGTGGGACGTTATTCTTACCTATATGAGCCACTTTGGTGGGCAGGCATGATTACTAGTAAGTGCTTATTACATATTAAATCAAGTTTAGGTGACAACTAGAGAATATTAATGTTTAAAAATTGAAATAGATTACTTGCATTCAAACTATTAATTTCCTTATTTACAATATTTTTTGAGATTATAATTGTATGGATGGAGAGTTTATATATTCATTTTTTTCAAATTTCACAGTTTATCTGCAGTGACTTCACTGCCAGTCCTTAACAACTATTTCAGAATCAAAATTTTCACTAAAAATTAAATTCACCATCTTTTACGAATAACTACTAACTACCCTGCAAACGAAAAACTCCTTTTCGTTGCCCACTATTTTGTAAAACCCCCAAAAACTAACTACAAATAGCCAAAAAACTCAAATTCATGGCAGAGGATTATGTTAACTATAGATCTATAGACGAGCTACTTGCCATAGTTTCCATAGAGGTCTTGTTCTTCTTCCTCTTCCTTTGAGGTCGCTACTCCAACTTCTCCAACTACTCCAAATTTAGTTGTTTTACTTTAGCCTTTTCCTTCTTTACCACTGCCCCAACCTCTATTAATTCCACAATCAATTTCAGAGCCTCCCACCCACATGCTACTCCCTCTCTCCATCTAGCTTTATGTTTTCCTTCTATCCATTTCAAAAATGGTACGCATTTGAATGTTTCTTCATCCTATTCAATTTCAATTCCCTCACTGATATCCATCCCAACTCCCAGAATCGTCCATTCCAACAGTGAGTCCAAGTTGTTTAGATAATTCTTATGCACCAGTGCCTTCATGACCTCTTTCACAACTTCGATCGACTCTCCCAAATCTAAGCCGCAAGCCATTATGAGTGAATAAATGTCCAAATTAGTTTTGTACCTATGCATGAGCTGGATGAGTCTTCTTCCTAGAATTAGTTACACTAACTACACTAATTGTTCATCGTTGTACAAAAAACATCCCATCAGTCTCTTTACCAATGGTTCTCTATAAAAGTGTGAGAGTTGTTTCTTCGTTTGAAGCATGAAACTAGCCTCCATCACCTTTGCAATGATAGAGCCACCACCTCCTATACACCATTTTCACACCTATTGTTCACCACAGTAGAGGAGCATCGAGTAAGTAATGCCTTGAGAATATAATGAAATAAAGAAATAAAATAATTTAATAAATTCATTCACATTCCTTTCCATAAATGCTTGGAATACATCAGTCATCGCCGCCACCTAACTCTGCACACTTTTCTCATTCACTTCAAGAATTAAAACTTGCAAGTACTCCATTTTAGAGCTCCCTAAATGCACTACCCATTTCAGTCTTGTCATCAAGGGAGAATATTAATTTCAAATATCTCAACAATGCCTTGGGATGTCACATCAGTTAGAATAATCATTATCACCGTATTGGTGAGACTATGATTCTTATTCTATTGATATCCACCTTCTCCACCGATGAACAAATTTCCTTAGGTCTATCAATGGGCACCAAATAATGTCACCCTTATGCACCCCAAATCCACCAATATACATTATGCACTTGATAATCCATGCTTATATTAGGCCATTAGGGGAATGCAAAAATTTATTCCATCGATGTTCATGTGTCATAGTAATGTGCTTACTTGTGTTGAATTTGTCATTCTATTGGGGAGAGCATCGTAGGAGAGAGCCCAATAGGGTATTGTTACACCGATACTAGGTTATGAGTTGCTTTCATCGGGCCATCGATGAGGCTATAATGGGGGTTCCATCGATGAGGCATTATTAGGTGCTAATTTTTATTTAGGGACATGGAAAGATTTATGGAGCCTTATACTATTATGGTCTCATGCTTACTATTATGATTTTGATAGATTTTTTCTAAGGTAGTGAACTGTTTGGAAAAATGCTTTGGTAGACATGTATGGAAAATGTGGTAGCATAGACAAGGTAGTGAACTGTTTGAAAAAATGCCTCAAAGAAATGTGGTCTCATAGAATTCCATGAAAAGAAAATGCAATTGGCAGCTACTCCTAGTTATTAGTTATGCAATGTGAAGTAATGATCTGTAATTAAAGAGCTACAAATAATTTTCACTTTACTCCCAACCATAGATTTTACCCTGATCCAATAGAATTATGTGGTTATGAATCTTAATAGTTGAAATTATAGAAATTAGCATTCACTTGCTCTTATCCAAAATTAATAAAACATAAACTAATTTCTTAAATATCATAATTAGAAACTCAAGAAATAAATACTGAAGAGAATTATAAAAGAGAAGAGAAGAAGATAGATCACGAGCTTGATAATAGAGTTCAATCAATTTGAGCTACATCTTCGGGTCTCCTTCCCAATGAGGAACTAATTTATTAATGATGCCAAGAAATTACCACTTTTGTACATCACCCAAGCTTTAGTCCTGTACAAAATTTCTCACTATTACAATTCTGGTGTATAATAAAACCTTGTAATTCTTCCTCTCAAAAATAAATCAAACCCTCCATTAGCATTCTAATTCTCTCCAAAAATTCTTTCAAAATTCTCCAATAATTTTCCATCACTTGGTTGAAAAATTAAGAACCTACACCCCCTTTTTATACATAAAATATGTTATATGGGGTGTAACCTCCATATTTAATAAATAACTCCCCATGAACAAATAAAACAATAACCCTCTTAAAAAAAAAAACTCCCTTTTAACAAAATTACCTCTTTTACAATTCGTTTATAACCTCCCTTTAACATCAAAATCTTTAACCAATTATTTTAAGCCCCTTAAAATATCATAATTCATTGAAATATGAGAAAGGTGGTTAAAGGGGTTAATTTGTTGAAATATAAGTTTACGGGCTTTATTTCTCTCCTTGTTTTATGGGAAAGGCAAGAGGATTTTAAGGGATAAAATCCCACCAAATCCTCTTTTTCTTTTTTTCTTTTAATTTTTAAACCATACGTGTTTTTTTAACAATATGGTTTAATCCATATTTATGCCACCTTTTTACAATAATGGCTTTCCACGTGGAGAGGTGAGATGAAGCCGAGTGTCAAGGGCTGATTGGCCATTGTGCTGACTGGATTGATGACAAGGCATTGACTGGTCAACGTATGTTGCCAACTTTGACCACTTGTATCTTGTGCAAATGGACTCCATTTTTGATGAAACGAGTTGTGTCAGAAAGCTCTCAACAAGCTCTTCACAATGACACCCCATTTGACCACCTTTTATGACTTCAATTTTTTTTCCCTTTTTCTAAGCCCTCTGATTTGCCAATTGACCAGAACTTTGACTACTCACAAATTTTGCATACATACTCCTTTTGAGCCCATTCGAGTTGCATCAGGTTCGTGTTGGTGGGCCCTACACAATGATGCCAGTTCTGAGATATTTTGAGACTATGAAAATTTTAGGTTCTTCTGGATCCTCCTGGATCAAGTAATTTCATACTACTTAGGTTGAATTTGTAAAATCTATATTATTGTAATTGAAATTTTGTCATCTATCAACATCTAGTTATTAGTTATGCAATGTGAAGTAATGCTTTGAGTTTGAAAGGTGTCCAATGCAATGTAATAAAAGATATGAATATAAACTACATAAATCTATTTTTTACAATTCATTAGTTAAACTCTTTATTTTATTTTCTCTCTATATCTCTAGGCTATGGAAATGCCTTTCAATTTCAAAAAAAGAAGTTTTAATCTCTTGTTCTACAATTTTTTACCTTTTTTTTTTTTTTTTTTTTTTTGAACATGGGGTTATGTTAGTAGTGCTCTCATATTGCATGCATGTTAATGTAGTGTTTATATTTTGGCCTTCGTATCTGATTACATGAAGCTAATAGTAACATTGTAATGGTTTTTTAGTAAATTAGATTGATCATTGTAATTATTTTTGAAATTTTCCTTTTGCAATTATTTTAACACACACATGCAAATACTATATAAGTAAGTAATGGTTATTCTATTATGCAAACAAGGGTAATCATTACCTATGTAAGATAATGTGTTATTTTTATTTTTTTTTGCAGAAATGTATTGATAAACTCAAAAAAGGGGATAAAGTTAGGGAGTCAGCTTGAAGACAAAATAAATGGAGTTGTTCATCTAAAAGAGAAAGAGGGAACCTTCACACAATGGCCATTAAAATATTTGTAGAAAATGACATAGTTGAACATGTTTATCATGCACTAGTTAATGTTAGACATCTTGGCTCATTGCTTCAAAGATCTTAATTACCATGGTGTATTTCAAAGAGTTGGAAACTCTTAAACAACTTTGATATCTAGTAACTTGATATATATATATTTGCATTAAATTTTTTATTGCACATTACCTTTATTTATCATGATGTTGAATCAATCTTTTAATTCTAGCATGTTGTAGCTTGTTTGTATATGTAATATTTTTATTTGCTTTTATGTTTTAGTTCAAGTTTAATATTATGTTAGTTTTGCATTATAAAATTTATGGTACTTAATAAATTATTCATTTCATGACTATATTTACTACCAATTAATGGAAACCAGTAAATAAAATGAATAAATTAATGACTAAAATATGACTAAAGTAATGACCAAATTAATGACTAAAGTAATGACTAAATTAATAACTAAATATATGACTAAATTAATGACTAAATATATGACTAAAGTAATGACTAAAGTAATGACTAAATTGATGACTAAATATATGACTAAGTATATGACTACCATGACTAAATAAATGACTAAATTAATGACTAAATCAATTACCAAATCAATGACTAAATAAATTATTAAAATAGTTTAGTCATAAATTTAGTGGTGTTATAAATGACTACAAATAAACCATTAAAATAGTGGTGTGACTAAAATTAATGACTAAATAAATGACTAAATCAATGACCAAATCAATGACCAAATTAATGACTAAAATAAATGACTAAAATTTTTTAGTCATAAATTTAGTGGTGTTATAAATGACTACAAATAAACCACTAATAGTCACGTGACTAAAGTTAGTCATTTATATGCAATTTTTAGTAGTTTATTTAGTCATATATTGTTGTTTGTGTACTAGCGGATCACCAAGAGAAATCTCCTTAAATTTCTTGGCCATTTCAATAGGGGTAGGAATGTCAATAGATTCATACTTCATATCATACTTAGTCCCTTCTCCACCCTTCTTCAAATTAGCGCAAATCCTTTCCATTTGGTCCTCTAGGGTCAGGATTCTTTTCTCTAACATTTGCTTCATATTCAGTGTTTCCTCGGCAGCAGTCTTCAATGAATCAAACAATTCATCAATTTAATCTTGAGCTAAAGACTCCCCCACTTTAATAACCATACCACAAACCCTAACATTGGTCATGTTGAGTTCATGAAACACCCATTTAAATAATTAAACAAAGAAATGGAACCCTCCCTACCCATCTCCAAAACATTAGGAACATCCTCATGGTCCAATCCTTACCCACAACATCATCCTCCTAGGAAGAACTTACCTTATCCTAGCTAACATGGACCTCCTTACCTTTACCACTAGCAATCAAAATTTGAATCTTGAGGATAGAGTCAACAATTTTCTTAGCAATAGACCTCCTCTTATTCAACATTTCCAATTCCACACCTGGGGAATCTACAACATCCTTCCCACCATCCACCTTCAAGGGAGAAGAAGCCTGCATATCTACCAATTGGCTAGTAGACCTAATAACCAATTTCTTATTACTACATGCCTTCAAATCCTTCTTTCTCTTAGTCCCTAAAATAGGGGGTGACAGAGACACATCTATAGTTCTTTCCAAAAGAGACACATCTATAGTTATTTCCTTCAAGATAGTTGTAGGGGTACCTAACAAGCTTAGATTTACTCAAAATTTTAGTGGTCTTTTCCTCCCTACCATTTTCAAAACCCTTCTAGATAGGACTTGACTCCCCTTTACTTGAATTTCCCACAATAGAAGGTTGTGAGACCACTTCCATGAAAGCTTGGGAATCCAGGATATAATCTATGTCTTTCTCAGTAAAAGAATCTTCCTCAAGGAAAAATTTCCTCTTTTCCCCTTTCTTGTTGACCGACTCCTCTTCAAAGACAGTTTCATATTCAACAACTAGCTTTTGTTGCTTACCCTTGGAAGTAGCAAGTGTTTTAGCAACCTCAAAAGCTTTAGCATAGTCAGTAATTAACAGAATAATCCTGACATGCAACACCAAATTATTATGGTTCCTCTTGTGATTCTTTAGACCATATTCCAGCAACGTCAAAAGATAAAAAGGAAATGATTTTTTTTTTGTGGAGAAAATGGTTCAGGAGGAAAAAGTGATAAGAATTTACCACAGAAAAATGAACTTTTACGGTAACATACCTCATAAGTTCCTCAACCATGTCCCCTAAAAGTTCTTTGAGTGAGGTGCGCTAATACCCACCACTCTTCGTCATCTTAAGATCTTGTTCTTGAGTCCCTTTGAAAAAATATTGCATTGTTTCCTTTGATTCCTTCTTGTCTCTATAAACTTTATTTCCTTCCAATGAGAGCCCAATGATATTAGCAATAAAATCCTCATTTACATCAAATTGTGTTCCACCTAGTTTCAAAACCCCAATTATTCCAAGCTTTAGCAAACAAATTCATTGCCTATAGTTTATTTTCATGCACCCTTTCCAAATAAGGTGTGAGCCTGGACCTCTCTCCAAAATACGCCACACCTCCTCCTTTTTCTCAATAGCATCCTAGGAGAAAGGCTCCACATGATTTCTATCACCTCCCATGATCCCAAAATTTGCAGAAGTAAGAAGCTTGAGAACCTTACAATGATGAGGAGAGCCATAAATTCCCACAATCCATGTGGCAACGAACTTATGGCAGAGGAAAATAATGATCCTAGAACTCCACCCCATATGGAGAACAAGAAAGGTATCATCAACCCAATCATGATCAAACTTGCTGTCCCTCCAAATAATTACTTGCCACGTGATAATAGTCATGTGAACCCAAAGCATTAAAAGGTCATCATCCAAGTTAGCAGTTTTGAAAATCATGATTTAAACAAGCAATAGCCTCAATGGGGAGGGGGTTGTTGACATCCCACTCTGTCACGTGTCAAACTATGATGCTCCTTGTTTTGGCTTTGAGTGGATTTGACATATGTTTGGAAGTGTAGTAGATTACATCATGAACACTATGGTATTATTTTTGATATGGAATGGAAAACTTGGGGTCTTTACATTTTGGTATCAGAGCTTTACTTTGTCACATATACATCTCTTATATTATTTCTTTACAACTTGCATAACCATTTGTACTTTGTAACTTTATTTTAAGAGTATAACCCTTATGTAAACTTGTATCATTGAAATAAATGATTTGTTCATTGTATCATTGAAATAGATGACTTGTTTATGGTATCATTCAAATAGATGATTTGTTCATTGTATCATTGAGATAGATGATTTGTTTATTGTATCACTGAAATAGATGATTTATAACACCTTAAAATTGTATGTACATTGATAATGTTAGATGGAAGTACCTTGAGTATTTATGGATTACTCTTGGTATACATGTTATGGATATGTCATGTGATGAATGCACTCCTATCTCCTTACTTGAAGTGAATGCTACTCAATTATTGTACTTTGGTATGGAATGGAAAATGTGGGGTCTTATTAGAGCAACAAGGTTCAACTCTTGGACCTATGCCTAATTACGCTTGATGCTATGTTTTTCTAGGTTAACTCCTAATGGATGGTAGACACTATCAACAGGAATGGGAAGGAGAATCCCATGGTGATCCCAATGGTAAGTTGGATCAGATTTTGGCCATTTTGAGTAGACAAGAGGCTAGGATCAACAACCTAGAACAGGCAAGACAGAGTGGGCCATCTGGGTCAAATCCTAGTGAAAGTGAAAACAATAAGGATAAACTAAATGGAGAAAACCCTGAGACTGAAAGAAATCAAAGTAAGCTAGGGAAGGTAGTTGAAGAATTGGGTAAGGACCTCAAGAAGGTCGTGCCACCAAAGTTTGATGGAAAATATTTTGGGGATGGAGCAGAGTTTTGGATCATTGATATGGAGAGCTATTTTTCCCTACAAAACTTGTTCGATGAAACTAAGGCTGAATGGGGGTCATACCAGCTCATCGGTGAAGCTGCCACATGGTGGGACAATGAAAGGGCCAATCGAAAATTTTCATATGGTAAGGTAACATGGGAGCAATTCTTGCATGTATTCAGAAAGAGATGGCTTCCACTGTCCTACTTTGATAAAAATATGACAGAATTCTAGGTGCTCTTTCAAGGAGGAATGATGGTGAGACAATATTGGGAGAAATTCTCTCACTTGCTTAAGTATGTACCCCAATACCAACATGATGAGAGGTTTTGAATTCATAAATTCATTATGGGGCTTAGGCCTCAAATTGGAAATGAGGTGGACATGTATGGACCTACTACCATGGATAAAGCCTTTGAATTATCATTTAAGCAGGAGCATAAGATGCAACAGGTTGCCAACTACAAGAATAGTAGAGATGCAAAGTATGGTAAAAAGAATCCCTAAGGAAACTGCCAGGGTAACAATAATCAGGATAATCAGAATAATCAAAGTAACTAGGGAAATCAGTCCAATAATAGTAGGAATATCCAAAATCTAAAAAGGGGCAATAATTCTCAGGATCAGTATGATGGGAATCAAGGCAACGCAAAGATGACTAATTATAATAAAAACAACAATAACATAAGGGATTTATCTAACAGACCTAAGGCACCCATGGAGGTTGTTATACTTGTGGTGGTGAGAATTACATCAGTGTGTTCCCTCGGAGGAGGAACAAGTAGAATGACAAGAATCAACATCATATTCATGCAATGGTTGATAACCACCAAGCCGAATATCATGCTACACCTATCCAACTATCGGGTACAGTTTTTGGATGTTCTATTTCCATTTTGATTGATACTGGTGCCACTGATAGTTTTGTGGATTCCAATATTATATCTAAATTATCTATTAAACCAAGTTATATGGAAAATTCATGGAAAGTTCAGTATGGGAACCAAGTAGAGAGGAAGGTAGAGCAATGCCTATTTTGTAGTGAACTTGAACTCCCTAGTCTCAGAACACATGTCAATTTATATGTAGCACCTTTGTGGTCTTATGATGTAATTTTAGGGATTAACTGGCTCACTGAACACAAGGCCCTTGTTGATTGCAAAGAGACAACAATAAAGTGTCTTGATGATTAGGGATACCATGTTGAGATTTGTGGTGTAAAAAGGCCTTTAGAGCTCAGGCAGGTTTCTACCATGTAGTTAAAGAAGGAAAGCTGAAAGGGATGCACTATTTATGCAATAAAGGTCAAGGACCTTGAGGAGATAGTGTCATCAAACAATGATCATCCCATACTAAAAGAATTTAAAGATGTGTTTCCTAACGAGTTGACTCAGCTATTTCCTAAGCCTGTATTTGAATTTTCTATAGACTTTCTCAGGGTGGAACCTCATTCCTAAAGCAGTACAAGATGAATACCATGGGATTGTAGTTAAAGGCGCCAATTGGAGGAATTGTTGGAAACATGGTTTCATTAGGCCAAATTATTAATGCCATGAGAGCTCTTATTTTATTTGTGGAAAAGAAGGATGGGACCTTGAGGTTTTGCATTGAACCTTTGGGATGTAAACAAGGTTACTATAAGAACAAATCTTGGGTATGTGCGGGATCATGATGGGCTAAAAAGTGTGATATGATGGGTATTTGTAGGGTATGTAGTATATTTAAAGTAATGAAATGAAAAGAACAAAGGGGATTCAAATTTCCTAATATAAATTATGATTTACTTTGAATTTAATAAATAAATATTATTCATTTTCTATTTGAATTACAAGTAAAGTCCTGATTGATAGGCTGATTGATAGGCTGATTGAAAAAAATCTATAGCTTTCAAACGAGATCACATTTTTTGATTCTGAAACATGCGTCACATTCTATTCTTCATATACTATAGGATTAAAAAAAAATGAATTTCATGAAGTTTTGACCAAGTTAAGGTGGTTAGATGTACGAGTTTATACATTTTTTAAAATTTGTAATAAAAAAATCATAATTAATTGTTTACTTGAGAAAAATTACAAAAATATGCATCACATTGGGACATGATTCTCTACTTATATCTAAATATTATAAAAAATATTGTGTTTTATTGTGGTTGAGATTAGTCAGAATGAGGACACCTACTTCTTATTTTTTCCTTGAAGTTAATTGCTACATTGAAATTTCAATTTTTTTTCCTAAAATAAGATTTTGTTTTAAAAAAACCTAGTAGTTTAGAAACTACATTCAATTTTCTACAAATTCTATTCTTACATATTTTTGAAATAATATAGATAACTTATTCAAATTTTTACATCAAGTTGTCTAACTCTAATTTTTCTAATTTTTTTGCCACTTAAGGGCATGTTTTTTCGATGATGATCCTGCACATACCTATACATGCTTCCTCGTATTGATGATTTGTTTGATCAGTTAAAGGATGCCAAGGTATTCTCAAAAAAATGATCTGAGATTGGGGTACCATCAATTGAGGATAAAAGATAAAGATATTCACAAGACTACTTTTAGGACAAGATATAGGCACTAAAAATTCATAGTGCTACCGTTCGGGCTAACCAATGCCCCTGTAGCCTTCATGAATTTGATGAATAGTGTCTTTCAAGACTACCTGGATAATTTTGTTCGAATCTTCCTTGATGATATCTTGATATATTCTAAGTTAGAAGAAGAGCATGACAGGAATTTGAGGATTGTATTGCAAAGACTAAGATATCATAAGTTATATGGAAAAATGTCCAAATGTACCTTTTATTAGTCTGAGGTGCACTATCTAGGGCATGTTATTTTAGCAGAAGGGATAGTTGTGGACCTGGATAAAGTTAAGGCAATATTGGAGTGGCCAGCACTGCATAATGTTTTTGAAGTCTGTAGCTTCATGGGGCTTGTCAGTTATTACAGGAGGTTTGTTCAAGGGTTCTCATCGATAGCAACACCCATTACAACACTCTAGAGGAAGGGAAATAAATTTGAGTGAAGTGATAAATGTGAAAAATCCTTCTAGTTGCTCAAGGAGAAACTCACTTCTGCACCTATTCTGGTTGTGCCTGACCCAAATGGGCATTTCACAGTGATTACAAATGCATTAGGGGATGGTGTAGGAGCAGTCCTTATGCAAGAAGGACAAGTGGTAGCATATGAGTCGAAAACGTTGAAACAACATGAACTAAACTATGCACCACATGATTTGGAGTTGGAGGCCATAGTACATAGGACTACCTCTTAGGGAAGCCTTTTGTGTTAAAAAAATCATGTCGTATTACAGTATATCTTTACTCAACCCAACCTGAATGCCCATCAGAGGTGATGGTTGGAATTTGTGAGTGAGTATGACTTTGGCTTCATGTACATTAAGGGAAAGGAAAATAGGTTAGAAAATTCCTTGAGTAGAAGAAGACATCTTGCAGCCATGGTTATAATAAAATCTAGCTCTAGGCAATAGGTGATTCAGGCCTTATCAGGGGATAAGCACTTTGAAAGGGTGAAACAAGCCCTAGGATAGGATCCTTCGGATCACAGATTTGTGGGATATATGTTTGAATCGGATGGACTCTTGAGGTTCCAGGGTCATATGTATATTCCTAGTTCTGCAAGATTAAGAGATTTGGTGCTAGAGGAGTTCCATAATGCACCTTATTCAGGATACCCCGGTGTTACGAAAATGATGGAAGGACTTAATCCATTATACTTCTAGCCAAGAATCAAGAGAGATCTAATTGCATTTGTAGCCCAATGCTTAGAGTGCCAGTGAGTTAAGGCTAAGAATGTACATCCAGCAATACTTTTATACCCTCATAAAGTGTGAGAATATAAGTGGCAAGTGATAACCATGGATTTTATTCAGGGGTTGCCGATGTCTAAAAACAAACATGATACTATCTTAGTGGTGGTGGAAAAATTGACTAAAGTTGCTCATTTCATCCCTATGAATCTCAAGGATGATTCGATGGTTTTGGAAAGAAAGTTTGTGCAGGAGATTTTCTGCTTGCACGGAGTGCTAGAGATGATTATTTTAGATCGTGACACTTGTATGACTTCTAGATAATAGACTACACTGAACTCTTCCTTGGGAACCAAACTAAATTTCAGTTCTGCATACCATCCTCAAACCAATGGTCATTCAGAGAGAATGAATTATGTTGTGGAGGATCTCCTATGAATGTATTGTATGGAACAACAACACAAGTGGGAGGATTATTTTACATTAGTGGAGTTTTCCTACAACAACTCGTACCACGCCTCTTTGGGTATGGCACCTTTTGAAGCTTTGTATGGCCGTAAATGTCAGACACCCATCAGTTGGGATATGGTGGAGGACTAGATTGTGATTGGGTCTGAAATGTTAAGGGAGATGGAAGATTAAATGAACCTCATTAAAGAAAAGTTGAAGCAAGCATCAGATTGACAAAAGAGTCTTGCAGATAAGAATAAGACTTTTAGATAGTTTTCTATGGGAGACAAGGTCTTTTTGAGAGTTTGGCCACAAAAGAGTTCAATCTCTTTCTGCTAGAACTCAAAGTTAGCCCCTATATTTGTGGGACCCTTTGATGTCTTGGAGGTGGTTAATCTAGTTTCTTATAGGCTTGTTCTACTACTAGCTCTATCCCAGATCCATAATGTATTTCATGTCTTAGTGCTTAAACCCCATCAACCAGATGTTTCTCATATCCTTAATTGGTGTGCCTTGTAGGTACATGACCTAGGGGTGATGTAGTTGGAGCCCATCAAGATATTGGAAGAGCGCAATGTTAAGTTGCAAAATCAAGATATTATGCAGTATAGGGTCCAGTGGGACCAATATTCAAAGGATAATGCCACATGGGAGAATGTTGAGGACATTGACAGATTGTTTCCTCACTTGAGACTCTAGTTTACTTTTTCTTTTCCTGCATATTGAGACTTATGATACACTGATGTTTCAGATTCTATTGTGTGGATGTTTGTAATAAGACATTGAGATGATGTCTCTTCCAAGTGGGGAAGGATGTCATATCTTGAACTCTGATGCTCCTTGTTTTTCTTTGAGTGGATTTGACATATGTTTGGAAGTGTACTAGATTACATAATGAACACTATGGTATTATTTTTGGTATGGAATGGAAAACTTGGGATCTTTACACAATCCCTAGAACCCCTAACACCTAGATTAGAAAACATATCAGCTAATCTATTCCCTTATCAAAAAATATGAGATATATAATACTCATCAAAGGGATTAAGGATTTCGATAGAATCCACGATGATGGATTCAACACTCCATGAAGGGGAAAAATATTTCTTTATATTATTGATAATATTGAGAGAGTCCCCCTCAAGCCACACCTTCTTAAAACCTTTCATTTGGGCCATCTTCAAACTATGATAGGCAGCAGCCACTTCCACATAGTGGTTTATCTAGGTTCCCAAAGGGAGAACCATAATGGAAACAGACCTACCATTATAATTTCTTAACACTCCCCCACAATTAGTAGGTCCCAGGTTACCATTAGTAGCTCCATCGAAGTTAACCTTCACCCATCCAATAGGAGGAGCTTTCCAAGCAACATCATCTCTAGAGGCTTTCCCTTTAGCGAGATGAAGAGAAATATCACAAGGAAGCTTCCAATTATGTGCTATAGAAATGCCATCTGGAGTGAGGATTAACCTTGGACCATTGTGGAAAGAAATCCCAGAGGAAAAATTCTCTTTGATAGAAGCACAAATTTTATGAGCCATAGAGATAGTAGGAAGAGTCGAACTTCTGAAAATCCTATTATTACGCTCAATCCAAATACCCCAAGTGATATAGGGGAGAGAAAGAGACCACAAAAAAAGTAGAGTAGGATTGGAGGAAGGTCCAACCCATTAAGACCACACTTCCCCAATTGATGAAGGGAACACCCAGCTAAGATTCGAAAGAGAAAGGACATAGGCCCAAACCTCTCTAACAAAACTACAACCAATCAAAAGGTGAGAGGAATTCTTGGCATCCTCTTCACAAAGAAATCATCTATTAGGCTCCACAAGACCTCTCTTCACCAGATTATCAGTAGTTAAGACCTTACTTTGGAAAAAAAGCCAAAAGAAAATATTAACCTTGGGAATCAATTTAGAGGACCATAGGTGATACTAGAAAGGAGCAGGTCCAACAAAGGAAACTTGAAGATGAAAGGCCAAAGAGACAAAAAATTTACCATTGGAGGAGGGCCTCCACACAACCTTATTAGTAGAAGCAAAAGAGGGAATATGAACCAAGGACAAAGCATTAAAGAGATCCTCCAACTCAAGATCCACCTCATGTAACCTTTTTCAGTGACCTCCATGTATATAATTGGCAACAAATCTGCCAACCCTTTGCACACAAATATCCACAAAAGGTTGAGCCCATGGTTTATCTTTAAGAGGCTTGTTACCAAACCAAAAATCCTTCTAGAAGATAATTTTCCTACTATTTTCTACTTGCCAAAAAAGACCTTTAAAAACAAATCTACAAGCTTTGACCATACAATTCTTGAGAGCTAACCCAGATGGAGAGGAAAAGTCAAGAGACAATAGATATATTATACGATCAACCCCATAGAGGTATTTGCTCAAAGAAATTTTAGCCCATTCACTCTTAGCCAAAATAAGGTTCCACAATTGTTTTCCAAGAAGGGCCACATTAAATTCTTTTATTTTATGAATTTTAGGACCCCCTAACTTTTTTGGCCTACAAACATAATCCCAAACAACCAAATAGATTCTTCTCTTTTTATCAACCCTAGACCAAAGGATTTTTTTCTATATTCCCTCTAGCTTCTCCACAAATTTACTTAGCATATAAAACAAGGAAAGATCATAAATAGGAAGATTCTAAAATAGACTTAATCAACTACAGTTTCCCAACTTGACTTAATAGTGCACCCTTCCAACCAACCAGTTTGGAATTGAACTTATCAATTAACCCCTGCCAAAAGGATTTAGGAACATTAGAGCAAAAGGGAAGACCTAGATAGGATGCAAGAAGCTCACCAATCTGGCACTACAAGATTCTAGAAATTTTAATTTGCCTATGGTCAGGAGTGTTAAAGAAGAAAATAAAAATCTTGGGTAGGCTAACCTTATACCCAGAAGCAACCTTGTATCTTTGCAAAATAAGATTAATAGCATTGTCCTCCTTAATAGGAGATTCCCCAAGCATGAGAAAATCATCAACAAACTACTGATGGGAATAAATAAGATTACTAGAAGAAGGAGCCAACCCATACATTAAAGAAAAATTAATAAATCTCAGCATAAGACAACCTAGCGATTCTACCATGATTATAAAAAGAAAAGGAGATATATGATCTCCTTGTCTCAATCCCATCGAGCAATCAAAGAGAGGAGAAGGAGACTCATTAACAAGAACATAGAACCTAGGGGTGGAAATAAGCTGATTAATAAGACCCACCAATTTATCCCCAAAACCAAAAGCTTTTAGAATCTTAGAAGGAAAACCCCAATCAACTCTATCATAAGCTTTAAGAAAATCAAGCACCAAGATAAAACCAACACGCTTATTAATAGTGAGGGAGTGAATATTCTCATGGATAGTAAGAATGGAGTCTAGAATTTTCCTACCAGCCACAAAACTATTTTGCTGAGGAGAAATGATAAGAGGAAGAACCTTTTGCAATCTAACCAACAACACATTGGAAAAAAATATTGTAAATCGAATTACATAAACTGATAGGGTGAAATTCATCAAGGGAAGTAGCACCCAATTTCTTAGGCACAAGAAAAATAAAAGAGGAATTCAATTCCTTTAAAAGATTGCCACTACCAAAAAATTCCTTAGTGGCTTCCACAACATCCTTGGCAATAATATCCCAAAACTACTAAAGAAAAAACATCAGGAAGCCATCAAGCCCCTGAGCTTTATTACCTTCAAAAGAGAACACAACACTTGTAATCTCCTTCACCATAGGAATATGCACTAGCTTCCTATTAATATCATCAGAGATGACATGCGAGATGTACCCAAGAAGATCCTCTTGACATTCTAGATCTAGCTCCCCTTCCACCGAAAGAAGGTTGAAAAAGTAAGAAGATGTCGCTTGTTGCAGATCAACATCCTTCTCCAACACCTATTTGTTGAACCTAATAGCATCAATATGATTAGAAGCCAAGTGTCTCGAAGTAGAAATGTGAAAAACCCTTAAATTTTTGTCCCCACTTTTTAGCCACAAAACACAAGATCTCTACTTCTAGAACTCCTCCTCCTTAGCCACAATGTTATGCAATCTAGAAAGAAGGATGTTCTCCTTCATAATCAATAGTTGATCATTCCTAAACACTTGGATGGATTGATGCATAGCAAGAAGCCCTCGGTTAACTTCCTCCTTTTCCCAAAAAAATGTGACCAAAAGAAGTTTGATTCCATCTCCTAACATTTTTCTTCACATTCGAAATCTTTTTTTCCACTCTATACATAACTAACCTAGATCCATCTAAATGTTCCATTAATCATGAACTAGATTTCTGAGGTCAAGATGATAGGTCCACATCTTCTCAAACCTAAATGGAAAATGTTTCTTCCTACCCAGTAATTCCACAAATAAAGACAAAGAAAGTGATCCGACCCTAGTTTGGTCAAATCCAAGAGCGAGTAGGAATAAGAGACAAGCCAATGAGGAGTGATAAGATATTGGTCAAGCTTACCCTAAATAAGGGCATCCCCCACATGATGGTTAGACCAAGTGAAAGAGGATCCTTTAAGATCCAAGTCAAGGAGAGAATTATCATTGATAAACTTCATGAGATCATATATACTATCATCCACAATCTATGAACCTCCCAGCTTATCAGCATCATGTAGGAGCATATTAAAATCCCCCATAACTAGCAAGTTAAGAATAGGATTTTCCAATTTGAAGGATCCAAGATTCTCCCAAAACTTTTTTCTAACACTCTTACTATCAGGGGCATAGATATTTGAAAGGGTCTGGAAGAGAACTTATCCCACAAATTAATAAACGAACTAGCCATATGGTTGTATTCATGGAACACCTCAACCCCCTAAACCATCTATAGATTCCAAAAATTCATAAAATACCTCCCAAGGCACCAACCACATAAGATCAATGCATACCACAATCCTTAGAAAAGCTTATGCTTCAGTTTAAAAACTTTATTCAACCACGTTTTAGTTTCTTCTATTACGACAATATTAGGTCAATGATCTCTTACTAGATTAGCAAGAAGATCATGCTTGTGAGGGCGATTTAACCCTCTCATATTCTAGGAGATGATATTCATAAGAGCTTATGGGAGGTCCTTTTGGAGCACATGTCCAACAAATTTCTCTAAGAACCATTAGCAATATCCATTCAACTCTCCTTATCCCTAGTAACATTTGAAGGAGGGAAATCTGTACCTCTCGGCTTTGACATGTAGTCAGACCATTTCATGTTTCTATTAACAACTCCTGGTGAAAGGGAGTGCTTCTTTCTATTATGACCTTGCACTAAAATGAATGGAGGGTTGTCAGGATCATCAATATCCTCATTATCCTTTACTTCAAATACAACCACCAAACCCTCAACCTTGGAGCAATCAACTTATGAAAGACACCCACTACCATGGGCCCCTCAAGGAGGGGAACCCAGACCCTCATCCATAGACACCTTTTCTTCCACCAGAGCCTTGGACCTAGTATCTTCAAAAGACTCTACTGAGTTGAGAATAGGGGAGAGAGTATTAAACTCACTGCCCTGCTCTTGCTCCCTATTAAACATTTTTGAAATAACCTAGCCCTCAAGAATTCCTATATTCTCAACCTCTACCATATCCATCTCCATAGGTTTATCAAAAACTATGACTACCTCACCACCAAGGATAGACCTCCCTTTCTCCAAAGACTTCGAAGAAATCTCTTCAGGAGCCTTCTCCTTTTCTCTCCACTGTTTAGTCACCTACTTCAGAATTTTAAGTGGAAATTTATTATCCCAATGACTAGCTTTCTTGTAATGGAAGCACATGAAATAAATTGACTCCCACTTGTTCCCATACCCCAAACTTAGAGTTGATCTTCACCACAGAGGGCAGGTGAGCAGATTGTTCCACATTCACATAGAATTTAGCATAAAAAAGATGCTTCCTAAAAGCTGTCATTTGATCAATAAAAAAAAAACACCCAAAATTACTTGCTATCCCTTTAAACACTTTCCCATCCCATAATTCAAGTGTGAGAATAGAAATTTAAACCCAAAAAAGGGCAGTAGAGAAGGAGAACGAGTTAGGATTTAAGCCTGGTTCCCACCTGTTTAGCATCAAAGAGGACTTCTCAATAAACCATGGGACACCAGTCGAAGCAACCAGTAAGTTATCTTCAAAGTTCAACATGAAGGTAAAGAAACCTTTGGCCATTTCTACAACATCTACCTATCCCTTAGGTCTCCAACGGTTGAAATAAAACTTCTGAACTGGGTCAATGTGAGGACATGAGTTGGCCAACAAATTTACCCAGGAAAGACAACCATATTTGAGACACTTATCTCAAAAATTCAATCTGGGATAGAGATAGAGTACTCTCAAGTATTTTCTTTTGCAAAAAAAGTGATGTAGAGAATCTATAAACAACATCTAAACATCAAGAACTTAAGTCCCAAAACTCATTTGGAGAAGATCAAATTCAACAAGCATCATTGATTCACTAACTTTCATCAAAATTCAACTGTAAATTCACTTGATTCTTCAACTCACAAAGCCAAAAATCATCAAGACTTGATTAAAAACATTTATCAATCACTCAAACATCTTAACCATCATCTTTTGTTAGAGATAAACCAAACATTCTGCCTCAAAACTTTGTTCAATTAGATTTCCAAAATCATGCCCTTAAGACACCAATGCTATATCATGGTTCACAATCGTCAAACTACCAAGTTTTTCCCAAGCCTTATACCTAACATTGTGACATCTGTAGCAACATTATTAAAGTAGATTCAAATCATAAGCATCTTTTCATTTCACTGTTTCTTAGTTACATTCTCTCTAGCAGACAACACGCCAATTTGCACATTAATTTCATTTTGCTCATCTCATCAAAATCAACAAGTCAGCCTTAAAAAAATTTACTAGAGAATTTAGAAATATTTATCAACATCCTTTAGATAGTTTCAACCCCAAAACAATCACTCAAATCACCATTTCCACAAATTTACTCTTCTTATAGTCTAACCATTATTTTCCTAGTAGGGTTACCAATCTCTCAGTTAGGTATATTTTTCAAACTATAAAAGATATCTATAGACCCAAAGCATTTTATAGAGCCCATTTTGACATAAATTAGCATAGCTCAATCTCTAATATCATTACTTTAGAAGAAATTACTAAACAATTGACTGTCCTAAGTATTTAGGCTACCAAATAGGCCAAACTATCAAAGAAATACATCTTAAAACAACTCATCAGTCCTTAAATCCCACAAATAGTCTTAGGATAGTCTCAAAAATGACCAAAAATCAACCAACTCTTGAACATTAACATGCCTCCATAAGTTACAAAACTCAAACCCTCGTTGCATGTTGTTGTAGACTTGAATATATAGGGGTTTATAGGAAACAACATTTACAAACCTTGTGAATCCTTGTAAATACTTCATATCAATTAAAATATGTCTTCCCAAGCCCAACACAGTGTCTTCCATCCATTATCAAAGCTATTTCAATATATTCCACTTTGTAGCCATCCAATTCATGTAGAAAACTCAGTATTTCTAAGAGAGCAGCCCCAAACTTTGTATTTCTCCACCTTCCTGCATCTGCATACACACACATGCCAAATATATACTAAATATATCATATTCATTCCATCCCACTAACCTACTAAATACATATCAGTGTGATGGAGGATTAATTCCCTAAATGACTTTCAAGCCCTTGATTGAAAGGCTTACTAGTAGATCACTGTTTTCTTGTTTATAAAACCACTAAGTCTGAGTAAACCCCTACAAAATAATTCTAGTGGATTCTTAATTCATTTCTCTAAGAGAAAAAGAAAATAAATAACTTTTAGTCTGCAATACAGTCTGTACAAGGACTGTAAACAAAAAGAAAACACAAAATTGGTAGAAACAAAGTGTCTTTATTACTAAAATTTGATTTCAAGATACAAGGTTTGGCTTCCTCCGTATTTTCCATGCTTTATAAAGGTTTTTCATTAGTTATGAGAACTTCCTTCTCATATCCCAATGACCAACAACCTTCTAAATCTTCGTGACTCTTCATCTTCTGATTTTATTCTCTCTTTCTTTTCATTTTTGCAAGTTTTACAACTTTAACATTTTTGGCAATATTTTTTGAAACTGACTTGAGTTACCTCCTAATGACCTAATTGGTACTAAAAAAAAATTGAATAGGTTTGCACATGACCTTTTACATGAATTTACAAATGAATCATTCAATTTAGAAAAAAAATTCCTATGAGAGGTAACTAGTGAACTAGGTGCTCTTGCACCATACAACCAACCAACAAAATTTTCCAAGTCCCTTGGAAACATGCTTGTACCTACAAAATAAATTCAAATCTCCCTTTTCCTTTGTCTTGGTTCCAATCTCTATCTTCAATGTTGTTTTGTCTTCACTATTTCCTTCACTTGTCTCTTGTCATCTTTGTCTTATCTTTTCCTTTTTCCTTTCTCATTCTTTATCATCAGGTTCATATTCTTCTTTTCTTCCTCAAAAGGACATAGGATGTCCCTTTTACCACTCACCACTTTTCTCTAACTTTTCCTCAACCAAGGACATAAAACTATCCTTGCAAACTCCTTCTCTTCAACAATCATCCTTGATCTTCCCTAATCAATCTTCTTTCATTTTCTCAACTACTCCTATTAGTGGAGTATTGTTCAACCTAGCTGTAACCTCAAGTGCTTCCTTAGAAAATAATCCATATCTCTTCAACCTGCAAAAACAAAATCAAACACCAACTCAAAAAACCATCCATCTTAACCAACAACAAATCCTGGAAGATGACCCACTCTCCTTTTCCTTGCACCTTCTACCCAACTTAATATCCATTGGAGGATGGTGACCATAGAAATTTCCTTGTTTTCCAACTCACAACTTAGAAACCTTTTTCTCAATAGCTTAGATGGATCAAGCACCTACAACCAACCAACAATCTTAACCAACTATTAGCAACATCTTCAACAAACCATCAATTCAACAATCCATCAGAACCTTGCTAGCTCTGATACCAATTTGATGTAGACCATCTATCAACAACATCTAAACATTAGGAAATTCAGTCCCAAAACTCATTTGGAGAAGATCAAATTGAACAAGCATCATTATTTCACTAACTTTCATCAAAATTCCACTATACATTCATTTGATTCTTCAACTCACGAAGCCAAAAATCATCAAGACTTGATTACAAACATTTATTAGTCACTAGAACATCTTAACCATCATCTTTTGTTAGAAATAAACCAAACATTTTACCTCAGAACTTTGTTCAATCAGATTTCCAAAATCATGCCTTTAAGACACCAATGTTGCATCACGGTACTACCAAGTTTTTCCCAACCCTTATACCTAACATTGTGACATATTTAGCAACATCATTAAAGAAAATTCAAATCATAAAAATCTTTTCATTTCACTATTTCTCAGTTACATTCTCTCTAGTAGACAACACACCAATTTGCACATTGATTTCATTTTGCTCATATCATCAAAATCAACAAGTCATCCTTCCAAACTTTTACCAGAGAATTTCGACATATTTATCAACATCCTTTAGATAGTTTCAACCCAAAACCAATCACTCAAATCACCATTTCCACAAATTTACTCTTCTTATAGTCTAACAATTATTTGCCTAGTAGGGTTACCAACCTCTCAGTCGGGTATATTTTGCAAACTACAAAATATCCCTACAGACCCAAAGCATTTTCTATAACCCATTTTGACATACATTAGCTTATCTAAATCTCTAATATCATTACGTTGGAATAAATGACTAAACAATTAACTGTCCTGAGTATTTAGGCTACCAAATAGGCCAAAATATCAAAGCAATACATCTTAAAACAACTCATCATTCATTAAATCCCACAAACAGTCTTAGGACAGGCTCAAAAATGACCAAATCAACCAACTCTTGAACATTTACACCGCTCCATAGGTTACAAAACTCAAACCCTTGTTGCATGCTATTTTAGACTTGAATATACATGGGTGTATAGGAAACAACATTTCCAAACCTTGTTCCTCCTTGTAAATACTTCATACCCATTAAAATATATCTCCCCAAGCCCAACACACTGTCTTCCATCCATTATGAAAGCTATTTCGATATATTCCACTTTGTAGCCATCCAATTCATGTAGAAAACTCAGTATTTCTGAGAGAGAAGCCCTAAACTTTGTATTTATCCACCTTCCTACATCCGCACACACACACATACCAAATATATACCGGGTATGTGCAGGATCATGATGGGCCAAAAAGTGGCGATATGATGGGTATTTGTAGGGTATGTGGCTGATGACCCTTTTTTTACCCAAAATTGATGAAATGAAAAGGGTTTTTAAAGGAGACTGTCAGCTTTCCACCAATATAATATATGCTTTACTTTGAATTTAATAAATAATTATTATTCATTTTCTATTTGAATTATGACTAAAATCCTGATTGATAGGCTAATTGAAAAACATATATAGCTTTCAAACAGTATCACATTTTTTGAATCCAAAACATGCATCACATTCTATGCTTTGCATAATATAGGATTAAAAAAAGAGAAACTTAACTTCATGAAGTTTTGACCAAGTTAAGGTGGTAGGCATACGGTTTTTTATATTTTTAAAAAGTTGTAATAAAAAAATCATAATTAATTATTTACTTGGAAAAAAATTACAAAAATAATGCATCACATCTAGACATGAGTCCTCTACTTATTTCTAAAATATTATAAAAAATATTATCATTTTATTGTGGTTAGGGTGGTCAGACAGACACCTACTTATTTTTCCCTGAAATTTAAGTACTACTGCATTGAAATATTAAATTTTCACCAAATAGGATTTAAAAAATAAAAAATAAACCTAGTAGTTTAGAAGCTACATTCAATTTGCTACAGATTCTATTTTGACATATTTTTGAAATAATATAGATAAATTATTCAAAGTTTTACGTCAAGTTTCCTAACTCTGATTTTTCTGAATTTTTTGCCACTTAAGGGCCTGATTTTTCCGTGATGATCCTGCACATACCCTACTAAATATATCCTATTCATTCCATCCCACTGACCTACTAAATCTATATTAGTGGGATGGAGGATTAATTCCCTAAATGACTTTCAAACCCTTGATTGAAAGGCCTACTAGCAGATCATTGTTTTCTTGTTTATAAAACCAGTAAGTATAAATAAACCCCTACAAAACACTTCCAATGGATTGTTAATTCATTGCTATAAGAGAACAAAGAAAATAAATAACTTTTATTTTGCAATACAGTCCATACAAGGACTGGAAACAAGAAGAAAACACAAAATTGGTAGAAACAAAGTGTATTACTAATTTTGATTTCAAGATACAAAGTTTGGCTTCCTCTCAACTTTTCCATGCTTTATAAAGTTTTTCATTAGTTATGACAACTTCCTTCTCATATCCCAATGACCAACAACCTTCTAAATCCTGGTGACTCTTCATCTTTTGATTTGTGCTCTCCTTTTTTTCATTTTTGCAAGTTTTACAACTTTTACAATTTTGTCAATATTTTTGCAAACTGACTTGAGTTACCTCCTAATGACCTAATGGATACTCAAAAAAATTTGAATAGGTCTTCACATGACCTTTTACTTGAATTTACAAATGAATCGTTCAATTTAGACAAAATTTTCCTATGAGAGGTAACTAGTGAACTAGGTGCTTCTACACCAAAAGGAGCGGAAATTTTACCTTTGGGATTCGTACCAGACAAGTTTGATCAATTAAGAGATGATTCTAAGAAAAAATAATCCCTATTCTTATCAATCCCAAGGCTTAGATATTTAGAAGTTGCATCCAAACCAACAGACAAAAGTCCTGGTCCAAACTTTTCTACCCCGAGATTCCCCTTTTCAGAGAAGGATGTTGAAGAATACGTAGGACAAGAAACCTTTGAAGCCCCTTTCCCACCAGAATATTCATTTTCCACTAAAGGGGACCCACACTACTTACCTGCAGCAAAGGACCCAATTGACATCACCTTCCCATCAACAAGCTGTCCACTATTAACACCTGTAGCACCACCAAGGTTTCCCGCCTTTTCGAAGTTTGAAATTTCACCACCACCATCACCACCACCCCACCACCCTCATGTAAAAGTTCAATTTTCTTCACATAAAATGCACTTTGTATCAATACGTCTTAATATGTTGCTAGTTTGTATTGTGTGTCTTTTGCCTGCACTTAGAAAAGTTGGAATCCCATTTTGGAGTTACAAATATTTAGTCTTCTAGTGGATTTTTTCCTTGTATGAGGATTAGGAATTTCAAAATTTTTGACTCATTTTGGACATGTGTCAATGTATTGGGAGGTTTGCAAGAGTATTTTGACTCATATTCATGTTGGTCACAATGATAATTCGTATGACATGCAATATCATGTAAGAAGGTTATATTAGTATATTTACTCACCTTATGATAGTATTGGAAAATTTCCATAAAGCATCTAATGCATGGAAGAATAAGGATAAATTGGATGCTCAAGATATGGTCTAGTCAAATATTCTATGTTATGACACTATGTCAATGTGTAAGTAATATGATATTAATAGTCAAGGTATCATAGACCAAGGTAGGTTTTAGAATTTGAGTCTAACCAATTTGGGTGCCATAATTATCTTAGATTTGTAAATGGTTTCCAAAATCATTCCTTGGTCCCAATTTATAATTTTTCTGTAAATTGGATTTACACTAGGAGGTTGGATAAAAAAAAATTTAGGTTGTATTAATAGCAAAATTTGGTAAGAATTTAGAGAGAATTTATATTTGTGTAATTTTTTGTAAAGATTAATATAACTTCTAAGATCTTTAATGTGGATTTCTTTTATCATAAGAATTTCCCCACATATATTTCAAGTGTTATGGTTTGCATATCTTTTGTGGTTATTTTCATTTACATTTATGATTTATCAAAGTTAATAAAATTGGATGCTTTAAGTTTCCAACATACTTTCACTAATTGGAAACATCCTATTTGTACACTATGTAACTTTCCTTTAGTTACGTTTATATATCAATTTCAAAGTTTGATGATCCAAGAGCTCAAATTTTGTTTAAGTCTTCAGGTGTTGGAACATATTATTTGCAAGTAGAAGGAGTTGTTGAATCTTCAACAAAACATGAGTTGGAGAGTGTTGATTATTTTTAATCAGCAAATGAGTCATGATCAGATAATATTTTAATCTCAGATTTAAGCTTCATCAAATGATGAATTTACATATTTTGATACTATTAGTCTTGGTGACCCAAATGGTGTTTGGCTATTTGAGTTTGATGGAAATTGTTCTTCCATTGGTTTTGGAGTTGGAATTATTTTTATTTCTCCCAAAGGAATTTTTTTTCCTTTCTCTTTCAAATTACAGTTTGATAATACTAATAACACTATTTAATATGAAGCTTTGTTATTAGGAATGCAAGTTGCATGTAGGAAAGGTATCAAGAATCTTCATGCACAAGGTGAGGTCAAGTTTATAGTTTGTTAGGTAAGGAATGTGTATAAAGAAAACAATAGATTAAGGAATTATCACAATCTTATTTGGGATTGCATTGAAGAATTTGATGCTTTTGATATTTCTATACTTCCAAGGGAATACAATGACATAGCTGATCCTTTAGTAGTTTCAACCATGCTCATGAATGCCACACAAATATTTTCATGGTTCTACCTACACCATTGAGTTGGTCTTTTTCCCAAGTGTTCTTGACAATTCAGATAAGTAGCAGATTTTTAATGATGATAATCAAATTATTGCTTATTTGGAGAAGGAATATTTTTTTGATGAGTTGTACTTTGAAAGAAGTGATTCTCCACATTGAGAATATATTTTTGATATGGATCTAGTTATAGGTGAAGATTTCAGACAACTCAAATGGAATAAAATTCCTAAGGGGCTGGTATCCCTTGAGAAACTTTTTAATAAGCATTATCGCTATGTTAAGAAACAACTCTTTGATTTTGATTCATCTAAAGAGGTTGAGTAGATTAACTTAGGAATTGAAGTAGATCCTAAGATGGTAAACATTAGTAAGTGTTGCACAATTGAAGAAAGGGAGCAATTCTCTAAATTGTTAAAAGAATATATGGATGTATTGGCATATTCATATGAAGATTTAAAATATTTTTGACCAAAGGAGGTGTAGCATGAAATTCCACTTGAGCTTTGAAGCACAAAATTCTGGACCTTTTTGGTGCCTAAGGGGGAGAAGGGGGGAAAAGGGGGGTTTTCTTGAACCAGGGTTCAAGTGAACCCCCTTTCCACAAGCCTCTACTTTTTGATTTTTTCCAAGAATGGTGGGCCCCGTCATTAAATGGGTTTTCTCAAAGGGGGGTTCGATCGCGTGAACCAAAAGTTCCTTCGAACCCCCAAAAACCAATTTTTTTTTGCATGGAGTCATTTTTTACAACTTTTCCTTCCTCACTGGAATTGTAAACCACTTTTGTAGGTTTACCCATGAAAGGTACTGCCAATTTTCATTGGATGATAGAAGGAAAATTTGCATTCGATGATATCAAAGAGGCTATTACTCATGTGTTGGTGTTAGTCTTCCCAGACTACATAAAGGAGTTCATCATGTATAGTTATGCTTGTAAGCAAATGATTTTAGCAATTCTACTACAAGAGAATAGTGAGGGTTTTGAACCCTTGATTGCATTTATGAGCTATCCTCTAAAAAATTATGAAATAAAATATTCCCAAATGGAAAAAAATGTTTTTTTTGTGGTTAAGGCAGTAAAGAATTTCTAGTTTTACATCCTTAAAACCCATGTTAAAGTCTTGGTTCTGGATTCAACCATTAAGTCTATCTTGACACAACAAGAGTTTTGGAAAAAAAGAGGCAATCATATTGCCAAGATTCAAGAATATGAAATGGACATCAAGCCTACCAAGCTGATACATGGGAGAGGCTTGTGTCAGCTCACTACTGAAAATAATCCTTATGGAGAAATTTTAGATATTGATGAGGTAGATCAAATAAATTTCAAATGGTGTTATTCGTCAGTACTACTAATGAATGGTATTCCAAAATTTCTCATTTTCTCACTTATGAGGAATTTCCTGATCATTTGGCTTGGAAGGAGAAAAGAATGATCAAATTAAAGTCAACAAATTTTGTCTTATGGGACAATGGTTTGCACAAGTGTGCTTTGGATGGAACTTTCTTGCATTGTCTTGATGAACAACAATAGAAATATTTGTTGAAGTCATATCATGACTTAGCATGTGGAGGACACTTTTCAATTCCAATTACCACTCATAAGATTTTGAGAGAAAAGTATTACTAGCCTACACTCTTTTATGATGCGTACTCTAGGGTGTGTAAATGTGAGCTATGTCAGCAATTTGTAATTAAACCAAGGTTGGTAACTTTTCCTTTGAAACCAATTGTCATTGAAGACCCCTTTTAGTTGTGGGGAATCAATTTCATTGGTTCAGTAAATCCACCTTCAAGTGTGGGACACACCTATGTCCTAACTGCAACCAACTACTTCACTAAGTGGGTGGAGGCAATACCAGTTAAGAATGCTACTTCTGAAATTGTCTGTAATTTCTTGAAGGAAAATACCATTTCCAGGTTTGGTGTTCCTAACAAAATTGTTGTTGATAATGCTTCTACCTTCTCACCAAATGAGATAATTGAGTTATGTTTTGAGCATAACATAATATTGTCCCATTCATATGACTATTACCCACAAGGTAATGGCCAGGCTAAATCCAACAATAAAAACTTGATGTCGATAATTTGCAAGCTTGTGGATGAGAATAAGCATTTGTGGCACAAATATTTATATGAAATTTTGTGGGTAGATAGGAAAAATCCAAAGTGTGTGATGGGTATGTCTCCTTTTCAACTCTTGTATGGGTTGAATTCTAAAATTCCAATCACATTATAACTTCCTACTCTCAAATTGGATAAGACTATTGAGGATGAGACTTTTGATAGTTCAATTGGTAAGTAGATAATGTATCTCTCCAAATTAGAGGAAAAATGAGTTTAGGTAGCCAACCATATCATGGAGCATCAAGAAAAAGTTAAAATTATTTTTGAAAAGAAAGAAAAGTCTTGTGAATTTCAAGTTGGTGATCTTGTTCTCTTGTGGGACAAGTGAAGAAATCCAAAAGGTATGCATGGAAAATTCGATTCACTATGGACGGGGCCTTTCAAAATTCATCGATTACATGGTGAAAATAGCTTTCTCTTGGAGTATGAAGATGTGACATAGTGAGATGACAGGTGTTCAATGTAAGTATTTTTATATTCCTTATGTCTTTTTATTTTTGTTTCCTGACTCTATACCCAATGGATGGATAAAGGAACTTGGAATCTAGAGTTCTTCTCACTTCAATCATTTCTAAGAATGACTGAAGGAAGCTCCCTAGCTAGAGCAAATTGTTATCCTCGAATCCAGTTGTGCTTGATTCATGGGATAACCCCCCCATGAAACTTGTTCATTTTGTAGTATTGTGTACTTCAAGCATGTAAAATGAGGCAAATTTATAATTGTCCTTGATGCATATTCCTAAACCTCAAATCACCTATTTGAGCATTTTTGATTGTCTGTCTTTCAAAAATCTTTGAAACAAATATTTTTGTTAATTCTCACTCTTTGGGAGTTAATTTTTAACTCATGTCAGAGCACTGATTTTTAGTACTCCTACATGATACTAGTGTTAGAATTCTCTTCCAAATGTTGGAGTAGTGATTTTCACCACTCCTACATCTTGCACTTACCCTAGATTATGTCCTAGCAGTGATTTTCACTGCTTGTACATCTTTCCTTTTGTTGAAGTCTCACATGCGTGAGTAGTGGTTTTTACTTCTTGTGCATCTCCAATATTTTGAAAATGTTGGAGTAGTGATTTTCATCAATCTTAAATTTCTCCCCTTTTGTATGTTCATCATTAATGCATCTCAAGTTCATTAATGATTGACTTTAATAACTTATTAAATTCATTTTAGGTTAATTTCTCTTCATATTAACCCATTTTCTTTCTCCTCCTTCGCACTAATTGTCTGAGATCTTACCAAGCAACGTTGTGGATGGATTTCATGGGTGACTATAAACTAGGGTTTTCCCACCTTTTCCTTTTACTTTTTCTAGGTATGTTTGGTCTTCTTCTTCTTCATTTTTCATTAATGCTTTCTATTTTCAATGGGGTTTGATAATTTATTGTTCTTAATTTCCTATCATTGTTTAAGCTTGGTTCTTCTTGCTAGTTGTTTTCTATCTTATTGAGTCTTTCTTTCATTCAACTGGCATTTCCATTTCACTTTTGTGAGTTTTTATTTTTCTATTTGTTCACCACATCCTTGTGAGGTATCAATGGGAATTTTCAAGCAATGAAAGTATATCCCTAAGCTTTATATGTGGAAGCGGTAGATTTTACCATTTTTCTAATGTTTTTCCCAAACTCTATATGTAGGAGTGGTGAAAATCACCACCCCTATATCCAAAAAATTCCTGATCTCCAAATATGTTTGAGTAACCTTTTTCAATGCTTATAACATATTTAGGTTTTGCTCCATATGCACGAGTGGAGATTTTTGTTGCTCATGCATCGCTGCATCTTTCACCATCTCCTTTGTGTGGGAGCATTGAACATAACCACTCCTACATGAAGTGGTCTTTACCCCAAATGTGAAGGTGGTGAAAAAGCTCACCAATACACTTGACTCCATCTAAAAAGGGTCATGCTCGAGCAGTGATTTTTAGCACCTGAGCATGAACTTAACCTTCTCCACTACATCCACAAGTGCCAAATTTTAGCGATCCAACACACATTTTACCCAAAATCTCAAAGGAATGTAGGAGTGCATATTTTTAGTGCTGCTACATGCAAACAAACTTCTATCAGATGTAAAAGTGCTAATTTTCAACTTGCTCCTACACAAAAATAAATTTTCACTTAAACACTCATAAATCACTCTATTTGCTCTATGAACCTTGTTCCATTGCTAATGCTCCATTTTTTGTGCCTCATAGCTCATTTGTACTCACCCCAAATTACATGATTTCTTCATGCATTTTAACTCACTCTCATGACACATTTTATCCTAACATCTCCTAATCTATTGCTCTTGTGTTTCCTTTCAAGCTCTTATTAGGTAATCATTGAAGGGGACCTTCCTTGTTCTTTGGAACTCTTAGATGACATTGAAAAAGCCTCCATCATCTTCTAATAAAGGAGATAAAATGAAGTACAAATATCAAGGTGTCTTTCTGCCTACTATTGTGCTCTCAAAGGTGGATGAAATCAAAGACATAGAGATTTGTAACTAGTAAATGGAATATTTTGTAAAAATAATTGAGAAGAAACCATTAGAAGAAAATTTAAGATCTATCATTCATCAAAACTTTCACTTAGCATCTGCATTTCAAACTTCTTCTTATAACGCAAATTTTGTTCTCCAAGTTGCATCTCATTACACTCGAGAAGATAGCAGTGTGAGAGATTCTTTTGGAAAAATCATGATGAGATTAGATCCAAAGTTCTTTGATATAGTTTTCTGGGTTCCACATATGGAAAAATATACCAATATCTATATTCAACAAGCACAAGAGGTCTATGAAAAAGATATAAATATGGCTAAGCAATTGATTAATACTCAATGGTTAAAAAATCCAAGGTCACAACCTCTAGATAGCCTAAAGGACTTTCTCGAAGTGATTTCATGGAGGATGTTCAAGATATGATTATTCTTCTGAGCAGAGTGAAATGATTTCCCATTTCATTCCAATTTCAATATTGGATGTACAAGTATATCCACATTATTAGAAAGAGGAAAGTAGACATAGATTGGCAGACTCAAATAAGTGATGAGATTCATGAATAGTTGATCAAAATCCAAACTACCTTGAAATTCTATATGACTTCCTACTTGGTATATGTTGTTGTGGTCATAAGGAAATTTCTAGGGTTGTCAATAGAAGGTAATTGTAACACTCCATTGTGCGAACACCAAAGGACAACTAAAAAATTATCGCACATTTTTTTTTCTGAAAGAGAAACATTACATAAGATAAGTATGAACATACATTTCATTGAAAGATATCATGCATTTACAAAATCACCTACATCCTCTAGGGTACATGTGGTGGCATTACTAAACAAAGAACCCTTGCCAAAATGATAGCGAGTGAAAATGAAGATTATATGAAAATAGCATACGACCATCCATGAACGAAAGAGATGAAAAGATATACATCATTTATTACATTACAATTGATAGTTCAATATTACATTTTGGAACATATTTCCACAAATACAATGCATCATGGGTACAATAGTACATTACATAATGCTTCCCTTATATCAACGGGAAGATTACATCAAATACAAGAATAATACATCAATGAAGAATAAGGTGCAAAGCGTGGAATCATCTTCAACCAAGAGAAAATTTGATACTCTACATCCACTTTCAAATCACAAACACAACTTGGGAACCCAATGGGGTGCATAGCACATTCCACCTGACCACATGGACCCAAAGGCCCACCCTCCATGCTAGGATATGACAAGAAAGATCCTCAACATAAAACACTCAAGTGTACAAGGTTTGAAAAGATTCCAAAAGTGAAGAAACAATAAACACAAGAAATTGTGACATAGATTTTGGGAACCTAAAATGCTTGGCTCTCTTCTTAGGGTTTTCCACCTAGAAAGAAAGATATTTGGGCTCCAAAATACTTATGCACATTCAAATTAGGATGTGTGTTATATTGTATGATCAAAATGGAATGATTTAAGTGTGATTAAGCTATGGATTTGATTGGTTAACTATGCAAAACCTAAGCAAAAAGACTTGTTTGAAACCACATTGTGTATTACAAAAATGAACTAGAAACTTAAGTAAATGAAAACAAAATAGTGTGCACCTGGAGGCAAAATGAAGTCACTAGAAGGTTCTGGAATGTCTCTGAAACTTCTGTTAATGGCCATTGGGACTCATTCACCAAGCATGGAAAATCAGTCCTACTTGTGTTAAAATATTCCAAAAACCTATTTCTGACTATCTGGAGTTGAAATATCAGAAAATCAAATTTTAGGCCTACAGGTGGGATTCATTCGAAATGGGTGGACAATTATTCCACCTACAAAAATCTAGAAAATTAGAAGAAGATTTTATGAAGTTAGATCTGTGCTTCTACCTCCTATAGGTCTCTGCTTTTGAAATTGTCAAATTAGGGTCTAAAAGTGACCTTTCATTGATGATTTGACTTGAACAATAGGAGGATGAATTGGATGAATTTGAAATTCTATCTTCAAGGATACTCAAGCTTGCAAAGGACCTAAATCTGCATACAAACAAAACAAGAAGATAATTTTTTCATTGTTAGGGAATGGGGCTTTGCCTTGGTCAAACCCCATTTAGGTAATTAAACCAAATTGATGAAATAAATGAATCAAGCATGTAAAAATGGAATAGATTAACTTGAAATGATGGTTGATCTTTGATTTCTGCAACATATCATGAAGATTCAACCCTTGAATTTCCTTAGAAGCTCAATTGAAGGCTTGCAATGAGAAAGCCCTAGTTTGCTTGAGTTGTGATAGAAGATAGATGAATAATGGATGCTTGGATTGATGAGAGGGATGGATAGATGTAAAATGAGGATAAAAACACTTATTTATAGTCAATTGTGCCACAGTAGTCGATTATACTACATGACAAGCTGACATAAAGTGAAAATAAACTTTAAATTTCTCTTTTTCTTGCTCAAGGGTCAAAATTGGGGCCAAATAGGACTCATTCACTAGGCATGGTGAATGAGTCCCACCTAGATGGGAATTATTTACCAGGCATGGAAAATGGGTCCCATAGGGGCAATTTTGACACCTATGAAGTCAAGGAGATAGGAAAGAAGGTTTAAAATGCTATCTTTGCAAGTGTTTAATCAATTAAAGCCTCAAGATGCACAATATGGGTAAAATAGTACCCATTAGTGGTGATGTAAATTTTGAATAGGGCATGAGACACATAATTCAATGTGAAAGTGTAATTAAATGCACTTTACAACAAAAAAATTAGGTCCACAAGCTTAAAATGGCACATGAACCAATGTGAATGTGCAAGACACATTACAACACTAGCTTATCATTAATTTTACATTAATAACCTTCTAGATTGATGAAATAATGTTATTATAATGTTTAATTTAGCAATAAATGGGTTAAGTAAATCTAGAAAAGCATGAAAGTCCTTTATAGGACTTTTCAACACCTTTACAAGATGTCATTAAAATAATGCTAGTTGATTTGCAAGGGTCCAAGACCTAGTGTGGAAACATGAAATGCCTCACAACACTAGATTAGGACCTCATTAAGTTCAATTAATCTCATGTCAAGAAACAGGTCCAATTTTCAATGACAAATTTAGCCCCCACTTTAGTGAGAGGAACTTTCTTCTTTAGACTAAAGTAGTCATTCAAGAGAGATCCACATGTATGTCAAGCCCCCAAGATAAAAAAATCATACAAAGGCAAGAAAAAAAAATATAAACTCACTTTGGGCCCATAGAACTTTGGATCGTTCATGGGGTGAGAAGGGCCAAAACATAAAGAAAAGGAAAAAGAGTAACATACACTAGTTGCCATGTACTCACAAACACAAAGGTGGCTATGGGGAAAATTCATGCCGCTAGTTGGGCTTCCCACTCAACCATGCTAAAGCTATACCCATTAGATAACTTTAATAAGGTTGCACAAAGCCAAAGAAATGCAAATGAAAATGTCAGTTTAAGTCTCATAAGACTTTTTCCTTGTCGTAGGGCACCCACCATGGGTTCGACTCTCTGGCACTCCTGTGGTACCGGTTGGTGTGTCCCGCCAGTGCTACCGGTCACTGTAAAAAGTTTACCAGCGGTGGGGGGTTATATGGGGGGCCGTGCTGCACTCGATTCCCTTCTTTAAAAAAAGTCTCATAAGACAAGAAAAATACGATGGCACGATAGGAATGCAAGTTGTGTTGTGCAAGGTGGCTAAAAAATAAGATGGCTCCACAGGCATGCAAGTTGTGTTATGCATGGTGGTCGAATGGGAATGCAATATGTAAAAATTTTATGTGCAATATGTTCGAAGGATTCTTGTTTAGTTCATGTAAGGTCAGTCACTTAGGGAACATTGTGTCTAATGTCTCCAAGAGATGACCAATCAAAGAATAGTATATTTACAACATAGGGGATGCAGTGTGTTGCATCAAATCACCAAGAGGAATGCAATATTATTAGAAAGATCACACTTATGAAGGACATTACACCCAATGTCATCCACAAACTGAAAAATGCATCACATAAACAACAATGCCTCACTAGGAACCAATAATTCAAATGAAATAAAGGTAATGTATTCGCCCCATTTTAAAGGAATTAATACACATCATTTTGTGATCAATTACTTGAAAGTAGAGAAGAAAATAAAATAAAAAAATGAAAATGAGACATGAGAGCCAACCTAGAAAGCTCTATGCCAAGTCATATGTTTCGAAGGTAGGCTACATCATGTCAAGGGAAGAGAAAGAAAGAGAGTATGTCACATGCATTTCCATCTTAAGAAATGTCGTCCACATCTCAAGCTTGCTCTTTATTTTTTCATGAAAGGTTAATGAGTAGTCAAAAGAGACAATGACAAGTGACATGTGAGGATAAGGCTTGCTAGCCCTTTCCCCTACTTAATGTAGGAAAAAGGTGGCCCTAAAGTGGATGATGGTATGCTACCCCTTGCAATGGATGCAAGACATGCAATAGTGAGAATGTAATTATCATACAACTATTACATGGCAAGGAGCAGAAAGTAAGGTTATTTATGTGAATAAGAAAGAGTCTTGGAAGAGTGTTGCATTTTATATTGAGTGAAGGGTTGTTGACCTTGATTAGACTACAATAGCCAAGACCATGAGTCATTTTTTATGTTAAACTCTATAGGATTGCAAATACCTTGTTCTCGAGCACCACAACCTTTTCCATTAGACCCAAATCATTTCATAAACTGATAACATTTTCCATAAAAGATTTTCCAGGGCTTTGGAATCAAGAGGTTGTTCGTTGTTGTGTTCATCAGGGGTAATTGTAGAATTTGTGGCATTATCCAAAGTAGTTAAGGTAGCTTCTTTTGAGAGGTTATATGAATTATGTGTTGTTATGATGTGTGGTTGATCTTGTGTCATGTCTTTCTTTTGTGTGAGGATGTGTTTTCCCATAAATGAGAGTGTAAAGTCTAAGGATCCCTAATCATCACAAAATAATTTAGATTGTCATGCCTAAACGTTATGTTTAATTGCAAGACGATCTAGGTTGGATGTTGGAATAAATGTTGTGAGAGGACTTGTAGCTCCTTTTTCAAGCTTCAAGAAACTTTCAGGCTCAAGATCAACTTCAAGTTGATAAATTTTATTGTTATAGAAATATTTCATTATACAGTGAAGGGTTGAAGGCATTGCATTCATCTCAGGAATCCATGGTCTACCTAGAAAAAGGTTGTATGGAAGATCATAAGGCATAACATGAATAGGAGTTTGCAAAGTAACCCCAACTATAATAGGTAAAGTGATTATACCAAGCAATTTCTTTGTTGTATTATCAAATCCTAGAATAGAGATAAAATTAGGTATGATTTGTGATCTATCAACTTCTAAGTGATCAAGGAGAGTCACACCACATACATTAAGAGCATAACCATTATCTACAAGAGTGTGTTTGATTCCTGTCCATTTGTATTGAGCAATAATCATGAAAGCCTCACTTTATTTTTGCAACTCCAAAGGAGGGAGCTCATGTTGATGAAAAGTAATATCAAGACTATGTTTTTGAACAAGAGCTGCCACATCATTCGGAGTGGTTCCAGAAGGGATTGTTATTTGTCGTAAAGCATTTTGAAGGGTGGTGTTGTAACTTGGTGATGTTTGAAGTAAATCCCAAAGTGAAATTTTTGCAGGAGTATTCTTTAATTGTTCAGCAAGGTCATACTGCTTTGTGGGTGGGAGGTAGCGAGGAGCACTAGGTGGATTAGGTAATGGTAATGATGGTGGATTTATTTGTGGTGGTTGTGGGTTATTTCGTGTGTTATATGTATGAGAAAAAATATCATCACTAGATTTCTATGATGCATTAGATGGATGAAGGGGATACAAAGGTGGGTAAAGAGTAATTTTAGGTTTAGTGAAAGGATGAAGTGGATGTGAAGCTGGGTAAAGGATAAGTTTAGGTTTATTGGAAAGGTGGAGAAGATGTGAAGGTGGGTAAAGGGTGAGTTTAGGTTTAGTACATATTGAGGTTGAATATTGTTAACATCCCATAACAAGGGGGATTCTTCATTTTCCTTGGAGGGTATATTATGTTTATTTTGGACCATAATATCCTCCCTAGGAGTGTTCCTTGAAGAACAAAAAACCACATGTTCATGACAATTAAGGTTTGGTATATCTAAAAGAACTTCATGACCACTAAGGGAGGTAGTAATGGTTGAATTTTTTTGATTATTGATAGTGGGGGGATTACGGGAAGGTTATATTTTATTTTTGGTTGTTGTAAAGGACACATTCTCATCTACCATACTAGGAGAGCTTGTAATATGTTCATCGAAGGTTGGAAAAGTAGCTTCATCACAAGTATAAGGAGAATCAAGAATGGAATTGATTTGTTTGAGAAAGTTGTCTGTAAGTGAAAGGAGGCAACTAAAATCCTCATGATGCTCACTGGTTATGTTTTCTAACAGCATAGTATCTTGTTCATGGTTGTATCATGAACATATATGATTTCTAACAACATAGTATCTTATTCATGGTTGTATCTTATAAATGGTTGTATCATGATCATGTATGATTTCATTACTTTGTGCCCTAATTTCTTCCACAATATGAGAGGTAGGGGAAGGATCATAAAGAGGGTTATCATAGGTTTTAAAGATTTTCTTGATAAATTATTATGTAAGTAAAATGAGACAACCAAAATTCGCATGAATCTCATTGGTTTTGTTGTCTAACAAAGTATCTTTGTCACAACTAAGAGAGATACTAGGAGATGAACAAATTTGAGTATCATGATCATATATGATTTCATTTCTTTGTTCCCTAATATTTTCCAAAAGAGGAGGTGTAGGGGAAGGATCATAAAGAGGGTTGTTATAGACTTTAAAGATTTGATTGTTGAAGACCACGCTATCATCCTCATCGTTTACAATCTCATGTTCCTCAAAGTTATCTGCACAATGGAAATTAAATAAGGTGATGTTTAAGGATGTGTCTATGATTTCATTTTCTTGTATGAAAATATCTTCCCAAAGGGGATGAGGAGAAGGAAAAACAAGAGACGCATGATTCTCAACGATTGTATCTCCTTTCACCAAGATACCTTCATCACTTAAGGGAATATGATCATCATGGTTATCTATGTTTGTAGGCACTTCTATCACATCATCCACACAAAGTGGAAAGATAGGACTAGGACATGCATTGAATGAATGATGATTATGCTTAGTAACTAATGTTCTCTTTGTAGAAATTTTAAAAGAACAAACTATGTTAACTCAAAATGCAATGTAAAAAGCTGAAATGAAATGCAATTTTTAGATAATAATGGACTAATTATGCTATTGGAATGCAAACTTGAAATTTAAACAATGCATGAAATGAGGTAAATGAAGCTATATTAGATGAAATGGATGCTACAAAATGCAACTAACTGATATATATATAGGTTACTTCCTCCAAACAAAAGCTTAAAAATAAGGTTTTGAAGTCTGTAAAGTGTTGTTTTAGGGGTCGAAAGGGATTGATTCGCCCAAGGTGGCGAATGAGTCCCAATATGGACCTTTTGCAAAAATTTCAGAAATTTGAACTTGATTGTTATGAATTCTGAGTGCTAAGATGTAGATCTAAGGGAAAAATGAAGAATTTCGGTAAATCTAAATGAATTTAGATGCTACAAATGCAACCTAAATGCACTTTTTTTATGAATACAAGATTTAACACCTAACATGCAAACTAATGCAAATCCTAATGAAAGATGAATGCAAGGCTAGATATATGATGAAAAATACAAAATCAAAAGAGAGAAATATTCTAAAAGTTGCGTTCACCAAAATGTGGCATAGATTTTGGAAACCTAAAATGCTTGGCTTTATTCCTAGGGTTCTCCACCTAGAAAGAGAGAGATTTGGGCTCCAAAATGCTTATGCACATTCAAATTATGATGTGTGTGATATTTTTTGATCTAAATGGAATGATTTAAGTGTGATTAAGCTATGGAGTTGATTGGTTAACTATGAAAAAACCTAAACAAAAGGAATTTTTTGTAAACACATTATGTATTGCAATAATGAACTAGAAACTTAGGTAAATGAATTTTTTTTTTAATGAGATTGAATAGAGTGCACTTGGAGGTAGAATGAAGTCACAGGAAGGTTCTAGAATGTATTTGAAACTTCTGTTAATGGCCACTAGTACTCATTCACCAAGCATGACAAATCAATCCTAGTTCTACTAAAATCTTCCAGAAACCTACTTCTAACTATCAAGAGTTGAAATCTCATAAAATCAATTTTCAAGCCTATACGTGGGACTCATTTTCCATGGGTGGTGAATCAGTCCACCTACAAAAATCTAGAAAATTAGAGGAATATTTTGTGGAGTTAGATCTGTACTTCTGCCTCCTATAGGTCTTTGCTTCTGAAATTGTCAAATTCAGGTCTAAAAGTGACATTTTGTTGATGATTTGACTTGAATGAAAGGAGGATGAGTTGGATGAATTTGAAATGCTATCTTCAATGGTTCTCAAGCTTCAAAAGGACCTAAATCTGCATACAAACAAAACAAGAAGATAATTTGTTCATTGTTAGGGAATGGGGGTTTGCCTTGGTCAAACCCCGTTTAGGTAATTAAACCAAATTAATGAAACAAATGAATGAAGCATGTAATAATGGAATAGATTAAATTGAAATTATGGGTGATCTTGGATTTCTGCAACATATCATGAAGATTCAACCCTTCAATGTCCTCAGAAGCTCAATTGAAGACTTGCAATTAGAAAGCCCTAGTTTACTTGACTTGTGATAGAAGATAGATGAATAATGGATGCTTGGATTGATGAGAGGGATATATAGATGTAAAATGAGGATAAAAACACTTATTTATAGTCAATTGTGCCTTAGTACCTGATTATACTACATCACAGGTTGACATAAAGTGAAAATACACTTTAAATTTCTCTTTTTCCTGCTCAATCGTCAAAATGAGGACTAGATAAGACTTATTTGATAGGCATGGTGAATGAGTCCCACCTACATGGGACTCATTCTCCAAGCATGTCGAATGGGTCCCACAGGGGCCATTCTGATACCTATGAAGTCAAGGAGATAGGAAACAAGGTTTAAAATGCTATCTTTTCAGGTGTTTGATCAATTAAAGCCTTAGGATGCATAATATGGGTAAAATAGAACCTATTAGTGGTGATGTAAATGCTCAATAGGCCTTGGGACACATAATTCAATGTGAAAGTGTAATTAAGTGCACTTTACAAAACTAAAATTATGTCCACACAACCTAGAATAGCACAAGAACCAATGTGAATGTGCAAGACACATTACAACACTTGATTATCATTAATTTTATATTAAGAACCTTCTAGATTGATGAAATAATGTTATTATAATGTTTAATCTAGGAATAAATGGGTTAATTAAATCTAGAAAAGCATGAAATTCCATTACAACACTTTACAAAACCTTTACAAGACGTCATTAAAAGCAAGTTATTTGATTTGCAAGGGTCCAAGACCTAGTGTGGACACATGAAATTCCTCACAACACGAGATTAGGACCTCATTAAGTTCAATTAATCTTATGTCAAGCAACAGGTCTTATTTTTAGTGGCACAGAAACATCTCACATTATCAACACATAACCACAACAAAATAAATGAAAAAACAACAAGAACCAATAACCAAAGAGGTTCCAAAAACAATAAGACATAAAAGCCCTTAAATGAGATCATGATATCATCCAACAATAAATATCAAGGGGCACCTTTCATTAGCATCAATAAGCTTACCATGAGGCATATATGCAACATCAAATAATAGAAAGGAGGCTCCAACAATAAACGTAAAGAAACAACTACCTAATATACCTAAGGTACAATTGCTTCGAAAGGTACAAGAACAACAAGGGGAAACAATAAACACACAAGGTTGCTAGAGGTTGGACTATCATCACATAAGCTTGGCATTGGTTACCCAATGTGGATCTTCATAGGTTACCATCCCCCTCCCTGGTTAAACCCTGGCAACCTCAACCGATCCTCAGCCCACATTCTCATTCACGAGGGATCAACATACCTTTCAAGAGGACAAGGAATTTTATCTTTTCCATTCCAGGCCTTCCCACTCATCTCAAGCCTAAGTGAGCACTTGATCCATGAGTGAGGATAAATTATTTGGATTAAAGTTAGATACTACCCAAACCCCCTAATTAATTATTAGGTTATCACTCGTTAAGGAAACTCTCAATGAGTTACCTGTATGCCACTTTGTGTGCCAACCCCCACTAAAATCCACTCCCCCCACTAACAAGAAAATACTTTTAATCACAAATGGGGCAAGCCAACTTACACAAAAATATCCTAGACAAATAGTAAATACATCAAGTGAGGCATGCACCATCTCATGCTAGAATTCCATAAATAGGCAACTTCCAAGTGCAAGGCTAAACCCACCAAAATCAAAACGAGCATAAGAGCAACCATTCACAAAGCCAAAATGGAAACCAACTATGAAGCAACATATTCTTTCCAATCCCCTAGAAGCCCAAGAAGAACGAATAATTAAAAACCCACAAACGAGCATAAAACGAAGCAACATGGATCCAACACAAAGCTTCACCATATAAAATCCCCTCTACAAAAAATAAACTCAAGAGGAAAATCCATCAATTCCAAAATCAAGCAACTCGACAAAGGAATTGTTATCACATTTCACATAACTCCACAACTTACCCACATAATTTATTAAATCAAGTCCTTTACACATTGATACGTAAGTATAATCAAAATAAGTATTATAAAAATATTTATTCTAAATAACCAACTACATAATGGATCTCCAAGCCATTGAAGCATATTAATATTTTAAGTACAAAGGTTAAAATGTGAAAAAAAACATATAAGAAATAATCTAATAATACTTTCCTTCGAGTTTTGATCAAATAAACATACTAAATTCACATAACTGAACCAATACAATATTAAACCTAAAGAAAGAAATGAAATACTAACTCTTATAAATCTATCATGTCTAATTTAGATAAATGGCCTGTCTAAGGGAAACTTGTAGTAATGAGACAACTTATAAAATATGGGATACTTGAAGTTCTTAAGCTCATCACCAACTTCTTTTAGTTCTCATACAAATGATACCCATTTATATTTCATTTGAATCCATTGCATAAATATAGAATAATTGAAATGTCCACAAGCATGCAAGCATCATTATGTACACAATCCAATTTAATTTGTATCAACCCATTAACATGAAATCAATCACCTAAAGGCCTCTTTATACCCTAGTTCGTACAAGCATGCTAGAAACGCCATATAAATTCAATTCACACATGCAATACATCTCTATCAAGGGTACATACAAACAAGGTGATGTATACAATTCAATCATATATATATGATTATTGGTATTTCAATTCAACACTAAATCTGTCATATAGCTTGAATACAAAATACCCCTTTTACTTGATAATAGAATGAATATGTACTTGATTAAATAAGTTATATCAAACAATTAAGTCATCATAAATGATTCCTGAACATACTAGTAAATGATTAATATAATATAACACTAACTTAATATTTATTTTATTAACTTTATTATAAAATTATTAATAATTGGGATGCATTAACATTTTTATTAACTTCACTACATTTACTAATATTTTCTATCTTTATTAACAAAATTACTATGGAGCTTCAATTATTATTACTATTTATTTTTTTTATTTTAATTTTTAAATTTCTTTAAATGGACACATGAATACATTTAATGGAATTTTCCTAATTATGTTAATTTCTTTACTTAAAGAAAAAGACAATTTTATACCACTACTTTTGTCTTATGTGAACTTTTCTTCCCCTCACACTTTAAAAGAGTAGAATTAAAGGATTTAAGTATATATGCATTTTATATAGCCACGTAAAAAAAAGGGGGTGGAAATGTGGTGGCTTAGGATAATTTTTACACATGCATTGATTTGTGTATAATTGATTAAAATAAATCTAAGGCATATTAAGAGTTTTCTACCTATAGAGAGTTAATCAACATGTACATTTCAAATAGATTAGATTTATTTGGCACCTGGTATATGAAGGAGGGACTCAAATGAGGCATTGTTATAGTTTTGTGAATTAATCAATTTCAAAAGAGAGTTAACTAAAACAAATGCACAAGATAATTGTGCATGACACAGAGTAAATAATTTGGAAATATTGGGTTATAATTGAGTATCCAAGTAATGACCAACCTAAGACTCACATGAATGCCTAGGCTTTAGGCATTGCTGCCATTCAAGGAATTCATCCTCCACTATAGGGAAAAAATGCACTGGGAGACATGTATTCAGAATGAGGTAAGAATAGACAAGGTATGTGTTCTGTTGAATAGAATGCCTCAAAGGAATGTGGTCTCATGAAATGCTATTATTGCAAGATATGCACTAAATGGATTTTTTGAAAAATGATTAAGAAAATTTCAAGAGAATGCTACTGCTAGGGGAGATGCCAACCCCTCACCCAGGGCCAACATCCTCAATGCCGTGCCAACATGGGAGCTTTGGAATAGCCACAGGTGCATGTGTGCAAACTATGGAAGCAAAGACAAGGTACAAGAGCCATTTGGTAAAATTTCTCAAAGAAATGGATTCTCCTGACTCCCTCAATTAGGGAATTAAATATTTGAATTAATGAAACACTCTGTAACACATCCTAACTTTGTAAACTTTGCTTGTGTTTTAGTTGTGCACAGTTAGGTAGGTTCAGAGGATGAGGGTTGCACATAATTCACACAACAATAAACCATAAATTGCATTACATATATGGTTGATAAATATGAGTACATGGTTGACCTATGTCTCTTTTGGATCACCTTATGAAAATTAATTACTTGTTATAATTCTATACTGGCATACCTTTATTTTAGAGTTTATGTTTTGAAATTGTATTATTATTTAACTCTTATATATATGTGTATATATATATATTCATTCAAGTTACTAATAATATTGTTAATGTTAATGATGTGAACTTTGAGACACAACCAAGACTACAATATAGCATCAATCATGAAACATAGTTTATGAGCATGATCGATGTATAAGAAAAACAATCCTAGTATCATGTAGTTTAGATGCATCTAATTGTTTAATTACTGGGGCGAGTTGGTATGAATCTCTTTATGGCTAATAAATACATCAATTTCAACATCGCCAAAATTTCTATCTATAATAATATTATCATTGTTATAACATCCCTCTAGTAAAATTATTATGTTTTCTACATGCAAATAATTAAATATCACGATAATATAGGAAACAAGAAGAAAAAAATACTACATCCCTCCTTCCACTAACAGACTACTCGCTATCTGATAGGGGACTCTCCTTAGCATCCTCATCTGAGTCCATAATTTCCTTCATGGAAGAAGATGGATGTGTACGAAGGCTTTCCTTCTCTTCCTTAGACAAAATAGGTGTGTTACGTCCACACCCCAAAGGCCAATCCCGAGTAGCAAATGGTTTCTTCACTTTAACTATGTGTCCTAGCTCTTCGATCTTCTTCCCTTTTTTTATCTTGAGCCGAGAGAGGGCCTGGGCCAAGATCTTTTCATTGGAAATACAAAGTGAAGCTTCCGGTGAGGGGTTTTCCTTGATGACCACACCCCTTTTTGCATCCTTCACTAACTTTCCTTTCCTCTTTCTAGTCTTCGACCTTCCCATCCCTACACATTGAATGGGGTAATCATTAGACTCTAATAAAATTTAAAGTCCACACTAATCCTAACATAATATACATTTACACACAAGATATTCCACTTATTTTGTTATTGAACACAAAGTCTCACTACATTTCTAACTGCATCCAAAATTTTACACACACTCATCACATTCACACGCTACACAAATTTCCCTAATGCATTCCCCCAATAGGAAGGATATCAGTGCATTGCGCACTACACCAAGGGTCCTATCCTTTCCACTAGTTTTTTGCACCATTGGACCAACATATCCTAATGACAACACCCGAGTATACAAGGAAAAAAAACCCAAAAGGAAAACATAACTCAAGAGTACAACACCTAGGTCAATGTGTAGTACCCCTCCGTTTATGCTTATGCTTTATGTTGATACTTTTTCATACTGTTAGACCTATGATGTTATGTTGGATACTTTGATCACTGGTTTTGAGCGATGGTGGATTATTTTGTGACATGATGATACTTTGTTGATGATTATTGATTTCAGATATGATATGATGTAGTGTAGATGTTTAATTTCAGTTGTTATTGATATGTATATGTTTATGATGGACTAACAACATTTATTTCATCAGTTTTGTTGTGAAGTGTATTGGTGTGGAGAACAGAATCGCATCACTCACTTGCGAGTGCCCTGCGATATCTGTGATTTTCTCCGCACGGTGTGCTTGTTTAATGCTTTATATATATATACATGTATGCATGTTATTTGCTTGGTTGCAGGATTTACAGGTACATGACACTGACTCCACCTGTGTTATCAGGTCTGAGCGTGTCAAGACTCAACGGAAATTTTGAACGGGAGATAGTAGTTAGGTTTATCCTAGTCTAGTCTTTAACCTTGGTCTTAGTACATTGTCAGTTTTTAGTTTTGAGTCATAGGTTGTATGGTATTTTCTGTTTGGTTAAATCATTTTGAAAAGGGAAATATTGGTTAATTTTTAATGTTGGAATATTGTGCTTTAATTATTGTTATTTAATTAATATTTAAATATGATTGAAATTTACTTACTTGATAATTTAATACATTAGTTAGCTTATTTGGTTAAATAGTTGGTCTTAAAAAGATTAAACTATTTTAATTAAATAAATTAATTAATTAAGTTAAATTATTAAGTGTGTAAATTATATTGTATTTAAAAGAATTAGAAAAATAAAATAAAATAAAATAAATAAATGCATGTAAATTAAATTTAGTTTTAAAAGTTTAAATTAAATAAATTGAAAATTGCATGCAAATTTAATTGGCAAGATTGCTGAGAAGTGGAGAGGATATTTTTCATAACCACTTCTCGACAAGTGTGCCAGTGTTTTTTATGAGGTTGTTGAAAATTTGTTACGGGGAGGTTATTGTGGATCTAGGGAAATTACAGAGGTTGTTGAATTTCCTCACGGGGAAATTATCAGAATATTGCAAAAACTCTCTTGCTGTAAAAAAAATTGAAATCTTCTTAGAAGTTGTTATCTCTCTGTTTTATTTTGGTGGATTTTGGAATTGGAAGATCCTTTGGAGGGATCTTAGTGGTTGGTTGTTTTGGAATTGGCTTTGCGGGAAGGATTTGGAACCTACAGGCAAGAGAGACTACAAAGGTTTCTTCACTACATAGCAAAGGAATACATGTATTCCTTTTTAAAAGTTATTTTGTTTGAAATGGAAAGGAAAGCTCCTGTAAATAAATTGTTGTGTTTAAATTAAAAGATTGTGAAAAGAATTTAGATTTGGTGTGTAAAATTTTAATGGCTTTAGAAAGCCTTTGTAGAAAATTCTCTGTTGAAAACATTGTATTTTGTGAAGGGAATTTAATTGTTTTGGGAAATTGATGCCTCTGGGAAAAATTGGATTGGAAATTAAAAATGCTGTGTGTATACTCTGTGAAACCCTGATGAAATTTGTAAAGTTTCCCCAATATTTCTACTGGTTAATCTTTTGAAAATTTATTTTTCTTTTCAATTAAATTCATGTATGAATTTAATATTCTTCATATATATATAAAATTGATTGAAGATATTATAGAAATATTTCTGTTAAAACGCCGTCCGAATTTTTATGCATTATCTGTAAAAAAAAATTTATTAAATTCGCGTTTTTTGAGAAATACGTCGTAGTATGGTGATTTTAAATAAAAATATATATATTTATTACCTTGGAAAAAATCGCTATACGCAATTTTAAAGCTAATGAAAGTTTTTTTTTTTTTTAAATTTAATTAAAATGGGGAGGGCCGAAACCCTCCCCACCAGTATTGGTGTTGGGCGCAACCTGGCAAGGCTGCGCACAGCAGCCATAAGGGCTGCTGGGCGCAGCCCTGGCCATGGCCGCCCCCACTCCTCTGTGGGAGCCGCGCATGGCTGTGGCCGTCTAAAATCTTATTTCTTTGTTTTTTTTAAAAAAAAAGAAATTTCTAAATGCGTTTTTTTTTGTTATAATGCGAATTTTTAATATTGGATATTTAATTCATTTTTTTATATAATGTGTATTTTTAAAAAAAAAATAATATTTATATACATATATTTTATATATTATATTTATATATATATATATATATATATGAATATATATAAATATATAAATATATATGTATATAGATATGGTTAATTGTTTAAGTATTATTATTATATTATTTTATTGGAGAATATAATTTTGGAAATCTTATTATGAAATATATTGTCAGTAAATTATTTTGTATAAGAAATATTAATGTTTGAGAAGAATATGGTTCTATTTTGTATGGGAATTTGAGTAAATCAAATTAGAGTAAATTGATGCAATTTTCATTAAATTATGAGATTTGGAATACGATTAGGCTGTTTTGTATATTGTTATTTATGACTGATTGAAAGGATTTAGCATATCCTAATGTAGATGAAATATTTTATTTTAACATGCTTTAAAACTTGTTCTTTGTCGGGCAAGATGGGAAAGTCTTTAACGATCAAGTCTTCCAGATCAACTGTTATATGGGGATTTTGCTTGTTAAGTTTAAATTTCTTGTGTAGTCTAGGGATGTGTACATGGCTTTTGCTTGGTGTTCAACACTTGTGTTATGATCATTGATTGATGTACGTTTAATCATGTTTGGTCTTTATAGAGATTTTGGTTATATGTACACTTTGTAAACCCTAGAAGGAAAAACATAGATTCCCGTGTTATGTTTAGGGGAGTGGCTATTTGTAAGGGCCGACACACAAAGTGGTGTCAGGGTAACTTACAAATAGTTAGTAACTCAGTGAAAATTAAAGTACACATTAGATAGAATAAAACATTTAACAAGATGCTTATGCCTCTCTTAGGACTCTTGAGCTACTTCAGTCATGAGTATAAGATGAGAAGGCCTAGAATGGCAAATCAATGTCTTGTTCCTTTAAAAGACATTCGATTCCGCAACAGTATGCAATAGGGGTCGGGTTTCGTAAGAGGTTACCAGGGTAACCCAAGGATTGGGGGCCGGAACCTAGGAAGAAACACCAGGGTAACCTTTGCATCATTGTGATGACACTCCACCTAAAATAACAGTCAACCTTGTATTTGTAGTAGATTCAATTGTCAAAGAAATCTGGAAGCAATGTAACCAATAGATTGTTTGTACTAGTGTCTAGGGTTAGTAGATTAGGTCTAGGTAACCTTATTACTATCTCCTAGCATGGGGGGTGGACCTACGGGTACCACATGGTTGGGTGGAACGTGCACCTTACTCCGTTGGGTCCCCAGTTTGTGATCATGGCATCGAGAGCTTCATGGATGGAGAGCTCGCGCATGGATTTCTTCTATACTTTCATCATTGTATAATGTAAACTTGTATTTGAAAACATCCCTCAAATGTATAAGAGGTGAACAATGTAATTGTATTTGTAACTATTATTGAACTACCTCATCAAGTTGGATGAGTATTGTAATATCATATCAATGCAATGTATGGAAAACATGTTTGTACTTTATTATATCTTGAATGGGAAATTTATTATTATGCAATGTTTATTTTATGTTATGATTTAATATATGCAATGCGAAATACTTAAGTCACTTATGGAGAACTCAAAGTAGTGTAACGTCGCTTAACCTAAGAATGTATGCAATTAATTAACTTAATATTATTACTTTAAAAAAAAAATTATTACACCTCTATAACACTATTGCAATGTTCTTAGGTTATTAAGACGGGGCATTACACAATGTAATGGGCTCACATGTATCTAGAGTGCTGGTTGGATGAACCTTGGCTTTGATATCAATGATGTAACACCCTGTCGTACGAACCCCAAAGGACAACTAACAAATTAACATACATTTTTTTTTTTGAAAGAGAAACATTGCATAAGATAAGTATGAAAATACATTACATGAAAAGCAAATATGAATTTACAAAATCACCTATGTCCTCTGAGGTACATGTGGTGGAATTACTAAGAATAAAACCCTTACCAAAATGATAGCGAGTGAAAACCAAAATTATATGAAAATAGCATATGACCATCCATGAATAAAAGAGATGAAAAGATATACATCATTTATTACATTACAATTCATAGTTCAATATTACATTTTCAGAACATATTTCCACAGATACAACACATTGTGGGTACAATAGTGCATTACATAATGCTTCCCTTATATCAACAAGAAGAGTACATAAAATACAAGAATAATACATCAAGGAAGAATAAGGTGCAAAGTGTGGAATCATATTTAACCAAGTAAAGCTCTGAAACTCTGCATCCACTTCTGCATCATGAACACAACCTAGGAACCCAATAGGGTGTGTAGCACATTCCACCCAACCACATGGACCCGAAGACCCACCCCCTATGCTAGGAGATGACAAGAAAGAATCTCAACATAAAACAATCAAGTGTACAAGGTTTTACAAGACTCCGTAAGCAAAGCAAGCATAAACATAAGAAAAATTCCACATTATCAACACATAACCACAACAAAATAAAGGAAAAACCAATAAGAACCAATAACCAAAGAGGTGCCAACAACAATAAGACCCAAAAGCCCTCAAATGAGATTGTGATATCATCCAACAATAAATATCAAGGGGCACCTTTTATTAGCATCAATAAGCTTGCCATGCGGCATAAATGCAACATCAAATATCTGAAAGGGGGCTCCAACAATAAACATAAAGAAACAATTGCCTCAATATACATAAGGTACAACCACTTCTAGAGGTACAAGAATAGCAAGGGGAAAAAACAAACACACAAGGTTGCTAGAAGGTGGAGTGTCATCACATAAGCTTGACATGGGTTATCCAATGTGGATCTTCATAGGCTACTGGCCCCCTACCTAGTTAAACCCTGGCAACCTCAATCGATCCCCAACCCCCATTCTCACTCATGTGGGATCAACATACCTTTCAAGAGGACAAGGTGGTTGATCATTGCCATTCTAGGCCTTCCCACTCATCTCAAGCCTAAGCAAGCACTTGAGCCATGAGTGAGGCTAACTTATCTAGATTAAATTGAGATACTACCCAAACACCCTAATTAATTATTAGGTTATCACTGGTTAAGGAAACTCTCAATAATGCACTTTGTGCTCTGACCCCCATTGAAAGCGACTCCCCATACTAACAACAAAAGACTTGTAATCAAAAATGGGGAAAGCCAACTTGCACAAAAAAATCTTGGCTAATCAATAAATACATTGAGTGAAGCATCTACCATCTCATGCTAGAATTCCATAAATAAGCAACTTCCAAGTGCAAGGATAAACCCACCAAAATAAAAACTAGCATAAGAGAAACCATTCAAAAATCCAAAATGTAAAGCAACTATTAAAAAACATATTCTTTCCCCTCCCTTGGAAGCCCAAGAAGAATGACTAACCGAAAACCCACAAACAAGGATAAAACGAAGCAATAGGGTTCCAACACAAAGCTTCAACATATAAAATCCCCTCCAAAAAAAAAAAAAAACTCGAGGAAAAACTATCAATTCCAAAATCAAGCAACTTGACAAAGGAATTGTTATCACATTTCACATAACTCCACAACTTACCCACATAATTTATTAAATCAGGTTCTTTACACATTAATACGTAAGTATACTCAACATAAGTAATTATAAAAATATTTATTCTAAATAACCAACTACATAATGGATCTACAAGCCATTGAAGCATATTAATAATTTAACTACAAAGGTTAAAACATGAAAACAAATATATAAGAAGGGTATGTGCAAGATCATGATGGGCCAAAAAGTGGCAATATGATGGGAATGTGTAGGGTATGTGGCTGACAATTTTGTTCTTACCAAAAATTGATGAAACAAAAAGGGTTTTTAAAGGAGATTCTCAACTTTCCACCAATATAAACTATGTTTTGCTTTGAATTTAATAAGTAATTATTATTCATTTTCTATTTGAATTAAGACTAAAGTCTTTATTGATAGGTTGATTGAAAAACATCTATAGCTTTCAAATAGTATAACATTTTTTGAATCTGAAACATATGTCACATTGTATGCTTTACATACTATATAATTTAAAAAACAAAAAAAATTCATGAAATTTTGACCGAGATAAAGTGATCAGACACACAAGTTTTTATATTTTTTAAAAGTTGTAATAAAATATTCATAATTAATTATTTACTTGGAAAAAAATTATAAAAAAATATGCATCACATTGATACATGAGCCCTCTACTTATATCTAAAATATTATAAAAAAATATTATCATTTTATTGTGGTTAGGGTGGTTAGACAAACACCTACTTCTTATTTTTCCACTAAAATTTAAGTACTATTGCATTGAAATTTCAAATTTTCACCAAATAGATTTTT
>VDFB02058242.1:228297901-228521086 GCA_007258455.2 Sequoia sempervirens | reverse complement strand
AAAATGTTCTTCCTACTTTTTCACATGATCACCGAAAAAGGGAAAAATCAATGGAAAAAGAAAAATCCGATTTTGTAGAACCCTAAAATCTGGAAGCTTCTAAGCTTGGTAAAAAGGGGGTTCGGATGGGTATTTCAGTATGGTGAAAAACGTGATTATTCGCAAGATTGTAATAAGTTTTTCACTAGATAATAAAAGTATTGGATGGCTGCGGTTTGGTGGATGTAGCCTGGATTGGGTGAACCACATTAAATTCTTTGTGTTATGATTTATTCTATGTATGTTTTAGTTTCTCTGTTTATTATATAAAATCTGCATTTAATTGATAGATCTGCCATCTCTAACCCTAACACCTAATCATGATGTTGTCGCTCATATACACTACACTAGAAACAATCTGTCCCCACAACAACCAACCCCGACTTCCTTAATTTTTCCTAATTTTCCTCCTCCTCTCTGATTAAGGGAGTATGATCTTGTTGAACAACTTAAGAACACTCCTGCAAAGATCTCCCTTTGGGACCTTCTTTAGAATTCACCTACTTATCACACTATGCTTCAAACATCTTTACAATTCAAGTTCCTATCCCTTCTAATGTGCAACCAAATGACATAGTAGCCATAATTCAAGGATTAAATGTTGGTTTTGTTTTCCACTAGAGTGAACTCCCCCCTTTGGATGCATAAGAACAAAATTATTCTTTCATGATCATAGCTCAATACAATATGACAAGGATAAAGTGAACCCTTGTTGGAAATGGCTCCACTCTTAATGTGTGTAGCCTAAACCTCTTATATAGCTTCGTGTGGATAGATCCAAAATTCAACCTAATTCTTTATCTATCAAGGGCTTTGAAAATGAAGAAATGAAACCAATCGATGTGATTAATTCACCTATTACAGTTGGAGTAGTCACATTGAACACCCCAATCCATGTCATGCCCCATAATATTTCATATAATCTTCTTTTAGGATGACCATGGATTCATGAAATGAATGTAGTGCCTTCAAATATTCATTGAAAAATGAAATACATTCACAACAACAAAGTGTATATCCTTGAAGCTAACCTTGATCCCAATAGTTGTTTGAACATTAAGAATAACAATGGGAATCATTTAAATGCATTAACACCAACTACACAAGTAGAACCCATTCAACAACAAGACACACAAACACGTATGGAACAAGCCATGAAGCTATTAGACGATGATTGGGGTTTGTTGGACTTCACACCAACACTCATGGATGATCCTTCAAAAGAATCCACCTCAACCACTTTAGACAACAACATAAAAAATTACACAACCACCTTTAATGAACACAACAATGACCAACAACCTGATCCAAAAGCAACAAAGAATCTTTATGGAAAAGGTTATGAGCTTATGAAACAACTTGGATATAGTGGAAAAGGATGTGGTGCTCACAAACAAGGCATTTCCAACCCTATTGATCCTATCACACAACAAACCACCCATGGTCTTGGTTATTGTCCTTTGATAGAAATCATAAAGCCTTCACTCAACATCAACATTATTACAAAACATCCTTCTATGATGATTAACACTAGTGGTCTTGATTGTTCTCCTTTACAAGCAATCAAAAAAAAATACACCTTCACTTATTGCCAATGTCATCTCAAAAAACACTAATAAATTGGATTCATTATATTTTACACCCTCCTATAAAGGAGAGCCCAAAATCTCACAATCTAATAGTTTTGTTTAGGTATGACATCTTGTGCATCTAAGCCAGAGATATCTTTGTCACATAATATAAGAACATCTACCATTGATCAAGAGGGTATCTTGTCAAGACTTCTCCAGGATCACTTGATCACCCTTCCTCCAAGAACTCGAAAGAAATTCTATTACAAGACTTCCTTTTGCACATATCACAAAGTTCATGGTCATTCCACTAATGAATGTAAGGATTTGAGTAGTAAAATCCAACATTTTTAGGAGTTTGGTCTTCTTTCTTTTGTGGGGGCACCTAATTTCTCTAATTGATACCAATTTTCACTCTACCATGCATTTTATTAATCATTTCAGCTCACCTTTCTCCCACACTAAGTGGGGGAAAGGGGTTAGGTAGCCTTATCCTCATATATCACTTGTTGTTGCCTCTTCTAACTAGTCGTTAACCTTTCATGAACATGTAAGAGAAAGCTTGGGATGTGGATGACATGCCTTAAGTTGGCTTGCATGTGACATACTACCTTTTTCATGATGTATCTTATTGGAAACCTATGACTTAGCATAGGGCTTTTTGAGTAAGCTCTCATGTTCTTCTTCTTCTACTTTAAATAAATTTCTCACAGTATTGGTGTTCACAATGGCTTTAAAGTGGGGGCATACATCGACACTCACATTTCATTATGTGATTTCTTTCTTCTTGCAATGCATCCTTTTCTTGGTGGAGTCATTAGGCTTGATTTCCTTCAAGAGTGTGATACTTCTTTTGATACATCCTCTCTTGGAAACATTAAGCATGATGTTCCCTAAGAATAAGACCTTGAACAAACTAAGCAAAATCCCTTTGAACATTCCTTACACTACCTTGCATTGGCAGTGTCTATGAGTGTCACGCATACAGAGTTTTGCTTACCTCATAGAGCTTGAAGACCAACTTTGTGGCACCTTATTAAAGTTATCAGGAGACCTATAAATTTGGTATGGTTTGAGTGGGAAGCCCATTCCAAGGCATGAATTTTCCCCATAGCCACCTATGTGTTTGTGAGCACATATCAGTTATGTGTCTCACCTTTTGTGAATTCTCACCCCGTGGATAACTAGAAGTTTCATGGCCCCAAAGTGAGTATACTTTTGGGATTTCTCACTTGGTAGACAACCAAGAGTTTTGTTACCCTAAACTGAGTATGAATTTTCTTTCCAAAACAAACAAGCCTAGATCTAATCCACAACATGTTGGACTAACGGTAGAAGCTTGATCCACCCCATTTTCATTTCATTCTAGTTCTTTCCATTGTATGATCATGTGTCTTGTCTTGTTGCAAATCACTCACCTTTCATGTGTCATTTCATGATTATGTTGGCTTGACTTAGGATCTTGGGTCTTGGGGCCTTGTGCAACCTCCTTTGATCTTTACCATTCTTTGTAATCCACATTGGTACGATTGGACTCTGCTTGAATGACTACTTTAGAAAGAGTTTGAAGCAAGTTCATCCTCTCACTAAAGTTGGGACTTAATGTGTTGCCAAAACATGTATAATTAATGACAAATTGGACTTAATGAGGCCTTGAGTTTAATTCAGCATTATCACATCAATCTAGAAGGCTTGCAAGCTAAACTTAATGTTAAACTAGTGTTGTAATGTGTCTTGCACACTCACATTAGTTCTTGTGCCTTCCTAGGCTATGTGGAATTCATTTTAGTGTTTTAAAGTGTAATTAATCACACTTTCACATTGAATTTTGTGTCCCAAGCCCTAATTGACCTTTACATCATCATTGTGCATCCCAAGGATTAATTTGATCAAAGACCTGACTAGAACAACCTAGAAGCCTATTTTCTTCACTTCCCAAGCATCCAACTAGAAAAATGGCCTCTGTGGGACCAATTTTCCCACTTGGGTGACTTATTCCTTGCTAGGTGGGACTAAGTTGCCCAACCTAGAAACTTAGTCCAATTTGGCCCATTTTTGACCTTTGAGTAGCAAAAAGTGAAATTTAAGTTTATTAATCTTACATGTCATCCTTAGAGATCCAATTTTTGGGCTAATGATGTGCACTAACTATAAAATCTACTCTCTAAAACCTAAATCACATTCCTTCTTTATTATCCATCCATCATTCTTCCATCTCAAGTCAAGCAACTTAGGGTTTCATAATTTCAAGTCATTAAGATATCAATTTTCAGACCTTCAAGGGCAGATCCTTCATGTTTTGCTGTAGAATTTCAAGATCAAACATCATGGCAAGGTAATAATCTCCATTATTACATGTTTCATTCCATTCTTTCATCATTTTGGTTTAATTACCTAAAAGGGGTTTGAACAAGGCAAATCCCTATACCCTAACATTCAACATTCCTTCTTCTCTTTTTGTGTTTTTGTTGATTTAGGAACTTTGAGGGTTTGAAGATCATTGGATATTTGTTTGAAGACTTTTTGAAGACATCTCTTTGTTGTACAAGATGAAATATCAACTAAAACTCACCATCAGGTCTGAAAATTAGAGTTTCAGAAGTAGACACCTATAGGAAATTGAAGTACAAACCTAGGGTATCCATTTCCACTTCCAATTTTCATAGATTCAAAAGTGGACTAAGTTGCCACTAGTGGAAAATTAGTCCCATTGAACTTTTTTTTGGAAAATTTTGTAGAATTGGATACCCATTTGGCCAAAACGAGTTTTTGAGCATTTTTCTTAAAATTGAGACTAAGTCTCCCAAGTTGGTGTAAGTGTCCTAGTTGACTTCTGTAATAGTGTCCTTAGGATTCCAGACCTCCATTCCATCCTTTTTCAAAACCCAAGTGCACCTCTTTGATTTTATTATGCTATTTCATCATTTACTTGCATTTTAGGCATTTTTGCATATCACACTGTGTTTTCTAGCACTTCATATTTCTTAGTTTAAGCATCATTAGATCACTTCATTTTCAAATCAGAGCACTAGAGCATCTTAATTAGAAACATTTCATCCCTCATTATATTAATATTGAGTGTAGACATTAGCATTTTGGCGCATCTCTCTCCTTTTAGGTGAAAAACCCTAGAAGAGTTAGAGAGCATTAGGGTGCCAAAATCATCATTTACAAATTCCTAGAAAACTATGTTAGGAACCATTTTCCACTTATGTGAATCGGTCCAACTAACCTAGGACACCTATTTTTTGGAATATTTGAGGCATGTTTTTAATGCTATTTCACCTCCCCAAAGCTTGGTCCTAGAAAATTGTCTAGGACCCATTAGCCAATTTGGGTGAATGGGTCCTCCTTACTTAGGAAACCCCGCTTTGAATTTATTTGTGGTGGTATTTTAATGATTTTCAATCCTAGATCTGATGTCATCTTGTTTTATTCGAATTTTGGGGTTAATCCTTAGATTTATTATAAATATATGGTTAATTCACATAGTTTCACCTAGAAATTTTATGTGACTTCATGAGATCAAGAGAAATGGAATTATAGAGCATTTAAAATACATTCAAGGGTGGATTATTGAAGTTATTTTACAACAATTCAATATCATATCATCATGTCAGAGGAATAGTGCATCAAACATGTGGTTGAGCTAATTTTATTGATGAAGCATTGGAGATCTATTTACAAGCATTATTTCACATCCAATTCAAGATGAAGATCTACATTATACATGGCCACTTCATGTTAGTTTGTATATTTATATTCCAATACTTCATCCAAGGTATCATTGTCACATGTTTCATGTTTCATTCCCTTATTTCATTGTTTCATCATAAGGTTTAATTACCTAAATGAGGTTTGACAAAGGAAAACCCATATTCCTCTAACAATCAATAAGATTTTCTCTCCCTTGATGTGTGTTTGTAGGATTTAGGTTGAGGATCAAGTGGAGAAAAATATTGAAGAATTTTTTTCAAAATTGTCAAGTCACAAAGTTTTCATCTACATTGCAAGAACACGAAAGAAAATCTACAAAATTTGTTTCATATTTCCAGGACCTGAGCACTGAGGAGTTGGAACTGTAGACATCAACGAACAAAACCAAGAAGTCAATTTTTAGAAATGCTAATAGGGACCCATTCACCACTTGGGGCGAGTGAATCCTTAGTGACCTAAACAGAAGTTTTCAACAAGGTACACATTGTTTTAGCCTCACAAAACTTCCCTTATTATTGCTATAAAAGTTAGGAGTTTTTTTTATAGTTATTTGCATCACATATTGCACATAATTGTATGTTTTATAGAAAAAATTAGTGGTTCATCATTGTGGTGATTCATTTTGGTGAACCCTATTTTTATGTGAAACACTGTATTGTTTAACATTTATCACTTTCTACTTTAAATTAATTTCTCACAGCATGGTGGTTAGCAATTTCTTTAAACTGGGGGTATACATTGACATTATCATTTTGATATTTTTTACTATAATTCATTTTTCTTAGTGTGGTCTTCTTACTTCTTATGACATGTTTTTTTCTTGGTGACATTGGGATTGATGTCCTTAAAGATTGCAACTTTTCTTAGCATTTGGCATTCCTCTTAGTGGTAATATTATGGTTTGCATTCCCTAAGTTGTGAATCTTTTATCCTTCAACTTGTCGTCTCTTGGTGGTGATGTCAAGTGTGATGTTCCCTAAGGAGAGACCTTATATGAACTAAGAAAAACCCCTTTGAATATATTATTACATGTATCAAGGCCACCAATCATAACACAACTTTCTTTCCAGTTGATCCTTTATGTTTTCCATGGCCACCAAGCATAACACACCTTGCTTGCTAGTGGAGCCATGTTTGTTCATAAGTTCTTAGCATAATGCAACTTGCTAGCATTGTGAATCTCAAAGTTACAACCCCTTTTTCAAGGCCATCAAGCATAACACACCTTGTTTGCCAGTGGAGCCTTTTTCATGAGTGCTTAGAAAAACGTAGCTTGCTGGCCTTTTGACCATCTCTATGGAACCTTATCAAAGTTATTAGGAGGTATAACTTTGGTATGGTTAGCTTGCCACTTCCTGGGGCTCACCTAGTGGACAAAATATTTCACTAGCCCCTATGAGGGCATGATGTTTGCATAGTGGATAGTGGGTTTCACTTGTAAATGGTTTTTTGGAAAATAGCTAAGGCTTGATCCACATTGAGTTGGACAAACAATCGAGGCTTGATTCACCCTTTTTCTTTTTCCTTTCTTTTAGTCTTTGACATTGTATGATTCAGTATCTTGTCATTGTCTTTGTGGGATTTTCATGAGATATTAGATCTTGGGGGCTTGATCACCCTCCTTGACCTTTGTCATCTTATATTTAAAAAAAATGTACAATTAGACATCTCTTGATTGTCTACTTTAGTGTGATTTTGACATAAGTTCATCCTATCACTAAAGTGGGAGCTAAATGTAGTGTTAAAAAATTATCTCCTTTACATTTTCACACTTTATTTGGGTCTGCTCAATTAAATTAGAATTAATTATTCCTTAATAAGCCCTATTTTACATCTATAAGCCTAATAAATTACATTTCTGAAGGGGAAACTCAACAAAAATTAATGCCAACACATAACACTTTACCTTGAGCAATGTGTGTTCAAAGAATAGGGTCCTCTATAGGCCTTCAAACCTAAATTTAAAATATGTATTTCACAATATTTCAATCTCCTCAAATTCAAATTTTAATTTTAACTTGTAATGTTCAATTTTTGAGAAATTGAGGACACATACCTATAAATAAAAGTTTATTTCATCAATTCAAGTCCTAGAAAAAGAAGCTAGAGTTTTTCATGTAAGAATTCCTAAAGCAAACATTATGATCAAGGGCATTCAAGAGTAGATTTATTAGTGATTTATCACAACAATCAAGATCTCAAGCATCATGTCAAATTCTTTTGCAACCATGCATGTTTTTGGAGCTAATGTATTATAATGTAGGTTTCAAAGATTGAATTCAAGCATTCAAATCATATTTCAAGTATCAAGATCCACATCCATTAAATCCATTTCATGCAAGATCAAACTCAAGATTTCAAACTTCTAAAGATTTATTGAAGGGTTTGGTGAGTTGCAACATAGCATTTTTCATTCATCATCCCTTTCATATTTCATTATTTCAATTCAAGATTTGATTACCAAAATAGGGTTTGACTAAGGAAAATCTCCATTCACCAAAAATAAATAATTTTTCCCTATTGTGTTTGTGTTACAGATTTTAGGTTGAAGAAGGATTGAAGATCTCTTGAAGAGCAAGATTGGAAAAGTTGTCAAAGTTGTTAGCAATCCATAAAAAATCACCTATAGGATTTATTTCTAATTTTCTGATATTGAAACTCAAATCAAACAAAAGCTATAGACTAACATTAGATGCTCTTGAAAGGGTATATGCAGGATCATGATTGACCAAAAAGTGGTAATGGGTATGTGGCTGATGATTATTTTTTTACCCAAAATTGATGAAACGAAAAGGGTTTTTAAAGGAGATTCTCAGCTTTCCACCGATATAAATTATGCTTTACTTTGAATTTAATAAGCAAATATTATTCATTTTCTATTCAAATTATAACTAAAGCTCTGATTAATAGGCTGATTGAAAAACATCTATAGCTTTCAAACGATATCACATGTTTTGGAGCTTTCAAACAGTATCACATTTTTTGAATCCAAAACATGTGTCACATTCTATGTTTCACATACTATAGGATTAAAAAAAGAAAAATTCAATTTCATGAAGTTTTGACTAAGTTAAGGTGATCGGACATACAAGTTTTATATTTTTAAAAAAGTTGTAATAAAAAAATTCATAATTAATTATTTACTTGGAAAAAAATTATAAAAATATGCATCACATCAGGGCTTGAGTCCTCTACTTATATCTAAAATCTTATAAAAAAAAATATTATCATTTTATTGTGGTTAAGGTAGTTAGACAGACACCTACTTGTTATTTTTTCCCTGAATTTAAGTACCATTGCATTGAAATTTTGAATTTTTACCAAATAGATTTTTCTTTTAAACATACCTAGTAGTTTAGAAACTACATTCAATTTGATACATATTCTATTCTTACACATTTTTGAAATAATACAGATAACTTATCCAAATTTTTATGTCAAGTTCCCTAACTTTGTTTTTTTTGAATTTTTTGTCACTTAAAGGCCTATTTTTTCTATGGTGATCCTGCACATACCTGAAAGCTTGTTGAAACCTCTACACAAAGACCCATTTAGCTATGGGAAACTCAATCCCAGTTATCCTCCTAAAATTGCTATTTGGTGACTAGTACATAGTGTTTAACCCTTCTCAGATATGCAAAAGGTTTGTTGTTTCTATTTGTATTATGGATTAAATTGAAGATCCACATGTTAGCTTGCATAATTGTGTTGATTTACTATTTTTAATTTTTCTCCCAAAAGTGTTGTTTAGGTTGATACCCCTGTTTCCAATCATAAGAAATTTAGTAGATTCCCTCATTGAGTTGACTCAATTAAGGGTTATAAGTCAATCCTTTGTGTGGATCTCATTTCCTAATGAAATAAAAGAAAATAGGTCCATCTATTGTCATTTTGGTGAATGCCCTACATTCCCCCAACCTATTTTTTGATGTTTCAAGTTCTTCTTCATTCCTAGATCATTATATTTGTATTTTGTATTACATTTCCATTAGGAAATAGTAGACTTATATTACCATAACCTTTTATTTCATGAGACCTATCATCTCCCAAATAGATCTTACTACCATATTTTTTCATTGAAATTTTAAACCAATCTTTATGACATGATATGTGAGCAAATGCCCTAAAATCTATAAACCAAGAATTACAACCATCTGTTTCAATAGAAAATGTTGCATCTAAAATAAATAACTTTAGATTGTGGAGTTCGCCATTTATCTCATCCTCATCATTAATAAAGTTACCTTCATGTTTATTATTGTTTTGATTAAGGGTAAAAAGTGAGTTTTGATGGGGCCCAAAACCTAGTACAAAGGAAAGCAAGCTACCCAAAAGATAAACCATAGACCAACAACAACACCACAGTAGCCTCTAAGAGATAAACAGGACTACATATGTTGCATCTAACATACAAATAAGGACTTGAGACCCTTAAACAACCTAGATTTAAATCGGGACCAGAAACCCTTTCAGTTACACAAAGAACCTGCCTGCATCTGCCAGGCATCAGTAAACCAACTGCTCATGGAAGACACCACTGACTCATTAAATTTATTTTTATATATATATTCATATGCAAAGAATCAAAATTTACTACAATAATTACAATTTCTATTTTTCATCATATTAGACATTAACTTAATTGATGTTGCATCTTTATACCTTTTGTCATCAAATTTACCACCTTTTCTCTTCGCCCATTTCTCTCCTTTGGATAGTTTCTTATCCCTAGCCACCAATGTTGATTTTGTAGTTTGAAGTCTACTATCCATATGCTCCCTACTTTCCTTTTATTGTGGAAGTATACTTGCTAAATTATAAAAGGAAGGTACATTTTCCCTTACAACCAAACTAGTAATAAACACTCCATATTCACTCAACATGCCATTCAAAGTAACAACAACTAAATTGCTACCTAAAACATTTTCACTAATATCACCTTCACTTCAAAAAAATAATCATGTATACTTTCATTTTCATCCATTTAATTGAAAGTATTTTTTACTTTAGAAATATAATTCTATTTATATTTGTAATTTCATACAAACCTTTCAAAGTTGTCCATGTATCAATAGAGGTATTATATCTCGTATGTGAAGGATGATTAAATTATTTACAAACATCATAAGAAAATCTTAACTTTGGATTCTCTTTTCTCCCAATCTTAAATGATGACTTGAGACAATAAATTTAACCCCAATAACATTTAGAATGGAATGAAGCAACTCACCTCTCTTCTCCTATAAATGTGCTAACAAATTTATGGTTACAAACGATTCGACAACTACCTATAAATGTGCTAACAAATTTGACAGCGAACTATAACTTTCAAAGTGACCCGTATCTATTTTAAATCAGTCATGGCTGATTTCATCGAGGATCTTCATCCTTAAAACGTTGTCCTACATGCAATTCCATTGTACGTCGTACCAGCATGCATGAAGGAGCTTAATTAATCTATATTAGGGGATATTCATTTGTTTATGACATGGTTTAAGTGCTGCACTATGATAATGGTTTTTACATATTACAACACCTTCAAACTTTTTTCCCTCTATAAAATATTTTTGTTTCCATATCGAAATAAATCAAATTAGAATTGAGAAGAATTATGCTGGAAAAGGAACTGCAAAAAGACAATTCAAAACATCAAGAGCTACAGAAGAGACGACATAAAAGAGAATCCTTAAAGGTAGCTTGACTGTAAAAAATGTTTTTAATGTGACATTCCTTAATGCCTTTAGTTGCGCCTAGGATTTAGCATTTATATTCAAAGTCAAAAATTGAAATGGGCTCCACATTTTAGTTATGTGAAGATGCTACATGGGCTTTAAGATTTGTAATGCAAATGTAGATGTGGGCAATTTTTTTAAATTTTTTATGGCCTACATATTAGTTTAACATTAAAAATATAAAGAGGAAAATTATTAGAGGGATTTTCTTGGGGTAGGATATTTTTTGTAATTTAAATTCATTTATAAATTATCAAAATTTTGGACAAAGTGTTAATTCTATTTGTGGGATTTTGGATGAATTAATAACGGTGGTTGTTATTTTTGTATAGTTGAATTTACATTCATGTGAATCTTTATTCTTTTTTTCTTGTTTCATTATAGAGAATTTTTGTGCTCCGCTTCTCACACCTTACAGCTTCTTTGCATGAAAATCTCAAGTGATCAATTGTTAAGAATTAAGAAGTTGTACAAAATAATTCTAGAACTTGATAATGAACCAATCAATGAGTTTGAAAAGATATAGTGGTCAAACAATTATGGTAATGTCATTGGCTTCTCATGCTCACATGTCTCTCCAAAGTTGTTATTTGACAGTGAACACCAACACACATCTAAGGCTATGTGTTATTAATTTAGAAAGTTGTTTGGACTTACAAATGAGATTTGAGGTGATTTGTTGGGAAATGAATTAATAAGTTCCAATCTATGTAATTTAATAACCTATAGGATCTTATCACAAATTTTAAGTAAATAATTCCAATTTAAGAATTGTAAGATTAAAAACAAATTACATAGCTACTATTAAATGTTATTTCTAAAGTAAGAAATAATTGTTTGATTTTTGTGTTTGTCTTCTTTGCTACAAAGGGTACCTTGGATAGTAAGTTTAAAATACCATATTCGATTATTTTGCAATGTCGCTCACTAGGGAGAAGGATAGGCTTATTCAAATGCATACTTTGAGTCTTCAAAGGCTAGTAGCTTTTGATGTAAGCCAAGTAAAAAAAGATTAAAATATTTCTAGCAGAAAAGACAAGAAAAAGAACAAAACTAAGAAGAAGAACACTCAAAAATCCACGTCCACTTCTATAGAAGAATGTGAACATTCCTCTTCAAAATATAACACATTATTTGATAAAGAGAATTTTTGTTATGCATATTGCAACAAGAAAGGTTGTGAAGAATTAATGTGCAGGAGGAAACAAAATTGATTAGCTCACACATCTTCGCAAGAAAAATGAAATAGCCATTCCAAATTCCTTTCTCACAACTTATCTGCCTTCCTATTCTAAGATAACTTTTGGAATAAAGAAGCAGATGGGTAGGCACTTATAGTTGTAGACACTAGATCAAGGACTTAGATCCTTAAGCTTCACATCATATAACCTTATCATAGGAGGTGTTTTCTTCATTTGAGACTTGTTTGATGACATGTATTCTAATGGGTAACACCATTTCCAAGAGTATTTATTGCAGAGGTTTTGTTGAAATATTTTAAAGAAAAAGTTAGTAGTGTCCATTCCATTCCTTGTTGACTAATATTCTATATATCTAATAAAATACACATAGTGGGATAGGTAAGAGTGTTGAGTTTAATTTTGATATTATAATAATTTAGGTTCTATAACGGGTATGTGCAGGATCATCATGGAAAAAATAGGCCCTTAAGTGGTGAAAAATTCATAAAATCAAAGTTAGGAAACTTGACGTAAAAAATTGAATAAGTTATCTATATTATTTCAAAAATATGTAAGAATAGAATCTATAGGAAATTGAATGAAGTTTCTAAACTACTAGGTTTATTTTAAAAAAATCTATTTGGTAAAACTTTGAAACTTCAATGCAGTAGTACTTAAATTTTAGGGAAAAATAAGAAGCAGGTCTCTGTCTAACCACCCTAGCCACAATAAAATGATAATATCTTTTTAGAAGACTTTACATATAAGTAGATGACTCATGTCCCGATGTGATGCATATTTTTTTGTAATTTTTCAAAGTAAATAATTAATTATGAATTTTTATTACAACTTTTAAAAATAATAATAAATTGTATGTCTGACCACCTTAACTTGGTCAAAACTTCATGAAATTCATTTTCTTTTAATCTTATAGTATGCAAAGCATAGAATATGACACATGTTTTGGATTCAAAAAATGTGATATCGTTTGAAAGCTATAGATGTTTTTCAATTATCCTATCAATCAAGACTTTAGTCGTAATTCAAATCAAGATAATGAATAATAATTATTTATTAAATTCAAAATAAAGCATAATTTTTATTGGTGGAAAGCTGAGAATCCCTTTAAAAACCTTTTTTGTTTCATCAATTTTGGGTAAAAAAAGAGTCGTCAGCTACATACCCTACACATACCCATCATATCGCCACTTTTTGGCCTATCGTGATCCTACACATACCCTAACATACTAAAATTTTTATATAGTTTGGAAGGAAACTTATAAGACTATATTGTATAATTTCTAAAAAAATTCTCATAATTCTCTTTTGGCTAATTTTTTGATTAAATTAAAAATGGGAAGGCCTCATACTTGTTACAAAATAGTCATAGAGGCCCAGGGAGGGGGCTCACGAGAATTGGGACACCTAGAAAGAAAAATAGTCTATTGGAACTCAATCTTGCGATGTTAATTTTTCTTCAGTCATTCCTATTTGTTAAGTGTGATTACCCTAGTTAACCCACTGCTAATAAGAAATATAGAAAATTATAACTTGTTCTTCTTGTAGTATCATAAATTGTACTCCCTTTAAGATGAGAGTATAATTTCATGCTCTATTTGAAACTTGATTTACTAAACTATCTATTAAATACATTCTATTAAATACATTCTAGACATTCCTTAGCTTTAACCTTTCCTATCAACCTAAGAGAATATCTTAATGCTACCCTAGGAAGTGCTCTTTTAATCAAATCTCTTCGAATTGACCCTGGTAAGTGCTCATTTGTTGGATAAGTCCTAATTAAACTACACCCTCAAATTCCAAATAAAATTTGAATTCACGAGTGTAAAAGAGCTAGAGAGGGGCACCTAACGCCATAGTCTAGGTATTTTTCTCGATAAACTTGATTTTACATTTTTTCTTAAATTAAATGTGCTAACAAATTTGACAGCGAACTATAACTTTCAAAGTGACCCGTATCTATTTTAAATCAGTCATGGCTGATTTCATCGAGGACCTTCATCCTTAAAACGTTGTCCTACATGCAATTCCATTGTACGTCGTACTGGCATGCATGAAGGAGCTTAATTAATCTATATTAGGTGAAATTCATTTGTTTATGACATGGTTTAAGTACTGCACTATGATAATGGTTTTTACATATTGCAACACGTTCAAACTTTTTTCCCTCTATAAAATGTTTTTGTTTCCATATCGAAATAAAGCAAATTACAATTGAGAAGAATGATGCAGGAAAAGGAACTGCAAAAATACAATTCAAAACATCAAGAGCTACAGAAGAGACGACATAAAAGAGAATCCTTAAAGGTAGCTTGACTGTAAAAAAAGTTTATAATGTGACATTCCTTAATGCCTTTAGTTGCGCCTAGGATTTAGCATTTATATTCAAAGTCAAAAATTGAAATGGGCTCCACATTTTCGTTATGTGAAGATGCTACATGGGCTTTAAGATTTGTAATGCAAATGTAGATGTGGGCAATTTTTTTTGGTTTTTTTATGGTCTACATATTATTTTAACATTAAAAATATAAAGAGGAAAATTATTAGAGGGATTTTCTTGGGGTAGGATCATTTTTTGTAATTTAAATTCATTTGTAAATTATCAAAATTTTGACAAAGTTTTAATTCTATTTGTGGGATTTTGGATGATTTAATAATGGTGGTTGTTATTTTTGTATAGTTGAATTTACATTCATGTGAATCTTTATTCTGGTTTTTCTTGTTTCATTATAGAGAATTTTTGTGCTCCGCTTCTCACACCTTACACCTTCTTTGCATGAAAATTTCAAGTGATCAATTGTTAAGAATTAAGAAGTTGTACAAAATAATTCTAGAACTTGATAATGAACCAATCAATGAGTTTGAAAAGATATATTGGTCAAACAATTATGGTAATTTCATTGGCTTTGCATGCTCACATGTCTCTCCAAATTTGTTATTTGACAATGAACACCAACGCACATCTAAGGCTATATGTGATTAATTTAGAAAGTTGTTTGGGTATACAAATGAGATTTGAGGTAATTTGTTGGGAAATGAATTAATAAGTTCCAATCCATGTAATTTAATAACTTATAGTATTTTATCACAAATTTTAAGTAAAAAATTCCAATTTAAGAATTGTAAGATTAAAAACAAATTACATAGCTACTATTAAATGTTATTTCTAAAGTAAGAAATAATTGTCTGATTTTTGTGTTTGTCTTCTTTGCTACAAAGGTTACCTTGGATAGTAAGTTTAAATTCCATATTTAATGATTTTGCAATGTCACTCACTAGGGAGAAGGATAGGATTATTCAAATGCATACTTTGAGTCTTCAAAGGCCAGTAGCTTTTGATGTAAGCCAAGTAGAAAAAGATGAAAATATTTCTAGCAGAAAAGACAAGAAAAAGAACAAACCTAAGAAGATGAACACTCAAAAATCCACATCCACTTCTATAGAAGAATGTGAACATTCCTCTTCAAAATATAACACATTATTTGATAAAGAGAATTTTTGTTATGCATATTGCAACAAGAAAGGTTGTGAAGATCAATGTGCATGAGGAAACAAACTGATTAACTCACACATCTTCTCAAGAAAAACTAAATAGCCATTCCAAATTCCTTTCTCACAACTTATCCGCCTTCCTCTTCTAGGATAACTTTTGGAATAGAGAAGCAAATGGGTAGGCACTTGTAGTTGTAGACACTAGATCAAGGAATCAGATCCTTAAGCTTCACATCATATAACCTCATCATAGGAGGTGTTTTCTTCATTTGAGACTTGTTTGATGACATGTATTGTAATGGGTAACACCACTTCCAAGAGTATTTATTGCAGAGGTTTTGTTGAAATATTTTAAAGAAAAAGTTAGTAGTGTGCATTCCATTCCTTGTTGACTAATATTCTATATATCTACTAAAATGCACATAGTGGGATAGGTAAGAGTGTTGAGTTTAATCTTGATTTTATGATAATTTAGGTTCTATAATGGGTATGTGCAAGATCATCATGGGAAACATAGGCCCTTAAGTGGCGAAAAATTTAGAAAAATAAAAGTTAGGCAATTTGACGTAAAAAAATGAATAAGTAATCTATATTATTTCAAAAATATGTAAGAATAGAATCTTAGAATCTATAGAAAATTGAATGTAGTTTCTAACTACTAGGTTTATTTTTTTTTTAAAGTTCTATTTGGTGAAACTTTGAAATTTCAATGCAGTAGTACTTAAATATTAGGGAAAAATAAGAAGTAGGTGTCTATCTGACCACCCTAACCACACTAAAATGATAATATTTTTTTATAAAATTTTAGATATACGTAGAGAACTCATGTCCCGATTTGATGCATATTTTTTTGTAATTTTTTAAAATAAATAATTTTTTTTTATAAAAAGGGGTAAAAAATTTATTGAATATCAGAAAACAACATTACAAAGGAAGCAAAGGACTGAGGTCCCAAGGAAAAACAAGCACAATGGACCAAACTAAGATAAAACAGCCAATGCCATCATCTGTCACCATTCCCAGCCCTATCTTCAGTAAGAATACTCGTTAAATCAGGACGGAGCTCCTGAGGAACCAACTCCCACTCCTCAATTCTCCATCCCTCAGCATGCTCAGAAGCCCATTTCGCCAAACAATCAGCTGCCCTATTCCACTCTCATGGAATATGGACAAAAGTCACAGTTTCCATCAAAGAACTAACGTGAAGAATTTGTTGCACAACCCTAGCCAATTGCCAGCTGACATCAGCCACTTTTTGCTCAATAAGAAAATTGATCAATATCTGGGAATTAGATTCACAAACAATCCTTCTCCAGCCCAAAGCATGCACTCTCTCGAGAGCATCAAGAATAGCCAATCCTTCCACAAGGTTAATGGTCTGCGTCCCTTCATAGATCGAAAAGAGAAAGATCACCGAGCCCAAAGAGTCCCTACCAATCCCCCCAATACCAGCTGGTCCCAGATTGCCCCTGGAAGATCCATCAGTATTGATCTTCAAAACACCGTAAGGAGGAAGTTGCCATTTGCCATCCCTATCAATTTTTTTCTTCTCACGCCGTCTTTACCGAGCCCTTGCCAAAGCCAAAGACGACCCCTAAATCCCCAACTTCTCCACCAACTCTGTATCCCTTTTCACCAAAGGGAATTCCATTTCACACCTAGCTCCCACAGTTTCTTGAACCATGCCCAATAATCTCTACCAAATTTGTTGCACCAGCCTCCGCTCTCCTCGAAATATCCTTCGATTGCGTTCCAACCAAATCTGCCACAATAAGAAGATAGGCCCCACAAACCACACGTCCTGCAAAAAGGAGGCCACAGAAGGGGGCCGACCCATCCCCTGCCAAAAATCAATCAAGGAGGAAGCATGAACACAAGGAGTTTTCCAAACGCCCCACCAAAAATGCCAGAGCTGGAGGGCAAAAGAGCAACGGAAAAACAAGTGAGTAGAGTCCTCCTCATTAGCCCCACACATAACACAAACAGAAGGACCATTGAAACCTTACTTCTGAATGTTATCCCAAATCAAACACTTATTCTAGGCCAACATCCAAACAAAACAATTACATTTTGGCCAAGAAAGCTTGTTCCAGACCTTCTTCCACCACTGAATTTCAGGCCCAGCCCACCTATGAGACAATAACACACTATAACCAGAGGCTACAGTATAGGTCCCCCTAGGATTGGGGGACCAGGAAAGCACGTCATCCTCTCGAAGAGAGCTACATCTTCGACTGGAGAGGATACTTTGCAGCACAGCACAATCCTCTTGCAAACCAACATCTGGCCACTCAGCTGGGGACTTCCAGTTGGCCATCTCCATCTGACCATAGGAGGAAAAGGACTTAAAGTCACTCACCCACGACCAACCAGCCTCAAGAAACCTCTGGCAAAGATTCAACAAGTTGGGAAATTGAGAGGTGATCGGAGGAAAACCATCCCAAGAGTCTGACCAGAATTGGACCTCTGTCCCCTTCTTGCAGATCCAAAATAATCCTTCCTTAATAAGCACAACCCCTTTTTTGAGGGTGCCCCATATCACAGAGCCCTTCCCCACAAGGGGATACCTAGAAATATTGGGATGAGGGATCCCCGGGAGATACTTCTGAGAAAGAATCCTGGCCCAACTCTTATCCTGCTCCTTACACCACCTCCAATACAATTTAGCAGCCAAAGCCTCCCCAGTCAAAGCCGATTGCCTCAACCCCAGACCACCATAATGTTTCGGACTGCAAACCACCTCCCATCTAACCAGACTCCACTTGGAGGACTCCAAGCAACCAGCCCATAAAAATTGTCTTGCCACAGAATCAAGGTCCTTAAGAAAGCCCATAGGGGCAACCTGAAGCATGCATCTATAAATGGGCAGAGCCTGCACCACAGACTTAATCAACTGAACACGACCAGCAAAGGATAACCATTGATGAGTCCAGTGATTAACTTTCACCCGAAATTTATCCAAAATGATCTGCCAAGACTCCCTAGGCAGTCTACTCACCGAGATGGGAATGCCAAGGTAAGTCACTGGGAGAGTCCCGATCTGAAATCTCAAAGTTTGGGCAATCCTCTGCTGAATGGGGCCCGAAGTGTTGAAGAAGAAAATGGAAGACTTGCCCTCATTAATCTGTTGACCAGAGGCAACCAGGTAAACATCCAACACTCTCCGTAAATTAGAGGCCTCTCGCATTGTAGCCATCCCCATCAAAGCAGTATCATCCACAAATTGCAGGTGAGTTTGCGGAGGTAAGGTGCCACCCCACCTCCAACCTTGAATGAGACCAGACTCCACATTCCGTTTAATCCATCTCCCCAAACCTTCAGCCAAAAGAATAAACAAGTAAAGGGGAAAGAGGATCACCTTGACGCAGCCCCCTAGAAGCGCCAAATAACTCAGAATGACTCCCATTGATAAGCACAGAGAAAGAGACTGAAGTAACACAACTCAAAACCCATTGAATCCAATCTTCAGCAAAACCAAAAGCACCAAGAACCCATTGAAGGAAGGACCACCTAACTCTGTCATAAGCCTTAGCCATGTCCAGTTTGATAAACATCATTTTTTCTTTAGAGCTAGCCATAGAGTGGATGACCTCAGTAGCAATAACAATCCCATCCAGAATTTGCCTACCAGCAACAAAACCACTTTGTTCTTCAGAGATCAGCTCCTCAAGCCCCTTTTTCAACTGTCAGCAATAAGTTTAGAAATAATTTTATAAATTACATTGCATAAAGAAATGGGCCGAAATTGGCTTAACCTATTGGCCCCCTCACTCTTGGGAATAAGAGCTAGAAATGTAGCATTTAGGGCCCTTAGCATCTGCTTATTTTGTTGAGATTCTTGAACCACAGCTAGGAGGTCCAATTTGATGATATCCCAAAATTCTTGAAAAAACTCAATTGGGAAGCCATCTGGACCAGGCGCCTTCCCTTTCTTCATATTGAAAACAATCCCTTCAAGCTCTTCAAGTGAGATATCACTCATGAGTTGCCGATTCAAATCTCTAGACACAAGAGAGGGGATACAAGAAAGAATCTGCGCTTCCTCAGGAGACCCCCCTTGCGAGTCCTCCCTAAAAAGAGATTCAAAGTATTGCACTGCCTCCCTGGAGATTTCCGGGAAGGAGGAAAGATGGTCTCCCCTGTCATTCACCAGACTAAAGATAGAATTGCCATGTCGCCTGGCTTTCACTGAATTGAAAAAGAAAGCTGTATTTTTATCCCCTTCTTGAAGCCACTCAATGCGAGCCTTCTGTTTCCAATACAATTCCTCCCGCAGTTCCCATTCTTCAAGAGTTTTCACAGCCCGAGCCTCGTCCTGAAGCAACTCAGCCGTCACCCCATCCTCCCTTAACCTCCTTGTGATACCATCCAGATCTTCCTGAGCCCTCTCCTTTGCATGGAAGACATTCCCAAAGTACTGGCGATTCCACCGTTTGAGTTCAAATTTAACATATTGAAGAAGTTTAGCAAAGGCATACATTGCCGTACCATAGGCTGGTCTACCTTTCTTCCACCAGTCAGTCACAAAAGCATTCAAAGAAGGGTCTCGCAACCACATAAGTTGGAACCTAAAAGAGGGCACACGAGGCACACGAGTTGACTCAATAGCAAGCTTAATAGGCCAATGGTCAGATCCTCTCCAGTCCAAGATCTCAGAGCAAGATGACCACATCCCTCCAACCCAGTAACAGGAAACCAGAAATCGATCTAATCTTTCAACAATGCAGAAATCACCAACCCGACGATTGTTCCAGGTGAACTGACCATTGCAGGGTTTGATATCAACAAGATTCAAGGTATTGATATTGTCACGGAGCAGCAGTGCAGAGGGCTCCAACCTTCCGGTACCACCACGCTTCTCAACCAACTCACAAATAGCATTGAAATCTCCACCCAAAATCCATGGGTGAAAAGGCATCATGCTACGGATAAGCCTGATATGGGACCACAGACCTTGTTTACCCTGAAAATCAGTAGGTGCATATATATTAGAAAAAAGAATGACTTCCCCTGTCTCAAAACAAGTAGCCATCATAGACATAGAGGATTTAGAGGAAATCCACCAAAGAGGACAGATTCTTTGAGGATTCCATAAACATGCCAAACCCCCAGAAGCTCCATGAGCTCCAATACACTGGCACTCCCCGCTCCTCCACAACTTAGGTGCCAAGCCTTGCATATTCTCGACAAATAACTTAGTCTCTTGCAAAAATAAGACATCAGGACCTTTCCTTCTAACTAAACCTTGAACCGCTTTTTGTCTAGGGCCGCTGTTCAAGCCCCGAACATTCCATGACAGAACAATCATTTCAAAGGGCTTGAAAAATGAGAATCTAGAGTCTTTACCGACCCTGACTCCACCAAATTCTCGCCTGCCAGTTTAATCTTTTCCACATCCTTTTTTCTGCCTGGTTTAGCAAATTTCTCTACCCCACCCTTCTTAATATCCTTCTGCAAAATGCCTAATTTGAGAGGAGGCTTAACCTTCTTAGCCAGGTCTGAACTAGTGGGCTGCCTAGGAAGAGAAGAATCCTCACCAACTAAAGTAACAGCGGCTGAGGGTTCAAGCACTTCTGACACCACCAACTGCTGACTAGCTTCCTTGAGCAGACAATCCTCCCTTTGTGAATCCAAAGAAGAATCAAGAACAAAATCCTCCTGAGCTGAGCCCACAAGCCCTTGATCTAAGTTGATCAAACCTGGGTTTACCTCCTGTTGGCCGAGCTCATCCAAAACCTCAAATCTGTTAAAGGTACCTTCATCCTGCCTTTCTTTAAAAGGTCGCTTTTGACCCCTATTTCGATTTCGAGCCGTGATCGGAGCAAAACCATCAGACGCACCTACCTCATTAGGAGAACTGCTCTTCCCCTTATCTGATTCAGGAGGATTGCTAGCAGGTTGTGAAGGCTGCGACTGCATAGGCTTATACCTTGGACATTTCCGCTGCAAATGACCATATTCTCGACAGAGCCGACAACGAAAAGGGAGAGTTTCATAGTCTAAATGTTGCACCCAAGAGTAAGTGCCCGCACTCATATCTATTGCATCGGGTAAAGGCCTACTAAGATCAATCTCAACACAAATACGTGTAAAAGTCATTACCTTTTTTCCCAAAGTTTGCGATGAAGTCCCAACTGGTTTTCTCGATAGCATTCCACCGGAAACCTCGATAGACGAACCCACACCGGGACATGATTTGGAAGCTCCTCGGCAGGGTTAAAACCTGCATGCCATGGCTTGATAAACAACCCTACCTTATTATGAAAATAAGGGCCTCCCTCAAATACCCTATTGCGATCAGCACTGCAATTAAAAGTGACCATAAAATAATTGTTCGCCAACAACATTATCTCCATTTCCCCCTCTAGCTCCCATGTCCTTCGGGCCCAAACCTCCAAAAATTGCAAAGAAACCCTCACCCCCAAAAAGTTGCAATATAAGGAGTGATTTGAATAATACTCAACATCTTCAGCAATCATTTCAGACGGAACAACCAGTTTCGGCCTCTCCTTGCACCGCTCGAGACAGCCTTTAATCTTCGTTATTCGCACACGATTAGACAACCCAGTATCAGCAATCCTAGTATTCAGATCAAACAAGTTGTTATCAAAAGTCTTCATCCCTTGACTTGAGAACTTCGAGCCCAATGCTGCCCGAAAGTTAAAATTAGGGCATCCCTCATACGTCTCACCCTTCGAGAATGCCATCATCCTCTGGAACAATAAACAAAAACCTTGCATGACAATGGGTGGGGGATTCCTCCCCACGCCCTTCCTCCCTGTTCCACACCAGCACCCGCACCACAAGCCCTTCCCACCCACGCACTAGGAAGAGAAAAAAAACAACAATGAAATGCAGACTGCTCGCTTACCCCCACCGCACCACCAAACAACCCCGCACTCACACTGTTTACCACCTCCCCACACTTGGACCGCAGCAAATCCAACCTCCCACACGGGCGTCCAACGCCAGATGCTAAGGAATCCCCTCCAGGAAGAAAAAACGAGCCTGAAGCAAGCCACGCTCCTCAAGTCATAGCTCCGCCCAACGAAGAACCCAACCCCCTGCCACGCACAAAATATCCCCTCCCAGCCAGCGCAGACACAGCACAAAACCACCACGAGCTAGGGCGCGGATGCCCTAGCTCGGCTCCTGAAACCACAGTCTCGAGCCATCCTCTCAGTTATCTTGGAAACCATAAAATTAACAATTACATTCTTTACCCTATTATTTGATGTATTATAATGCAATTTTCTATACTCCCAAGCAAATTCAATGGTCACAAGTTTGTAGAGACACTCTAGAAAAAAAATTTAAAATAAATAATTAATTATGAATTTTTTATTACAATTTTTAAAAATAATAAAAAATTGTATGTTTGACCACCTTAACTTGGTCAAAACTTCATGAATTTTTTATTTTTTATAAATCTTATAGTGTGCAAAGCATAGAATGTGACACTTTTTTTGGATTCAAAAAATGTGATATCTTTTGAAAGCTATAGATGTTTTTCAATCAGTCTATCAATCAGGAATTTAGTTGTAATTCAAATAGAAAATGAATAATAATTATTTATTAAATTCAAAGTAAAGCATAATCTTTATTGGTGGAAAGTTGAGAATCTCCTTTAAAAACCCTTTTTTGTTTCATTAATTTTGTGTAAAAAATGAGTCATCAACTATATACCCTACACATACCCATCATATTGCCACTTTATGTGATCCTGCACATACCCTAACATACTAAAAAAATTATATAGCTTGGAAGGAAACTGATAAGACTATATTGTATAATTTCTTAAAAAATTCTCATAATTCTCTTTTGGCTAATTTTTTGATTAAATTTAAAATGGGAAGGGCTCATACCCATTACAAAATAGTCATAGAGGCCCAGTGAGGGGGCTCACGAGAATTGGGATACCTAGAAAGAAAAATAGTCTATTGGAAATCAATCTTCCGATGTTAGTTTTTCTTGAGTCATTTCTATTTGTTAAGTGTGATTAACCTAGTTAAACCACTGCTCAGAAGAAATATAAAAAATTATAACTTGTTTTTCTTGTAGTATCATAAATTGTACTCCCTTTAAGGTGAGAGTATAATTTCATGCTGTATTTGGAACTTGATTTACAAAACTGTCTATTAAATACATTCTAGACATTCCTTAGCTTTGACCTTTCCTATCAACCTAAGAGAATATCTCAATGCTACCCTAGGAATTGCTTTTTTAATCAAATATCATTGAATTGACCTTGGTAAGTGCTCATTTGTTGGATATGTCCTAATTAAACTACTCCCTCAAATTCCAAATAAAATTTGAATGAGTTTAAAAGAGCTAGAGAGGGGCACCTAACGCGCTAGTCTAGGTATTTTTCTTGATAAATTTGATTTTACATTTTTGTCAGTTTCGAATTTCAATGATGTGATTTCAAATGTGGGCCTTGGTAATAAATTAATCTCTAAAATTAAAATTAAATGAGCTAGCATACACTTTAATTTATTTCTATGTTCCACTATGTAAACATGAATTACTATTTCAAATTAAAGCTAAGGAATCAATTAATAAAGAACTCCACCAAAATATATCCATTTTTATAGTTTTACAAAGTGAATTTTAAAATTATTCAAAATAGCACAATGATTGGAATTTGATGCCAATGGAAGAAAATGATGAAATCTAAGTTTTGAAGATAGATTTGGCTTCTTTCAAGCACCTATGACCTATTTCAAAAGTGTTCTCATCTTCAAACTTTGATCTACTTGTTTACATAAACAAGGTATTTATGTATTTGGATTTTCCTAAGGGTATTTGACTTTATTTTTAGTCGATCTTAATTTTATTATTGAGGAATACTTATTTAACACATTTGGGAAAGATTTTTATTATTTTAGTTCACTAAAACCTTAGATACACTTGAGGTTAGGAGCACACATGTTTTATTATTCAATCAATTAGCTATTTGTGGAGGTAGAAATACCAAAATGAGGGTTTGACCAAGGAAAAATCCTATACAACTACCCCTTTTCCCCTCTTTAATGTGATTTTACATATTCAAATCCAAAGATAGAAAATTTTAGAGCAGAATTATAGAGTGCATATCTAGAAGTTTCAGACCTAAAAGTTGTAGAGCTAAATCTCATTTCCCAATCAAGGGCACCGAGTTCCCCTAACCTTTTAATTCAACCCCAAATTTATAGTACATGTGCACAAAGTTTTGTCCTCCTTAGATCTGTCCTTAGTTTTTGAATACTAGGTTTTGTTTGTGTGGAAAGATTGTATTTTTAGATTAGGTTACATAGTTAAAATAGACTAATTAATTCAAATTAAACCCAATCAATTTCCAAGCAACAAAAGAATTAGGTCCAAGGTAGATTGACTCTCCTTTTGGGTTGTTAGCCAATATTAGTACCTTGTTGGATTTGCTTCTAATGTTGATGCAAAGAAAATTGATCTTAGTAGTCTACTAATTAAGTCTAGGATCTCTTTTTCCACCTCACACTTTGGTAAACTCGACACATTTTACACTAGATAAATATTTTTATTTATATTGCATTTCCTTTATATCTAAATTATCAAGAAAATATTTCAAAAATTAGATCTCTTTGTGTTTACAAAATGTGTGTTTTCCTTGGAAAGGAAGTGTTCTTTGTGTAATTTCTTGCAATAATTTGAAATTTAGTTCCCTTTGCATTTCTATAACACATCAAATTTGTAGAGAAAATTGCTAATTTTTGAATTAGTGCATGATTTAGTCAAAAATAATATCCTTGTTTTCAAAATGTTGAAACCCTAGTTCATTGCATGAGGTCACATTTTTATAATATTGAGAAAAAATATAGAATTTTTAGTTTTAGATCTAGAATGTATTAGTCTCAAACCTCTATTGACTATAATTAATTTCAAAAAATCCAAAATATTATAAGCTAAAATCTATGGTCTAGGATGCCCACACCCTTGACCTACTCATTACAAACCAAAATTAAAAGATAGATTGATATATTTTCTCTCTATACATTTATGAAACTTGTTTCTCAAAATTGTGTTTATAATATAGGCTTGAGTTGTATTTAATCATAACTAGTGTTAAAAGATAAAAATATAAATTCAACCTTATAAATAATGTTGTAATTAGGGTATGTGCAAGATCATGATGGGCCAAAAAGTGGCGATATGATGGGTATGTGTAGGGTATGTGGCTAACGACTATTTTTTCAACCAAAATTGATGAAACGAAAAGTGTTTTTAAAGAAGATTATCAGCTTTCCACTAATATAAATTATGTTTTACTTTGAATTTAATACATAATTATTATTCATTTTCTATTTGAATTATGACTAAAGTCCTGATTGATAGGCTAATTGAAAAACATCTATAGTTTTCAAACGGTGTCACATTTTTTGAATCCAAAACATGCGTCACATTCTATGCTTTGCATACTATTAAAAATTTGTAATAAAAAAATCATAATTAATTATTTACTTTGAAAAGAATTATAAAAAAATATGCATCACATCGGGACATGATTCCTCTAATTATATCTAAAATCTTATAAAATAATATTATCATTTTATTGTGGTTAGGGTGGTTAGACAAACATCTACTTCTAATTTTTTCCCTAAAATTTAAGTACTATTGCATTGAAATTTCAAATTTTCACCAAATAGATTATTTAAAAAAAAATAAACCTAATAGTTTAGAAAATACATTCAATTTTCTATAGATTCTATTCTTACATATTTTTGAAATAATATAGATAACTTATTCAAATTTTTACGTCAAGTTGCCTAATTCTTTTTTTTTTGAATTTTTTACCACTTAAGGGCCTATTTTTTCCATGATGATCCTGCACATACCCATTAATCTCTTGGAGAAAGTACAATAATATGATAATTTTAGATCTCTTTCTACAAGTTTGTTATACATATGATGAGCCTTTTAGTAGTGATGATTTTGATATGCTAAATTGTTGGTGTAATTAAATGTGTTGTACCTTGTCCTAAGTCATTATTACACCTTAGTTAAGTTTACTTAGGGACCACATAGAAGGTAGTTGGAGAATTTCCACTTTTGGTTGACTTATCATGTTATTACTTTACCACATCCACCTTTCGTGGACACATCTCATGAGTACCTCTCCACCTTTTGTGGGTGATCCACCATTTGTGGTGATTATCACATTATCACTTTTCCACTTTAGGTGGAGTGATAAGTTTTCATAGTTGTCTCATGTCATAAGATTACGACACTTGTCATAATCTTATGCCCTTCTATGTTCTCACCTTGGCTATATAACCAAGGGGTCTCCTATGTACTTTTTCACATTGTATTCTATTTGCATCATTGGCAGAATACAGTTTATTCTTATCTTGTTTCTATCTCTCTTATGCTTGTGCTTTCGATTAGGCCTCTAGATCTTGGGTGGCTACCTTCATAGCCAATTCTTACATGGTATTAAAGTGCCATTGGAGTTCCTTTGGATTGTCATTTTGGAGAGATTCTTGGAGGGTTCCATCTTTGGCCTTGTATTGCAAGTTCATTTTGAGAGCTTGTTGCATCAGATCTAAGCTTGTAATTGTGTCTAGAGTGTTCGAGATAGTCAGATTTTCCTTTTGTTTCATTCCAGTTGGACATTGGAGGCCAAATCTACAAGGGTTTGAAGATTGGAGGTGGTTGTTAGATCTAGGAGCTAGCTACCACTTTAGAGCATTTTCAACCAAAAACCCTAAGATCGATTGCCAATTCATCCAAATCAGAATAGTTGTCTAGTGAGGCAAAAAAAATTTTTCCCAGGGAGCCGTACAGCCCCTAGGTCATCATAATTTTGTCGGTACGATTTTATTTTTGTAAATATATATATATTTTATTTTTTCTGTGAAATTATTTTTTAAAAAAATTAATCAAAAATTTATATTTCACAGTTTTTTATTTCAAAAGGTTTTATAGAGAAAAGTTTTAAACAAAAATAAATAAATAAATAGTTTGTACAAGTCTGCGGACTTGTACAACCCGTAGACTGTACTTGTACCACCTGTACCGGCGACCTCCCAAGCTCCACCATGCAGTACCACGGGAGTGGGCCACATAGCAAGTCATTCCCACCAGCTCACAGCATCCGGATATTTACAACTGATGGCCTCCATCGGCGATCTAGGGAATATTCTGTCAAAGAATATTCAAGATTCTCTGTCAAGAGATTTCGGCCAAGCAGATAGTAGTTAAACGATTGTCATTTTTAATCTAAGAGAGTCTAGGAAATATTTTCCAAGGACAAGATATATTCTTTTTTGACGGCCTGGTGAACGTCAATTTTAGTCTCATGGAAAGATAATGTCAGCACTATGTCACCCTACTTTTTGAAAAATCAGATCCCCTCTCCATTTGAGTTTTCAGTTTTGCAGTTCAACTTCTGAGGCTCATATCTTGGTCATTTTGAGGCCTTTTTCATTACAATTTTTTTTATTTGGGTTAATTTGTCATGCTCCACATGCTGGTGCAATCGATTTCTTATTTTGGTACATGTATTTTCCAAAAAAATGGATTTGTCACAAGTTTTGCTCAATTGTAACCGTTCTTGCAACTTCTGGGGCTCTGTTTAGGCTCATACGAACTCCTTTTCAGGTGTCATTTTTTTTGAAAGTGTATGATGTTTTTTGAACGTCACAATGGTGCTATCATTTTGTAGTGATTGTGATTAGAAATTGTACTATGAACACTTGGTCATTTTTGGCCTATTTTGGCATTTGTAAAGATAAGATCTTAGTTTGGTCTTTTGTATCAGTCATTTGAGTCTGTTGTATCCTACTAAGGTTGTTGTAAGACATTGAAAATTAGAAGCCCACTTTGCTCTGCTTGCAAGTGGCCATTGTACATGCATTGGGTATAAAGTGCCAAATCATCCTTTTTTGGGGAGGTTCTTTGATTGAGTGAATTTGGGGGGTGTCTTGTGTGATTGTTCCTCTCTGTCTATCTTGTTCTCTTTCATTTTTTTGCTATGGGTTCTCCTAAGTTTCCTTTGTTAACTCCACATAACTATGCTTCTTGGAAAATTTATGCTTGGAGTAAGTTAATGGAAAAAAGATTAACTCATTATATTGATGGAATTGTTGTTGCACCATCTAATCCTAAATCTTATCCTATTACTCATATGGATTGGCTCAATAAAAATACTATGGCTCTTGGAACTTTAAGGAAATATGTATCAAAAGATCTCATCTTTCAAATTGGAAAGTGTAAAACAATCAAAGAGGCTTGGGAAAAGTTTGGTTAATTATATGGCCAAGTTGATGAGATTAGAGGTTATCAGCTTGACAATGGTCTCACAATGTTAGATCCCAAGAATTTTGATACAATCCAAGACTATGTCACTAAGGAAAATGAGTTAAGAGCATAGCTTAAGGATTGTGGCATTGATAAGAAGGATGCATAGTTGGTCTACAATTAGTTGGGAAAGCTTCCATCAGAATATGCAGCATTTGTTTCTAGCTTCCAAACCCATCACTTGATAGTGGGTAGTTCTTTCACTGTGCCATCATTTGATGCATTTACAGAAATGTTGATGCTAGAGCAAGAAAATTTGATAAGCATGGGTGTTCTCAAGTCTTCAAAGTCCAAAGCTTTGGTGGCCAATCAAGGGAATCAAGGGACTCAAGGAAAGGGTTCCAACAAGAAGTAGAATCAATCTAAGCAAAAGAAACAACAAGATAAAGCCCAATCATCCTCTCCACAACAAGGGAATTCTTCACCTTCTCCCAAGAAGGGAAATTCAAGAAAGAAGGAGAGACCACCTTTTTCATATTGCAAGAGAGTTGGTCATGATGAGCATCATTGCCACACTAAACAAATTGATGAGTTGAAAAACATCATCAAGAAGAAGAACATCAATTTGCCATCTGCCTACAAGAAGAAGGATTCATCTCCTTCCACTTCCTCGCAATCAAAAGGAAAAGGGAAAGAATTTTTGGCTACTTCAGGTTCTTCACAGTAATGGATACTTGACTCGGGTGCCACTCATCATATGGGTTCTTTAAGGGAACATTTTTCTACTTTGGAGCCATCTAAGGTACCTCACATCTTCATAAGAAATGATATTCAAGTGGAAGTTGAAGGCGAAGGTTCAGTTGCCATGGATAATGGAAGATTTGATAATGTTCTCTATGTTCCTAACTTGAGTGCCAATCTTCCTTCAATCTACCAAATCACTCACTTTGGAGATGGCAAGAATGTTGAGTTTCTACTAGATTCAGTTTTGGTCAAAGAACTTAAGGATGATGCCTTGGTTGCAGTGGGACAAGCCAATCATAACACATGACTTTACTCATTTTCCCACTTTTTTCCTAAGTCTCCTTCTATATCCTTTCCCACTCATTCAAATTTAGAAAGTAAGCTATGGCATGAGCAGTTTGGACATCTCAATTATCACTATCTTCAACAACTTAGCTCCAAGGCTATGGTTTTAGGACTCCCTCAAATTAGCTTTTCTGAAGGTGTATGTTCAGATTGTTCCTTGGGTAAGCATCTAGAAGAGAATTTTGAAAAAGGGAAGTCTTGGAGAGATTTGGAAGTTCTTCAGTTGGTTCACATTGATGTAGCAGGTCATTTCCAGTACCATCATTTAGCAAGGCCCGCTACGTCCTCACCTTTATTGATGACTACCACATGGGTCTATTTTCTTGTTCATAAGAGTGAAGTGTTTGAAAAATTTCTATCCTTCAAGGCTCATGTTGAGAAGCAATCAGGGAAGCAAGTCAAGATTCTTCACACAAAAAATGGAAGGGAATATGTGAACAATAGACTTGAGGAATTTTGTACTCTTGAGGGGATTGATCTTTAGCATTTAGTTACATACACTCCATAGCAGAATGGTGTTGCTGAAAGAAAGAATAGAACCCTTAAGGAGATGGATAGCTGCATGATTCATGCTCATTCTCTTGGTCCTCAATTTTGGGCAGAAGCTATCAGTTGTGCCACTCACATCCAAAATTGGGTTCCCCATAAATCTTTGAAGGGTATGACTCATTTTCAGTCTTGGTGTGGTAGAAAAGCGATTGTGAGACACTTTAGAGTTTTTGGTTGTCCAACTTGGGCACACATACCTCCAGAGAAATGCAAGGCATTGGAACCTCAGAGTAGGCCTTGCATTTTTGTTGGCTATCCTGAAGGTGTTAAGGCATATATACTTTTGGATCCAGAGACACATGAGCTATTCATTGACAAGAGTGTTCACTTTGAGGAAAGCTCTCCTAGCTTGGCATCTAATCCTCTTCCTTCCTCCATAGTGGAAAGTGATGATAGTGACTCAGATGATGATTCTCCCTCAACTCTGACTCATAGGATCACACCTTCACAAGGGTCCACTTGTAGTTGAGGAGACTCTTCCTTCATCTCCTATTAGACCTCATTGGGCTCGATAGACTCTTGAGTCAGTAGGTTCTCTTGTTGGGGATCCTTCAGATACTCAAAGGACTCGGTCACAACATCAGGATTTTCCACATGCTTATATTGCTAGTTCTTTAGATCCATAATCCTTTAAGGAGGCTTCAGGCATTCTTGAATGGGATTCAACAATGGAGGAAGAGTATAGTTCCTTGATGAGGAACCACACATGGGAATTAGTTCCGATCCCTAAGGGGAGAAAGATGGTTCGATGTAAGTGTATCTATTAGACTAAGTATGTAGCCAATGGAAGTGTAGATAAATACAAGGCTCAACTTGTGGCAAAAGGTTTCTCACAAGTTCTAGGTGTTGATTATACAAAGACCTTTGCACCCATTGCTAAGATGAACTTCATTCACTTGACACTTTCTATTGTTATAGCTCATGGTTGGGTTGTACATCAGATGGATGTGAAGAGTGCATTTCTTCACAGGGATCTTCATGAGGAGATTTACATGGAGTGGCCACAGGGATTCATACAGGATTCTTCTTTGGTTTGCAGATTGAGGAAGTCTATCTATGGCCTCAAACAGGCCCCTAGGGCTTGGTATGCCAAGATGGATTCCTTTATTCTCTCAGCAAAATTCACCAAGTGTCATTTAGATCCAAATGTCTTCATTTTATGACAGGATGAATCTCATTTTCTACTTGTGCTCTATGTTGATGACTTGATCATTACAAGGAGTACCTCATCCATCATTTGCAGTGTCAAATGTACTTTGCAAGATAGATTTTCTATGACTTCCTTGGGCCTTTTGCACTATTTTCTTGGGATTGAGATCACTCATTTAGCTTCTAGGATTTATCTTTCTCATCCCAAGTATGCTCTTGATCTTCTAGCTCAGTTTCACATGGTTGATTGTAAGCCTGCTTCGACTCCCTTTCTTTCAAGAGTCAAGCTTGAGGCTAAGTGTTCTACTCCACTTTTTGATGCCACTTTGTATCTTCATCTTGTTGGGAGTCTCATCTACTTGACTCACACATGCCTTGATATCTCCTTTGTAGTTGGCATGGTCTCATGCTTTATGCAGGAACCACATGAGCTTCATTGGAAAGCAGCCAAAAACATCTTGCATTACATACATGGTACACGTCATCATGGGATTCACGATGCAATAGGTACAAGACTTACCTTGGTGGGATATACAGATTCTAATTGGGCTATAAATCTTGATGATCGTAAGTCCAGTTTTGGCTACAACTTTCATCTTGGTTCAAGCCCCATTTGTTGGCAGAGTAAGAAGCAAAATTCTATTTCTCTTTCTTCGACTAAGGTTGAGTATCGAGGGGCTGTTAATGCCGCTACTGAGGCTATTTGGATTTAGAATATTCTCAATAGGTTTGGATTCACTATTCCACATCCTACAATCATTCATTGTGACAATCAGATTCCATCTAGATCTCGAAGAATCTGGTTCACCATCAGAGGACCAAACACATCGAGATTCATATGCACTACATTTAGGAGTTGATACAGGAGCAGGTCATCGATTTGTAATATTGTCCTACAACACAACAGGTTGCAGAAATCTTCACCAAACCCTTCATTGAGAGTATCTATCATCATTTGTGAGCTCTCTTGGGGGTGCGATATGTTTCATCAGAGGATGTCACTTTACTTCTTCATTCTCTTTTTTGGGGGGGTCTTTTTCCTCACTTGAGGTTTTTCCCTTCTCATTTTTTTGAGTGCAGTTTTTGTTTTGTTTCATTTCTCTTTTGGGGGGTAGTTTTTTTCCACGTGGTTTTCTCCTTTTCTTCGCTTTATGAGAGATTGCATTTCATTTTTCCATGGGCACCTAACATGGCCTAGTTGTTAGGACCCATCTTGCATTGTTTTCTTTTGTGTGCATTCTCGCTAAGTTGCACTTAAGGGGGGGTGTTGGTGTAATTAAAAGTTTTGTGCCTTGTCCTCAGTAATTATTACACCTTAGTTAAGTTTACTTAGGGACCACATAGGAGGTAGTTGGAGAATTTCCACTTTTGGTGGACTTATCATGTTATTACTTTATCACATCCACCTTTCATGGACACATCATGTGATTACCTCTCCACCTTTTGTGGGTGATCCACCATTTGTGGTGATTATCACATTATCACTTTTCCACTTTAGGTGGAGTGATAGGTTTTCATAGTTGTCTCATGTCATAAGATTACGACACTTGTTATAATCTTATTCCATTCTATGTTCTCACCTTGGCTATATAACCAAGGGGTCTCCTATGTACTTTTGCACATTGTATTCTATTTGCATCATTGGCAGAATATAGTTTATTCTTGTCATCTTGTTTCTATCTCTCTTATGCTCGTGCTTTCTATTAGGCCTCTAGATCTTGGGTGGCTACCTTCATAGCCAATTCTTACATAGATGAAGCCCTTGATGATTTCATCTCACCTAGATCTACCAATAAATCTTCAAGTTTTAAAATATCAAATAACAATAAATTAAATCATACCACAACTACTTATTCACCGTCCTTCAAATCAACTGCAAACACAAAATTAACCTGTACTTATTATTGGACCACCGTCAAACAAACAAAAAACCCTTGGTCTTATCTTAAACTTTGGAAGATAATTGACCCAACACAACCCCATACAAAAAAATGTACCACAAAAAATATTAACATGTCATTTCTTATACATATAACACAAGAAACAACTAGCAACCAAAACAAACACCAATCATTCCATCATCAATACCATTCCCAGAACCCATTCTCCCTTCCACACCTCGTTTGTGTCAATATAGTGGTAAGGAGTATGATCTTGTGGATTTTCTTCATTCTCTCCTACTAATATTTCATTGTGGGACTTGATTCAAAAATCACCTATCTATCATGGTATGCTTCAAGAGGCTTTATAAAATATTGGTGTTCTACCTTGTGCTAAAAAAAATGATGTAGCAACATTGCTTGATGGTATGAACCTAACTAATTTGGAAATTATCTTTTATCCAAGTGAATTACCCCCTATTGAAATTCAAAACAAATATGATGCCTTGATGTAGTGGTTGCATTAATAAAATTGGTGTTAGGTGTACCATTATTGATAATGGGTAAGGTCTTAATATTTGTAGCATTGATATTTTAAAAATAATTGGCATGGATATATCTCATATTCAACCTAATGCTTTATCTATTTGTTTCTTTGATAGTTTTGGTAGAAAACGATTGGGAATGATCACAGGTATGTGCAGGATCATCATGGAAAAAATAGGCCATTAAGTGGCAAAAAAATCAAAAAAATCAGAGTTAGGCAACTTGACGTAAAAAAATGAATAAGTTAACTATATTATTTCAAAAATATGTAAGAATAGAATCTGTACCAAATTGAATGTAGTTTCTAAATTACTAGGTTTGTTTCAAAAAAAAAAATCTATTTGGTGAAAATTTGAATTTTCAATGTAGTAGTACTTAAATTTCAGGGAAAAAATAAGAAGTAGGTGTCTGTCTGACCACCCTAACCACAATAAAATGATAGTATTTTTTTATAAGATTTTATATATAAGTAGAGGACTCATGTATCGATGTGATGCATATTTTTTTGTAATTTTTTTCCTAGTAAATAATTAATTATGAATTTTTTATTACAACTTTTAAAAAATATAAAACCTCGTATGTCTGACCACCTTAACTTGGTCAAAACTTCATGAAATTCATTTTTTATTTTTTTAATCCTATAGTATGTGAAGCATAGAAAGTGTTGCATGTTTTAGATTTAAAAAATGTGATATTGTTTGAAAGCTATCGATGTTTTTCAATCATCCTATCAATTAGGACTTTAGTCGTAATTCAAATAGAAAATGAATAATAATTACTTATTGAATTCAAAGTAAAGCATAAATTATATTAGTGGAAAGCTGAAAATCTCCTTTAGAAACCCTTTTCATTTTATCAATTTTGGGTAAAAAAAGTCATCAGCCACAAACCCATCATATTGACGTGACTTTTTGGCCCACCATGATCCTGCACATACCCTCACATTATCTATTAAGATAAGGCTTGTAGTTTTACCTACCCTTATCCATGTCATGTTGAATGCTCTTCCATATAATATTCTCCTTGGAAGACCATGATTCATGCTATAGGAGGATTTCCTTCCACCCTTGAAAACCTAACGAAGTATACATGTAACAACAAATTTTACATGATAAAATAAATCCTAAGTCTAAAATTTGTTCGCAAACTCAAACAAGAAATAAAATACCCTTTAACACATTGATTCTATCTTCAAAGGTAGAACCTATGTATAGAAAATATTTAATGACTTAGATGACTCTGTGCCACCAATGAAAAATTCCTCAACTATAATTGGGGTTCATTATATTTTACAAATACCTTCATGAGGGAGTATAAAATCTCACCATCCATATCTGAATAATCTAGTGAAGCCACAACATCTACACAAAATTCTATAGAATCTTCCCAAAAATCTATTTTTACAACTTCAAGTAGTAAAGATGATACCAACTATACATTTGAATATGGTACAAACAACTACGAAAATCAACCCTCTAAAGAAATTGAATCTATCTATGAAAGAGGTTATAATTTTTCTTATTAGTTTGCTTATAAGGGAAATAGTTGTACTATAAAGGAACAAGGTATCAAGGTCCCTTTAGAATTAAATATGTAAGATATAAAAATGGTCTTGTTTATCAACTATCAAAACCAACCAAAGATTCTAAGTGACCCTCTCTTAGTCTAAACACAATAACACAAGACCCTGCTAAGGTGTCACTCAATTTAGTTCATCTAGAGTTGATAAGAAAAATAAATTAAATATGTCATTGGATGTATTTTGACTGATGAATCCTTAGCAATTTTTTTTGGAGTATATGATAACTTACCTACTTATCATCATGATCATGGATTTCCTTATTGTCTAAATGCTAAAATTAATACTTTGGGAAATATGTTTTTATATTAGATGATATGGTAGATTATCAAAGAACGCCCCAAACTCTCCCTAATGTTCCAGAATGTAGTATGCAACTTGCAGTAGATACTGTTTATGTCTCAATGGATCCATCTAACATGGAAAAGGTAATCCTAATTGGAAAATTTCTTTCAATTCTAATGAAAAACAATAACATACCATGCTATTACATGACTTTCTCAAAATGTTTTCTTGGTCTTATTTAGATATTCCTAGAACTGACCCTAAGGTAGTTACACATAATATTGCATTAGAGAATCAAGCTAAACTTGTAAGATAGAAGATTCATAAAATGAATCACTAGGGATCTTTGTTGGTTAAATATGAGATTGAAAAGATTTTACAAGCTAGCTTAATTCACCCTACTAACTATTCACCTTGGATATAAAACATAGTGGTTGTCGCTAAATTGGATAATCATATTCATATGTGTACATATTTTCATGACCTTAATAAAACATCTTTGAAATATTATTTCCCTCTTTGTAACATAAAAATTATAATTGAATCAAATGTGGGACATTCTTTATTATCATTTATGGATGTATCTTCTAGATATAATCAAATTTTTATCAATCCTAAAGACAAATATAAAACTAATTTTATCACACCTTGGGGAACATTTTACTGTGTTGTCATGCCATTTGGATTGAAAAATGTTGAAGCAACATATCAAAGGGTAATGCCATTAATATTTCATGGTTTCATCCATAATATATTAGAGGAATATGTGGATGATATCTTAGCTAAATCTATATCATGTCAAGATCATGTCAAAATCATTTGTTAAAACCTTTTAATTAATTCATAAATAGAATATGTAATTAAATCCTAGAAATGTGTCTTTGGTGTGGATAGTGGAAAAATATTAGGCTTTATAATTGTGTCACAACGGCGTATCAAGGTGGAAAAGAGGAAAACTGATGTTATAATAAACACGCCACCTCCTAGAAACATTTTGCAACTCCATAGCTTACAAGGGAAGATTCAAGTTATCTATTGATTTGTTTCATCATTGGTAGATTGGACTCTCCTCTTCACTCAACTTCATAAGAAATATTCACATTTTAAATAGAACAAATATTATCAAAAGGACTTCAAGAAAAGAAAATAATATTTAGCTAATCCTCCTATCTCACAATTGGTTGCCTCAGGATGTCCTTTTATTATTTACACTTCTACTTCATCTTATGCTCTCATTGCACTATTAGTGCAACATGATGAGAATAGAAAATAATGACATATCTAATATATTATTAGAACATGGATAAATTATGAAACACGATATACAACAATAGAAAATCAAAGTTTGGATCTTGTTTTTCTTGCAGGTAAGCTACATCATTACTTGTTAAATGCTAGAAAGTGCATGTGGCTACAAATTTTGGCCAATTAAAACATATTTTCTCTAAAAATAATTTATCAAAATGCTTAGCCAAATGGGTAATGTTGTTAACATAATTTGACATTATATTTGTCTCTCAAAAGAAAATCAAGGGTGAAGCATTGATCGATCATTTAGTTCAAGCTCCTTCACCATTAGCTTTACCAAACCAAGAGATTTTTCCTGATGATCCTATCTTGACATTAGAGGAAGACAAAAATATGAGATTTATATTTTGATGGTTCTAAGTTTTGAACTAGTTCAAGTGTTGGTGTTATATTACTATCTCCTTTAGGAAAGCCAATTCCCTTATCTTACTATCTAAATTTCCTATGCACTAATAACATCATAAAGTATGAAACTCTTATTGTTGTTTTGTGTGAAAAATTATCCTTGAATATCAAGCATATTTATATATTTGGAGATTTTTAGTTAATCATAAAATAGATTAATGGATCAAATCAAGCGAAACAAGATAAACTATCTCAATACCATTATTTAGCATTAGCAATATTAAAATATTTTTCATCATATACCATTCACAATATTCTATGGAAGGATAATCGACATGTAAATACAATGGTGAGTGTTGTGTTGCTTATATCCCTTGATAATTCACCTATGAATTTCAAATTTACTATTCATAATCTCACTTTGCCATCAATATCAAAAAAAATTAAGGATAAGATAGTGTGTTGTGTAAATAGTTCAGATGAATGGAACTACAATATATACTAATATTTGTGTGATGGTACCTTTCTTGACCCAACTACAAAAAATAATCAAGATCATATATGAAAACTTGTAACATGATATGTAATTTTAGCTAATGTGCTATACTGGAGAGCATATAATGGTCTCCTCTATTTCCTAAGAAAATCAAAGATCCCTATTTCCCTTGAAGAAGCTCATTCAAGTTCTTATAGAGGACATTTTGGAGGTCAATATTTGGTTCAAAAGTTAATCTGTATTTGGATATTATTGGAAAAAATGTCCAGCAAGATTATTTTTGCTTTGTTAAGAAATGTCCTAAATGTCAACAACATAATAACTTGATTCATGCTCCTGCCCATGAACTTTGTGTCCGATTTTCTATTTGACCATTTTTTGTGTGGCACTTGGATCTTATTGGTAAAAAATTTCATCCTTCATCTCAAGGAGATTATTTAATCATTACAAATACAAATTACCTCATGAAATGAGTTGAAGCAATCCCACTTTACTCCATGAAAATTGAATTCATTTATCGATTTATATTTGATATCATTATATCAATATTTTGTCTTCCTTATACTTTAGTTTCAAACAATGGTAGATCATTTAAAAATAAAGAGGTGAGGAAGCTCCTTGAAAAATTTCCTATACAACATGATTTTTCTACACCATATCATCCACAATGAAATGGAAAGTGGAAGAATCTACCAAAATAATCAAGCAAGTTTTTTGCAAAACTATTAAAAAACATGGTAAATATTGGCATACTAAACTCTCCTATACATTGTGGGCCTATCGTGTAAGTGTTTGTATGACCATGGGTAATATTCCATATAACCTTGTGTATGGTGCTGATGTTGTCATGTCTTTGGATTTGTAAATTCTATCATTGCAAATTTCTCTCAATGACATTCTGGATGATACTTCTTATAAAGATCAACAATTTCAACAACTTGAGATTCTCGATAAATAACACATACACACTCAAAAATATGCAAGCTTATTATAGAGATATTTAGTGCAAATAAAGTGAAGGAGATATAAAAAAATTATTTAAAATTGGTGATTTGGTGCTATTTCTAAAATCAACACAATGTGAATGTTGCACTAGGAGAAAAAGGAATTTTATCCTGAATTGGTTATGAGCATACATCACTGAAGATTGCGGATGAGGTGCATATAAGATTTCTACTATGGATAGTATTGGTGCAGGGTCACCAAGACCTCATAATCAAATCTTTATGTCATTTTTGGTTTTTGGGCTATTGGTGTGTGTTGATGCTTAATAAAGTCATTTTTGATGTGTCTATTGGGTCGTTGGTTTTAAAATGGGAAAAGTTACTAATATTGTTAAAAGTTGCTAAAAAGTTGTCATGCAACATTAGCATGGTGGAAAAAATAAAGAAAATGGTTACATCCAAGCAAGAAATGGTTACAAAACATTGGGATTGATTGTAAATGCATAAATATACCTTAAAATTTTGAATGGTGGATTGGAGAATTAATATTTATGTTTTTGAGTTAATGAAGCAAGCTTTTTTCTGAGTTTTTCCAACATTCCAATATGTTCTTCTCTCTTGTATGAATTGTACGACTCATTTAATGATCTAAAACTAGTTGTAATGTGTGGGAATGTGAATCCTCTTTCTTTTAGTTTTTGTGGCATTAAATTTCATTGAGTTTTGTGTAAGCTATGGCCATTTTGGTGAAGGCTTCCCTAATCTAACAATGCTTTCCATAATTTGTAGTCTGAAAATATGCTAGTAAATCCATGTATGGTATACTATAGGCTTGAAACCAATTCTAAAAGTTGAAGGCATGATTCTAGTTTCATATTCTTTTTTTTAGCAAATTTGATTGAGTTTTGAATGAGTTATGCCATTTTTTGTGTGAGCAGGTCTGTGGCTAGCCTAAGGTTTCCAATAGATGAAATAATTGCATAACCTTTTATTAATCTATTGAAATTTCATAAAATTTGGTGAAAATTTCTATTTTGATCATATCTAAACACCCTTTAAAGGATATTTCGTAGTTTTCAAATTTCATGGAGTTATTAATGTCACTTTGCTTGCATTTGTTTAAAAATAGTGAAAAACCCAAGTTCAATGAGGGATTGATGAAATCTATGCACTGTGTGATGATGGTTGGATGGGAAATCATGGTGGTATGTTGTTGGAGGTATAAAAAAGTCTAAAAAATCATGTTACATGCTGTATTTTTGTTTTTTTCCTTGGTGGTGCGCCATTAGGCTTGTGAGCAAGTTACCAAAGATGAACAAAGTAGCACTTTTACATCATTTGTATTGAAGCCCTGTTTGAATGTATCAAGTTAGTCTTGTTGCAAGTTCTTCCTCTGCATCATTTTGGTATTAGATATAGAAGACCCTGAGAGTGCAAGGTATGCACCAAGATAAGAGAGTTGTGAATTTTTTTTGTTGCATGTATGAAAGAGAGTCGGTGACTTATATCCTCAAATAGTGATGAAGGTGTGTAGATTTCTTCCACTAAGAGGAAGTGGGTAGAAGAGGTCTTGGAGAGTGCATCTTCCAAAATCTTATTAGGTATAGGATAGTTATGTGTGTGAAGGTATTGGGATACCAAAATAATGGAAATGTTGAGGAGAATAATCCATGAAGACTTGAAGAGTAAGAAGTTTTCAAGCAAGCAACATGAGATGAGAAGAGAAAGGAGTGAGATGAAAAAGAAAGATGCGAAAGTAAACTAAATAAATATTCAACAAGAGATAGCAATGATGAGACATGATTTGGAACAAATGCAAAAAACATTTGAAGAAAGAATACGAAGTATAGTAACAGGTGTGTGGAGTTGGAACATCACCATTCACAAAATTGTCAAGTGGTCAATAAAGGAAATTGTGGAAAGAAGAAAGAGGCAACAATTGAGAAGAAAGATTAAAAAAATCATCAAGATGATGGAAGAGCCAAATCCATCCAAGGAAGAGGAAAAAGATGAAGAAAATGAGTCCATTGAGACTCAAAATTTTGTTTCTAACAATATTTGTGAGTATGTGTTTACAAGTACAACAAATGAAGATGAAGATGGAAAAGAGTATAAAGAAAAAGGATAACTGAATGCAGTGTATGAATATTGTTATGCAAATGTAGCACAATATGGTGAAGAGAGGTTGCAAAAACAACAGAGGTACTAGTTGTATTTTTTGATTTTATGGATGATGAATACACTAACAAATTATATTCAAATGATGAAGATGAAGACATGGACAGTGGTAATGCGACATATGGACAAGAACTAGAGTTTTGGAAGCTTGAAGTTGAGAAGATGCTAAGTAAGAAACTGTGCAAGAAGAAGAAAGGCCTAGGGAAAGTCAGGAATGCAAAACATACAACAAGGTGTAAGGAGCATCAACGTTTGGAAGTGAATTCCTATTTGAATGAAAAGTGGTAAAAGAATTGGAAGATAAGGAATAAAAGAAGACCTACACTCAAGTGGACTTGAGTTTTTTTCTTCCCCTTGGGTGTATTGTGCAAGGTCACAAAGACCTCATAAGCAAGTCTTTATGTCATTTTTGGTTTTTTGGGCTATTGGTGTGTGTTGGTGTTTAATAAAATCATTTTTTATGTGTTTATTGGGTCGTTGGTTTTGTAACATAAATGTGGGTTTCTTGTTTAGAATTTACATATTGTTTTGTTCATGATATCAACCATGTATAAAGGTGTGGTTCATTGTTTATGATGTTGAATTTTGTCATAAAAATGTAGAATCTATATTGCCAAAGAAAGACATGACGGTGACTCAATAGGGGTAGTTAAGGAAATAGTTATTGCAACCAGTTTTAAAGGTTATATATGAAAGTTTCGGTGAGGACAGATGGCAACATATGTGAATTTTTGTTTACTTATATATAAACAATGGTTTATCACTATTTTGGTTTGATTTTTTTAATAGAATTATCATTCTGATTAGGTAAACAATACTTTGTGATTGAAGTTTTGCAAACATGATGCAAAACAATATGTATAACTGATATATTTGATATTTTAGAGATTCCATAATGAATCTTTTAAGATATTAAATGTATTGTACAATGAAAGTGATATATGATTTGAAGGGAAAAAAAGAAACCCTCTGTATTTTACATTCTATATTGTTTGTGATTAAAATGTATATGCCAGTGAAGTACAAGTTATCATTGCCAATGAGGCATTTGAAATATATCAGTGAGATAGTATTGCCAATGAGGCATTTGAAATCTATCAATGAGATAGTATTGCCAATGAGGCATTGTAAACAAAAAAATTTCAAGATTAAGCCAGTGAGGCATCATTTTTGGAGTGGTTTTTCTACCCCTAGAAGGTTTTCCACTCGTCAAATTCTTTTTCTTATGGTGTCATTTCTTTGATGTGATAATATTTCAAGACTGTGATGATCTTTGGGTTTCTTTAATACTTCTTATTTTAGTTCTTTAGTGATTGCATTCAATTCATGAATGTTTTTATCATTGAAATATTAAGAGCATAAATTATTCAATTATTTTTCAAGGAAAAGGTTAAAATTTGTTTAAGACACTGATTCAACACCACCTCTCAGTGTCTTCTTTACTCCAACAAGTGGTATTAGAGCCACACCCTTGGATAAACAAGCCTAATCATCTTAAGGGTTGATAACTGGGATATGAGTGATTATTTTTATCATGTAAATTCAAGACAATAAAAATAGGCCTCCAATGTTTGATGGCACTAGTTTTTCCTACTCAAAATTTAGAATGGAAAAATATCTATCTTCTTTAGGCTTTGATGTTTTGCAAGACATTAAGGTTGAAAACACTGTTACTGCCCCCTCTACAATAGATGGAAAAAATGCTTTTGGATATGATGCAAAAGCAACAAATGCAATATGTTGCAATCTAAATAATGATATTCTTGTAAAAAATCATGGATTACAAAACTGACAAGGCAGTATGGATAGATTAGCCCAAATCTATGAAGGAGATGAAAAAGTGAGAGAAGCAAAACTCCAAACATATAGGGTTAAGTTTGAAGCCCTAAAAATTGATGAATAAGGAAAGATTGTTGATTATTTTCTTTGAGTTTAGGAAGTAGTGAGTTTGATAAGAGGTATAGGCGAGGAAATTGATGAACAAGTTGTTGTCAAGAAAGTTCTTAGGTCCTTGACACACAAATATGATGCCAAAGTCTCAGTTTTTGAGGATAAAGATATGAAAACACTCTCTCTTGTTGAATATTTACACTCTCTCTTGCTGGATAAAGATATGAAAACACTCTCTCTTGCAAGGAATATTTACAGCCTATGAAATTAGAATAGGTAGTGATGCTACCTCAAGCAAAGAGGAAAACTTTAAGGAAAAAAAAGGGAGTCTAATGAAAACTTAGACTTTGAATTAGACAATGAGGATGAATCTATTTTGGTCAGTAAATTAAAAAGAGGTTCAAGGAGATACAAAGGAAAATTACCCTTTAAATTCTTCAACTATGGGAAGGTAGGACACTATGCTTCTCAATGTCCTAACAATGACTCTGAGAGTGATGAAGAAACATATAATAGGTAGGGGAAGAAAAAACAAACTTATTCTAAAAGGGAAAATGTCTTTAAGAAGAAAAATATGATGGCAGAAGTATCTAACAATGGTACAAATGCATCTATTAAGGAAGGAGATGAAACACTATTTATGATAGTTATTAATCCAAGTCAAGATCATAAAAAGGAGATTGATAATGTTATGAACAATGGATCAAAAATAAATGAATATCCTATGTTTAAAATACCTCAGTTTGAAGGCACAAAATTTATTTTTTGGAAATGTAGGATGGAAACCTATTTATCCTCTTTAGGATTAAATGTGTGGGAAGTAGTTAAAAAAGGTTCCTCAGTATCTACAACATCTCCTCCTACACTAGATGAAAATAAGGATCTTGAATAGAATGCTAGCACTATGGATGTTATCTTTAATAGTTTTCCAAATGAAATTATTGCTAAGGTCATTTATTGCAAGGATGCAAAGGAGGTTTGGAAAAAACTTATTGAAATGTATCAAAATGATGAGTTGCAGGAAGGAACATCCTAAAAAAATGATACAGATTGCGGTACATCAAGAGGTGAAGATGTTTTTGTTAACAAAGAGGAAGAAAATGATCTTGAGAGTGAATTAAACAATGCCTTAAGAGACATTCAGAAAATCAAAGAGGAAGTTGTGGTAAAGAAGAATAATTTTGAGAAACAAATTACTGACCTAAAACTTCAAATTGAAATACTAGAAGTTACAAAAGTGCAGCTAGAAATCGAAGAAAAAGAATGTTGCACTCTAGAGGAAAAAGTTGTTGACTTGAGGAAAGAACTTGATATGTGTGACAACAGTAATAAACTGGCAGAAGTTTTAGGTAAAAAAAGACACTATAGCGATAAAAAAGGTCTTGGGTTTATAGAAGGTCAATGCTCTTATTCTGATAGGTTCCTACATAACAAGGAAACAAAGAGTTACAAGTTCCAAAATTTTATTGATACTACTCAAACAAGGTTGATTTGGAAACCAAAGAAAATTAATCAAAAGATAGAAGGTACATTTAGTCAAACAAATTTACATTCTAAGGTGACTAATGAATGGATTTTGGATAGTGGGTGTTCACACCATATGATAGGTGACAAAAGTAACTTTCTCAATTTTGAATGTTGTGATGGCAGTTTAGTTTGGTTTGGAAATGATGATTGTATTCAGATAATTGGGAAAGGTAAACTTTATTTGAATAATAAATTTTGTTTGCAAGATGTGTACTATGCTGGAGAACTCAAGCATAATCTTCTAAGTGTAACTCAAATTTGTGATCAAGGTTTTTATGTTCATTTTAATGCTCTAGGGTGTGAGATTAGAAAGAAAATAGGTAAAATTGTTGCTGCAGGTTCAGGAACTCAAGGGAATATTTACAATCTACAAGAAACAAGATGCGTGAAAATGAGTGCTCAATTGAGGGAGACATTGAATGATCTTCCTCACATTTTTTCATCACTAAATCATCTATATGTAGTTTTAGGGTACATTTCAAGATTTTTATATCTCCCTATGATTAGTTGTTGTATTGGATTATATTCGTGTAGTTCTAATTAATAAAGTGATGATTCTATCATTGAAGTTTTTGGAAGGATCAAAAGACAACTTTTAAAGGCACTTATTTTTTAATAATATAACATTTTTTCGGGTGTGATATGTCAACATAATGAGAAAAAGGTGACAATGTTGTTCTATGTTAGAACTTCAGGTGATAGTGAGTTTACACATTTTCTTATACACTATTTTAGTCATGCTTCTTATTCTGATATGAAAATGGTGCTAATTTATGTTGAAGATGAAGTTTCTTGAACTAAATGGTTTAGTATCCCATATTGTTCCATACAATGGCTATATGCATGTGTCTTTCTTGGATCATGATCTAATAATAGTGATGAATATATTGTGAATAGATTATATTTGTAGTGCCTGTGCTTAATCCAGTGAGTAGCTAATGATTAATTGATCAATATTTTTGAAACACCGAGGATAGTATTGACAAAGTGTGATCTTGTATATTGTCAAGATTGTATGGTGAGTTTGCAATTGTCTTTAACAGTGGAAAAAAATCTCATCTGGATAGATTGACAGTGCTCTATGAAACTCTTATGCAAAGTGTTTCCAAGAAGAAATTGATATAAGCAATTTGGCTATACTCTTTTATGTTGTTATTCACATGCTCTTACTATTTACATAGTGAATGTTGCTTGAAACTAAGTTTTGCAATGCTTACAGTGGTGTATACCCTATTTGTTGTTCTTGCTGCTAGGACAGTGGTCTTTTCACTGTGTGACAACAAACATTCCTTGAAACATGATCAATTTGTATTATGACTTCACATTTTCTTTCTCAGTGCTGGTAGATATGCTGTAAAGGTAAAAGGAAAAGCTTTGTTTCTCAATTTAGTATCATTGGTGACAAAGGTATGGAAAAATTTGGGAAATCATTTGATATCAGTTTTTATAGTTGCATTAAAGTAGGGTTTGAAAAATGAAAATACAATATGGGGAATGTTGTTTTGAGGAGAATCTTATTGTTGAAATGACAATGAAAGTTATAACAATTTCAGTTGTTTATTTGCAAGGTTTCAATTCTTTTTGAAACAGTTTTGTTTAAATGCTCTTAAAAGTATGCATGGTCTTAGGGGGATACTTTATGTCCATTCTACACCCCTGCTTCAATTATTATTATGTATGCTTCTATGAATTTATGATGCATACTGATATTATGATGATACACTACTACTATTTTACTAGTGTATAATCACTCTTATCTGTTTGCACCATTTGTTTCCTTAAGCATTGGTTCAGATCATGGTTGCATCTGGTTCCTTTTAGTATTATTAGAGTTCATCTTTGGTATGCTTCAGTGTTACATTTGTTAACAAGTATGATTGGTATATCATCATGCTACATATGGACATGATTAATCAATCATAGGTTGAGCTATATTCTTATTATTTATGATGTTCAAAGGAGAAATGTGTAGTGAGTTAATGAATATTCAATTATCCAATGATATTTTTGGGAATTTTATGTATTCATGATCATTGGATTGCTTGCATATGTAGTACCACTCCATTTATGCTTATGTTTTCTGGTTACATGTTTTCACATTGTTAGACTTTTGTACTTAGTTTGGATATTTTGATCGCTGGTTTTGAGCGACAGTGGATTTACTCTGTGACATGATGATACATTGTATGGTGATATTTGATTTCTGATATGCTTTGAGATAGCGTAGATGTTTTCTTTCAGTTGATTATTGCTATGTATATGTTTATGATGGACTAATAGTTATTTAATTTGTCAGTCTGATGTGACGTGTATTGGTGTGGAGAACAGAATCACATCACTTGCTTGCGAGTGCCTTGTGATATCCGTGATTTTCTCCGCACAGTGTGCCTGTTCAATGAAATATATATATGCATGTTTTTGCTTGGTTGCAGGATTGCAGGTACATGACACTGACTCCACCTGGTTACTTAGGTCTGAGCATGTCAAGACTCAACTGGATATGTTGATTGGGAGGTAGTAGTTTGGTTCATCCTAGTCTAGTCTATAACCCAGTCATAGTACATTGTCTGTTTTAGTTCAGAGTCATAGGTTGTCTTGTATTTTTTTGTTTGGTTTAATTGCTTGAAAGGAAAAATGTCAATTTTAATAATAGTTTATTATGTTTTAATTTACTATTATTTAAATTAATTTTTAAATGTTGAAGAAATTAGTTTTGCATGTTATTTAATTAATTAATTAGTTTGTTTGGTTAAATGGTTTGATCTTAAAAGATTAAATTTATTTAATTAAATAAATTAATTAATTAAATTAAATTGTTTTAAATTGTGTGTGAATAGATTTTTTTAAATTAAATATTTTTGTGGAAATGGCATTTTAAATTGTAAATAAATTTTGTATTTGGAAATGGGAAAATTAAATAAAATAAATGCATAGGTGCTGTCATAATAGTGCTTTACAATTCCTGAGAGGAACGAATTTTAGCTGAAATCACATATTTTTAGAAAATATAATGATTTAAGCCTTAAGAAGTTCCATTTTAAGGATTCCAATTGAAGAGGGTTTGATCAAATCACCTTAGATCAAACCCCCTTGGATAGAACCTGCTAGTTTTAAACCATACCTATAAATGTGTCTCCTTTACACCTATCAAAATGCTGATAAAAATCACTTTTGATTTAGATTTTGGGGATCAAATGAATTAATTTAAAATTTATTTGAAATGATTATGGTATTCCTCAGAACAAGCTATCCAATGAATATAATTTTAATATGTTTTGGTTTTGTTATGTATTTGTTTTTAAGTTTTATTAAACATGGGTTTTTCATCGAAAATGAATTTATTTGTTCTTCACATGTGGAAAAATAGAAGATTATCAAAAAAAAAAAAAAAAATATGAGTGCACCAGATATTGAAGTCCTTGATCCAAAAGAAAAAAATTAAATTTTGACATATACAAAAAAAGTTACGCATTATACAATGTGTTAAATTTTAATTCGTTTGACTTTGAAATCCTTTATTAAGGAAAAATATCTCAATAAAACTATCTAACCTGAAAAAAATCTATTTTTGTGGGAGATGGAAAAAGAAGTGCAATTTGATTCCAAAAATTTTGAAAAAAATATTTTTAGAATCTACAGACAAAATTTGATGAGACTCTAGTTTCTACCATCTTCAAATTCCTCACATTTTAGCCGCTATAGGTGCCTGAATGTGAAGATTTAGTTAAAAATAATAATTTCAGTGTCCAGTTTGGCCAAAAATTGTAAACCACTATTATGGGATCATCTGCTGCATGCAATTTGAATATTGATTTTAAATTTAAATAAATTAATTAAATGCATGCAATTTTGGAAGGCAAGATTGCCGAGAAGTGGTTAATAGATATTTTGTACTTCTTGACATGTGTGCAAGCGGCATTTATTGATTTTTGTTGAGGAATTTGCCGGAGGTTAATTTGGATCTGGAAAAACACAGAGGGATTCTATTCTATTGTTCTCTTCATGGGAAAATATATCAGTGCTTTGTTAATTTCTGTATATGCTTTTTGGTGTTATTGTATACTTGTGGAAGATTTCTTGGTTTGTATTCTGGTTTGGGATTTGGAGTACGGAAAGAATTTTGGAAGGCTACAGGCAATTATAGAGGTTTTCATCTCCAATTTCTAAAGCTTTGGGAAATCAGGTATTCTTCTTGTGGTTTTAATTTGTTATTTTGAAAAGAATATTTGTGAAAGAAATTTCTTTAATTTAAATCCTTTGTAATTTTGTGGAAAAATCATTTACTCTATATTCTCTGAATGGGATTTATTGAGTTTCTTTCCTTTCTAGAAAAATGAGTTTGTGTGAAGGGAAATAATATAATAGAAAATGAATTTTAAAACCTTTGGGGTAAACCAAATTTGAATGGAAATTTTCTGTGCGTGTTATTTTTTGAAAACCCCGAAGAAAATTTTTTAGTTTCCCCGTTTTCCCTACTATAACCCTGAAGAAATTTCTTTATTTTCTGTTGAGAAACCCTGTTTGAATTTGTTATATATATATATATATATATTTGTATATGTATTAACCTCATATATTAATTGGATTGTGAAAGTTGCTTATTATAAATATATGAATTTTATTTGTGGAATTGCCGTACTGGCGCATAAGTATTTAATTCAGATTAAATTCCGTTTGTGCGAATTCGAAATTCATAGATTTTTAGACTTAAATTTATTTGGAATAAATTTTAATGTGGAAACACTGTATGTGGAAGGGGGGCGCAAGGCTACCCCACAGCCGCCCCCATATGGGGCAACGACTGTGGAGGCAGCCGGCGCTGCCCTCACAAGCAGTGGTGTCTATCTCACAGCCGCCTCCCCATACGGGGAGGGCTATATACACAGCCGCGGGCTGTGTCCTCTGTAAACACATGTCATGCCTGAAATTTTTGACAAGAAAACTCACATAATTTTTTTTTAATGTTTTATTTTAAAACTTATTTAATTAAGCTAATTAACATTTCAAGTACCTGAGGTGTGACACTAACATGATGTGAGTTGAACGCTAAGTAGACTAAAGTCTTTTTTATTTGATTTATCATAATGTGGTTACATATTGACAGGTTTCACTTTGAGATAAAGTCACATATATATATAGCTCTTATCATGATCACTTAGATGTACCAATGGGCTTATCATTTAATTAGACTTTTGACTTCATGTTTTCTAAGATGTTAAATGTATCTCAACCTAATCCAAAAGATTTATAGGAGGAATAATGAACTTCATGCATTCAAAATACTCTATTTTATTTTATTTTATTTAACCAAATTCACAGTATTATTTAACCCTGACTTGACCTCAATAATATTATTAAATACCAAATTAAATAATTAAGCTTAATAATAATATTATTATTATCAAATCAAAAAAAATTAAGGAGGATATTATTATTATTATTATTATTAAGCTCATCAATAGTGCATTTATTATTTAGCCATAGTTTAATTGTTAATAAAACATTATTATTATTAATTAACTCCAAAGAAAATTTTCATGATAATCAACATTAATTATTTAATAATAGTGTTATTATTGTTCCATCAACCAATCAATAATATTATTTTTACTTAACCCTCGTTTACACCATTATTGTTATTGGATTCCAAGAATGTTGCTAAGCAATTAATAAAGGGACAATAATCAAATCATTATTTGTCAAATTAATAATCAAACAATAATCAAATTGTTATTTTAATTTTGATTTTTTTTGACAACTTGAACAATAGAATAAGGATATGTTGATATTTAATTACTACTATAAATACTTGAACAATAATATTATTAAGAAACAAAACAAAACAATCTTAAGGATAATAATATTATGAATTCATAATAAAGGTCATGTTTAATGGAACTTGAGAAGTTCGAAATAATATTTTCATTTAACCCCTTCAAATAATAAAATATATGTTTTTATGGTACAATTGACCTCTAGGGAAAAGATATTACCATTTGACTGTTATCTTCCCAAAATAATATTAAAATATATTTAAAATAATATTTAAGTTTTATTGAAAATATTTAAATAAAATAAAATAAAATAAAAAGCAGAATCTCAAACAACGCTGATAGCTTTCATAAAAAGAAAACTGTTTTTTTTTTAATTCATTTTCCGAAAGATAAGAAGATAAGATTTAACAGTGCATGTCATTTGAACGTCAATTTCTAGCCAAAGAGTTTTTCCCTTACACATTGTTTTTTTGATGGATGTCATTGTATAAGCCTCTGGCCTAATTATCTTAACTCAAGTAATATTTTAATATTATATTTCATATGAATATTACTTCCCTTCTTTATTTTGTTTTCAAATAATAAATATTAATAATATTATTTATTATCATTTAATTAACCCTTAAACTTATTCATAATACTATGATTATTTAATCAAAATCCCAATTCTTATTTCCTCAATATTATTATTTATATACTAATTGATCTTTAACAATAATTTAACAAATATGTTATTAATAATTATTATTTTTAACTTTATATCCTATAATTTTATTAAATTTTGATTTACTCTAGACATAAATATAGATGCAACATTGAAGGCTACCATTAATAAAATTTCTCTTTTAATAAAATGCTATTATTAATCCTGTAATTATTATTATTAATAAAAAAAAATAATTTTAATAAACATTAATATACATATCCTTTTTTTTTAATTAAAAAGTTCATCCTAATTTATATTTCCTTATTTGATAATAGTGTAACATCAGTACTTATTTACCCAACTAAATTCCCATGATCTCTCACACAGCAAGTCCAATAAATAAATTTATTTCTCCTGTATTATCATTTCACCACTTCTAATTTATGCACTAGTATTTTTGGGGAAACGAGAAATTAAACCCCATTTTATACAGCTTCAAATCCACTTCAAAGATTAACTTAGGTGCCCTAAATATCTTTTTAACAATTTGTATTCTCTGTATTTTGTGTAAGGTGAGGAAAGCATGGCGGCTGGAGCAGTGAACAGACCCAGAACAAATTTAGGGGTTGGCTAAAGGATGCAATACTATGCAGGAACCAATTTTCTCTTTGCAGTGGTGAGGGATGCGTTTCTAATATATTTATTTATTTATTTGTAGCCCTTTTTATGCTTGCAGCCTATTTTATTTATTCTTGCAGCTTACAAATTAGAAGGGTTTACCATTTTACTGTAGATCAGACTGTGGAGATTTATTTTTATTTGGTGAAAGAATAACCAAAGAATTTGTTTTCTCTCTTAACTAATAGAAAATAGCTGTGTACACAGGTTAGCTGATTATCCATTTATTCTCCAATAGCTAAGTTCTGTGCAAATATATATTTAGCTTATGCAACAACTTGCTATCCGTTCTCTTGTTGTTTCCTATTTTATGCCAAAAGAAAAATAAGCAACAAGGATTGTTATTGCACAGAAGAGTTGTTGATTTCTGGTTTATTTATATTGATAAATTTATGTTTTATTAATGCCATAATATGGCTGTGTTTATCCTTAACTAAGAATGCTTTACCTTAAGTTTTACACAATATGTAATATATATATATATATATATATTAAAAATTTATATAAATAAAATCTGTTGAAGAGGGGAGTGGGGCAGTGCCTTTGGTAGCCTGCCATGGCTCCTCACAAGGAAGTTGCTCGCCAAAAAAAAAAGGGGGTCTGCAGTGGGGTTGGAACCCTTGCCACTACCCATTTCCATTTTTTTATTATTTAAAAATGTAATCTTCTAATATACTTTTTCTTTCTTTTTTAATTTTTTTTTTTTAATTTTAATCATATTTAAAATTTTATATTATACTTTATATTTGGGCATATTTAAAATCTAAAACATGACAGCATACATCAGATAGTTGATTTATATTTCATTAGATTTATACAGCCAAACCTACCTTTGAATTCACTTTTATTTGGTTTATTTATACATTAATATTAAAACTAAAAATAAGGTTTTGTGGGCTTAAGGAAATATTGTTATTTTTCTTCCAAATACATATATATTTTCTTGTACAAAACAAAATATCTTCCTTTATTACAAATACAAGAGAAACCACAAATAAACTAATATCACATTTCTTCTTCTCATTTTTTAAAAAAGAAGTCATTTTTTTTTGGTCCTATAAATTTCTTGGATGCAAGCTTTAGAATGTATCTCCTTTTTATTCATAGTAACAAAATACAAGTTCCATCACTTGTGCTTTCCATAACACAAATGGCACATAAAAATAAAATAAAATGAGACAAGTAACATGCCAATAAACAAGACTTGCTCTTTTCACTCTTTCATTTTACAACCAAATATTAACCTTCAATATTACAAAAAATAATAGCAATACAATTATTAACACATACAAAGGAATAAAGCTTGCTCTAATACATATTTCACTCCTAAATAAAATACTATCTTTCCATATTACAACAATATTTGATATTACAATGAATACACACAAATGAATAAGGTTTCCTCTCTTCCTATAATTTCCTTAAAACAAAATACTAACTTTTAATATTGCAATAGTATTGAAAAGAAATACAAGGAACATAGACAAAGGAATTAGACTTGCTCTTTTTTTTTTTTTCATTGCTTCATTGAAAAATATGAATCCATCTTTTAGACTTACAATATTATCACAATATTTGAGGAAGCAAATGACTTACAAACCCATGAACAAAGTCTTGCTCTCCACCCTACCATAATGGCATCATGGAGCCTCGTGGGCTCTAGCCATACCCCGGAGCAAGGTTTTCTTTTAACTCCAAGATGATGAATGGAGCTTTTTTCAAAATCTTACAAGTGATAAAATATAACATAGCACCAAATCTCATGCTTCTAGTTTCTCTACTCTTTATTCTAAACCATGATCCATACAGCATACCACTTTCTTACATAAAAGAAAAATAAAAAAAAGAGAAAATGGAAGTAAGAGAGAACTTATCTATTTTCTCCAAGTGAGGGAACTAAACTCTTTTATCCTTCTTCCTTTCCAAACCAAGCCATTTTCATCATTATCTTGCCAAAGAGATGGACTCCTCTCTTTTTTTCTCATTCTTTCTACCATCTTCACTCAAGTTCTCCAAGAGGAGAAGTGGGCAATGCCCAAATCTTCCATCTTCTTGAGATATATAGGGATCCTCCAAACCTACACTCTTTCCTACAAGTGCTCACACATGTGTGAGTCTTGTGCCAATTCCAAGAACTTTTGGGGAGTAGAAGGTTGAGAGTGACAAGTCACTCTTCCCAAGCCCCAACACTTTTTTGGATTTGTCACATTCATGAATGTGGACTTTTGAGGGGTCTTTTCACACTCCAAGGACAAGTTCACATGTGTCAAAAAGGTCACAAACCCATAGGTATAGGTCCTAGGGGTCTATTTTTGTTCAAAAACCAAGGAAATTGATTCAGTAATCCCTTTTTAAAACCCACACAAAATCCATACGAATTTTGATCTTAACCAAGGGTTCCAACTCCAACCAAACTCGCATCACATGTCCTACAATTGGATTCTACTCAATCGACCAACCAATCATAAAACCTCAAACCATTCTAAGTCAAATAGGGCTAAACTTATAACTTCCCAAAGATGTATTTGATTTGATTCCAACATTTATCTATCCTCCTATTTGCATATTTGATTCATGCACATTACCAAAGCCAACATGATTAGATCATATATCTCTTCATATTATTAGCTAATCCAATTCACATAATTTTCACTCATGAACTATTTACTCATTAATACATCAAATGAACCTAATGTTTCAATTTTCATTATAATCAAAGGAAATACACACTTACTCCAATACAAGAATATAGTCAATGAAATAGTCACTCCATCATTTTGTTTACCACCTTAGTAATTCATTTTAAACTCCTATAACATTAACGATGAACCATTTACCAAAATTTAATATGCCAAATAACCCAACACTTTCAAGTTATATCCAACAATTCACATGTGCATCCATCATAATTAAATCAAGGTTAATGCCCATGAACCCTAAAAATATTTTTATCATTCATTTCATCATAATTATCATCTAACTACTTGTTTGATTGAAATAAAATGGGAAATACAAAATGGGGTCTTACATTCACGGTAGCATAAGCAAGAATATTATCAAATAATCACACTATTTGTCATCCATAATAAATCTTAACATCTATTTAGGATCACATAAAACATATTAGGGCTTTACTAATCACAAGCAAGGTGGGGCCTTACAACACAGCCGAGGCTGTAAAATATGTGACTGTATATTGTGAAAAATGGAAATACAGAACATGCAATATTTCAAACATGAGATTTCGATTTAGGGTTTACATTATACTTAATAATATTTTATATTTATTTATATATGTGTGTGTGTGTGTGAGTATATGTATATGTATATATATATATGTATTATTTATATTATTTAATAAATTATTTAACTCACATTTATTTTTGTAATGGAATAAAATTTGGTTGTGTATAAATATATAGGAAAGAAACAACATCAGTTGGATTTATAATAGAAAAGATGTAAAAGGAAATTTGATAGACATTGATAAGTGTAGTTGTGAAAGTTAAAATTAGAATTTAATGATATTTCCTTTATTGTTTGAGAAAATAATTGTATTTAAGTTGCTATAATTCTTGTTGATTCTATTGAATGAATGGATTTAGTAAATCCGAATAGTAGACATTTATTTTCTATTTTCCTTATTTCATAATTTCTTGTTGGGCAAATTGGGAATTGTCATAGATGTACAAGTCTTCCAGACAAATTGTTAAATGTGGGAATTGGGATTGTTAAGTTAAATTCTTGTGTTGGCTAAGGATGTGTACATGGAATTAGTATGGTGTTTAAATACCCGATTTTCTGAACATAGTTAATGATGTTCGTTATGAAAAGTGTAAAATTGTATGTTGTATGTATGTACATCTTGTTTCCTTAGTCAGGAAAACTTAGATTCCTTTGTTATGTTTAGGGGAGTGGCTTTTTGTGAGGGCCGACACACAAAGTGGTGTCGAGGTAACTTACAAAGAGTTAGTAAGTCAGTGATAACTAAATAACACAGTAGTTAGATTAAAATTCTTAACAAGAGTATTATGCCTCACTTATGGACTCTTGAGCTAGTTCAGTCTTGAGTATAAGTTGAGAAGGCCTAGAATGGAAAATCGATGTCTTGTTTCTTCAAAAGACATTCGATTCCGCAATAGTATGCAATAGGGGCCGGGTTTCGTAAGAGGTTACCAGGGTAACCCAAGGTTGGGGGCTGGAACCTAGGAAGAAACACCAGGGTAACCTTTACAACATTGTGATGACACTCCACCTAATGTAACAGTCTACCTTGTGTATGTAGTACATTCAATTGTCTTAAATCTGGAAGCAATGTAACCATCAGTTAGTGATGTACTTGTCTCTAGGGTTAGTAGATTATTCCTAGGTAACCATATTACTATCTCCTAGCACGGGGGGTGGACCTATGGGTACCACATGGTTGGGTGGAACGTGCACCTTACTCCGTTGGGTCCCCAGTTTATGATCATGGCATCGAGAGCTTCATGGATGGAGAGCACATTCTTGGATATAGATGTACTTTCTTAATTGCATTATTGTTTAACTAGTATTGTAAATCATCCCTCAATTGCATATGAGGTGAACATTTGTAAATGTAATTGTAACTATTATTTGAACTACCTCATCAGATGAATGAGTATTGTAATATCTTTCCAAATGCAATGTAAGAAATCAAGTTTGTACTTTATATTATCTTGAATGGAATTTTCATATGTTATGCAATATCTATTTTTAATGTTTATGTTAATTCATTATAAGCAATGTGAAATACTAAAGTCGTCTATGGAAACTCAAGTAGTGTAACATCGCGTAACTTAATGAATGTATGCAAACTAATTAACTTAATATTAATACTTTAAAAAAAATATTATTTCACTATTATACACAAATGCAACATTCCTTAGGTTATTATGACGGGGCATTACAACATATTTCTTGTTGGTATCTAACTTATCTTCTTTGAGGTGACAGGTATGTATTGAAAGTAGTGGTATGTGCAAACAGGGATTTATTGCTTCCACATTCAGTTGTTTCCCTCATGATCTTATGGCTGTTCTTCAACTTTCATATATGCACGCTAAATTGGTTTTGATCTGTTGAGTATCTTTTCGTTCCTATATTTCATTGATTCACATATTTTTTATGAGGCATCCCTTTGTATCTTGATGAAAAAAGTGGGAGAGAGCTTTGGTGTTTTTCCATCAAGGCCAAAGGGGGAGTTTGTTGGCTCTCACATTTGTTTCCCTTGATGTCAAAGACACACAAAGAAACGTGTATAATTGGCAGTAATATAAAAGTGGGTGGATTGGTTTATTACAATAACAAATGAATTAGAAAAGTTTCATCTTTGGTGAAAAAGACACATCAACATTTGTGTTTTGGAATATGGTGAAATTTCTTTATGAGCTCCATATTGACTTTTATACAAGAGTGTTATGCTAGAGTCATTTTTTTTCTTATGTGGAATTTAATTTGGTGTTTTTGGAATTGGTATATATGGTGCAATACTTTGATTATCTACAAGGTATGAAGATAGGTGCAAAGTTCACAAGCTATTAGAGGTGATGATTATGGTTGACAAATCTAAATTCATTTAGAATTTGTGCATAGACAAAATTTTATATGTTCAACAAGGTCGAAAAGGTTAGCATGGTAGTCAACACCGACTACAATTAAGCATTATGAGATTTATTATTTGGGAAAATCATGACTGACATAGTGATTATTGGGGATATACTGATAATGTTTTATTTGTAACACCGAAACAATAAGTGTGCCCTAATTTACTTTCATTCTTGGAAAACCTCAAAATCATTCTATTGTGGTTAAGATAGGGTTTGCATAAGATTGATAGTTTTGATTGAGAATGTGAAATGGCGGTTGTAATACATGGTTTCAATTCAGTTATTGGTCGCATGAGTATGTTTGAAGTGTCTTTGCTTTGACCTAGTAGTGGTCGACTTAGGGCATGGAACAATTTGTTTTTGTGGTGGTACAGTGTTACAAAATGTAGTCTTCAACATTCAACTTCACTAGGTAATATCTATTATTTGATAAGTTTGAATCAGATTCTTCTTTTAGATTAACACTCTAGTTAGTGATTTGAGTTTAATGCAAGATCTTGGTAGAGTTTTTCTTGTTTTTCCTTTTGATACTTTCTTAAAGATGAACATTAAGGGTTTTTTGTAACATAAATGTGGGTTTCTTGTTTAGACTTTACATATTGTTTTGTTCATGATATTGATCATGTATAAAGGTGTGGTTCATTGTTTATGATGCTAAATGTTGCCATAAAAATGTAAAATCTATATTTCCAAAGAAAGACATCATGATGACTCAACGCCTAGGTATTTATGGAAATAGTTATTGCAACCAGTTTTAAAGGTTATATCTGAAAATTTTGGTGAGGAAAAATGCCAACATATGCGAATTTTTGTTTACTTATATATGTAAACAGTGGTTTATCACTATTTTGGTTCAATTCTTTTAACAAAGTTATCATGCTAATTATCTAAACAAAATTTTGTGATTGATGTTTTTAAACATGATGCAAAACAATTTGTATAACTGATATATTTGATATTTTAGAGATTGCAGAATGAATCTTTAAGATACTAAATGTATTAGAATGAAAGTGATATATGATTTGAAGGGAAACAGAGAATCCCTTTGTATTTTACATTCTATATTGTTTTTGATTAAAATTTAAATGCCAGTGAGGCATTATAAACATAATTTTTTTTAGATTAAGCCAATGAGGCATCATTTCTGGAGTGGGTTTTCTACCCCTAGAGGGTTTTCCACTCATCAAATTAGTTTTCTTATGGTCTCATTGCTTTGATGTGATAATGTTTCAAGACTATGATGATAATTGGTTTTCTTTAATATTTCTTATTTTAGTTCTTCAATGATTGCATTCAATTCATGAATGTATTTATCATTGAAATATTAAGAGCATAAATTATTCAATTCTTTTTCATGGAAAAAGTTAAAATTTGTTTAAGACACTAATTCACCCCCCCTCTTAGTGTCTTCTCCACTCCAATAGGGAAATCATGTTGGTTTTTTTTTAGAGGTCTGAACAAGTCTAAAACATCATGTTACATGCTATCCCTTTATTGTTTTCCTTGGTGGTGTGCCATTAGGCTTGTGAGCAAGTTACCAAAGATTAACAAAGTAGCACTTTTGCATGATTAGTATTGAAACCTTTTTTGAATGTGTAAATTTAGTCTTGTTGTGAGTTATTCCTCTACATCAAGTATACCTCTCAAAGAGATTAATGTTATGCATTTGTGTAGGTTTTATTCTTAGATTCATTTGAATCTATAAATAGAATGCTATTATTTAAAGAATTTAGATTAGATTAGATAGTTTTACATTCTATTTAATGCTACATTGCTTCACTCATAAAAAACATTAGCCTGTCTTGGATTTTAGAGTAATTTTATTAAATATGATAATTACCTATTGACATACTATTCAATGATCTTCTGTAACGTGCTAGTTAGATCATTACATCATTTAATTGTTCAAATTAGATCATAGTTGCATCAAGATAACATATGTACACTTAGTCAAAATGTAGTATTTAATTAAGTAGTATTTTTATTAATTATATCAAATCATCCATTTACATATATCAATTAAATCATTGTTGTATTTATTAAATAATCTATATAATATTATTTAATTAGATCACAATTGTATCCAATTTGTTATATATGTTAATGCGGTACATTTTCTTAAGTATGATCACATTTAAAATAAAAGAACTAAGTAAACAACATACATAGCAAATGAAAATACTCATATATAAATATCATTGCATTCATATACATCATCATATCACCATGCTAACAAAAATTGGTGTATCATACAAAAAATTTACAATCATCATCTTTTGGGCTTATGGCTACCAGACTCCTTGAGGCCTGGTGGTGGTGGCCAACATGAGACTATAAATTGTAACTCCTAAAGATATTTTGTGCCAATAAAACCTTGAGCTCACCTCTAAGCATTGCATTAGCCTCAATTTTTGATGTGTGCTACTATTGGAACCAATCTCTCTTGGCTTGTACCCTATCAATCTCGTCTTGCAGGTATGTCTGCATCTGATCATTAGTAGGATCTCAAGATCTTTCTACTCTTAGCTCCTTGTATTCCCCTCTCAGCTCCTCATGCACAACTCTTTGACATGCTATAGGATCAAATCAGTATGTGTAGGATCATGATGGGCCAAAAGTGGCGATATGATGGGTATGTGGCTGACAATTTTTTCTTACCCAAAATTGATGAAATGAAAAGGGTTTTTAAAGGATATTCTCAGCTTTCCACCAATATAAATTATGTTTTACATTGAATTTAATAAGTAATTATTGTAGACACTGAAATCTGGTTTAAGCCTGCGACTTCAATATTCTTAATAATTTGTATTTCTTCTAGGGTCACGATTAAATAATGTCAATTATTTAATTAATCCACTTTAACTTTAATTCTTCTATTAATTAAATAATCTTAATTATTTAATTGATTCACATTTTCTTTATTCCATCTAATTAATTAAATAAATGCTTTTTATTTAATTATGTTACTAATTAACCTTATCCTTCTTCTCAAATTAAATAAATTCTTATTTAATTTACCTTTATCATGTTTCAACTATAATTAAATAAATCCTTAATTTATTTAATTATTCATTTAAATTCTTTCATCACTTAATTAAATAAATCTTATTTATTTAATTATTCTTCAAATATCAAATCTTGAATTAAATCAATTATTTAATTGATAAATCCTATTTTAACACATTCCTATATATTTAGATAATTGTGGAAATTATCTAAGTATTCACTCTTCCTCGACTCGAAGATCTATTTTAATCGCTAAGTTAACTCTTGATCTAATGTCTGAGTGGCTTTCTCGAGTTATGTCTTCGTCAAATCATTCAATCGTCCTATGCTAACTCAATTGTGTGTACATGCACATTAATTAAATATTCTTATTTAATTAATTAAACCTTGTGCGTGCATTCGAACATGAGTTGCTTCAATCAATCTTTATCTTTTTCATGCAAAGATAATTCTTCTGTTTTCAAATACCAAACTCGAAGATTAAATCATTTATTTAATCTTTAATTCTATTTCTAATTTGTATCACTCATGTCACTACTGACAAATATCATAATGCATGTCTAATTTGTCGATCTTAACCATACGTTGATCTTTCGATCCTGGCCTATCATTTGAATAATCAATTTTCTATAAATTGATCTATTATGCATCATTTCAATCTCTCTCAAAATCTTATGAATTTTTAGAGCAACTATCTTGAATCTTTGATGTTTTGCTAAATCACTAGCATAGGCTATACTTGCATGAATTTTTGAAAATCTGAGGGCAATTATACTACAACGGCAAAATGGAGAAGGGAAATCAAGATGATACATGGAAATACGTACATATTGGGTGAGTTTTTTTAGTTTACTTACATTTTTACTTTCCTTTGTTCTTTTTTGCTTAACATTAGATTGTATTTAGAGTTTTTAGATTTAGGTTGCATGTTTGCTCTAATATGTTTCTTCTACATTTTCTAGATGTTACATTTGGTGAACCCAATGTGAAGACACCATCTTTCCAAATCCGTAGACTTTTATTTCATTTTGCAGGATTTTGTACAGAACGATGCATCTGCTTGACGAAACGCTGCAATTGACATTCAAAGACGCATTAGTGTGACAAAGCGATGCAATTGACTTTCTAAACCACATCTGACATAAGAAATGATGCATTTGACAAATTACGACGCATCTGTCATTTTCTGAGTCACAATTGACTGGCGAAATACCAAGATGCATTTGATAGAGAAAATGACGCATCCGACTGGTATATTTTAGGATTAGGTTTTCAATTTAACAGTTTCCTTTTCATGGTTTTTTTTTGGCTAATCTTTTGTTTTCAGTGTGTGCCTTGAGGAGTTAACGATTTTTTGTAGGACGATTGATGAATATAATATTGAAAATTACTAATGAATCTTTCTGCATATTGTATGTCAAAGAACCTAGTTAATTCTTTGGAACAAATTGTTAGGTAGTGTAGCCAATCTTTCATTTGGTTTAAAATTAACAAGTGTCTACTGTGTTTGGTGCGAAAGCAAAACTGTGTAATCACCCTCATGATTTGGTACATCGAAGTATCCGAGCTCCCCTTGCGCATCCGTGCGATCCCGGGTGTAAGAGAAACAGTTACCAAATCTAGAACTTGGGCCTATTCTGGTGGGAAAAAGTACTCACCCCAGGATGACTCAGACCGGTAGCACCTTGAACCTAAGGGACTTCTATCCAGTATATAAAATTGGATTCTTGGGGAAAGCCGAAGAATCATGCATATGGTTCTGACGAGATGGATCCGAAAGGGGACTCTCATCGCATGGATCATGTCGTACGAACGGAATACCCGTATTAAACACCTTTTGTTTTAGAGACCAACCATTTTTCGGTCATTGCTTGGTATAGTGCAGGGTACAGTATCATGCCCGAAGAAACTCACTACTAATCCCCTTGGGTAGAGATAATAGTTCTTGGGAAGTCATTACCCAAAGAATCCAAAGTTGGTGTGCTCGAATGATGTTAATGAGCCGTGGAGGGGAGCCAATGCCACCAAACTTCTAAGCTATCCGCTCTTGAGAAGGAAAGGTGTTTATCACCAATTCGAGGTATATCAGTGGGCTATACCAAGTATACAAACCCTTGGCGTATTGGCCTATTAGTATTGTACTTGTCTATTTCCAACTTACACATTCTTTGAGTCCAGAATCAAACTGAAAACACTTTGTCTTATTATTGTCTTTGTTTGCCAAAACTTGATCACAGAAAATGGTGTCAGTTTTATATCTCAATTCACTGAAAATACCATAGAGTCGCAACTGTTCAACAGAAGGTCGTAATTGATTTTTAGAGTCGCATTTGTTTAACTTCGAGTCGCATCTGTCATTTTCAGTCGCATCTATTTAGCATAGAGTCGCATCTGCCAGATTAGCTTGCATTTGCTTTGTGAAAGACCGCATATGTTATATTCTAAGTCACAATTGCAATTATGAGTCACATCTGTTAGAAAATTAACTGCATATGTCTGACACAAATACTAAACATTTACCAAAAACTCACAATTGATCATCAGAAAACTGCAAATGGTAAACTTAACCGCATATGTGAAATCCTACAACGCATTTACTTGATTAGAAAACGAAAATTCATGATCACTGTCTAGTCTTTCAGTTGTCTTCCAACAAGTAGACTTTGAACAGAAACGTGAAACTATTTGCTCAATTTTGCATCCTTTAAGTTCATTTATTCATTCCCACAGTCGTCCTAGTTCTAAATTTGGTCTCATCTTAGAATACATTTTTCCTTTAGATTAAACTTCTAGGAGAGTTAGTTTTACAAACTTTAGGATAGGTCTACCATCTACACTCTAGAAAAATCATAGCGTCAATAAAATTTTTCATTGAACCTAGTCCTATCATCTTATCCTTTGTCCTACAGAGAGTCCTCCTAGCTCATCTGTCTAATTAGGAAACTCAACTTGTCTTTGATCCTCGTCCTACATTGGTTCCTTGACTTAACTAAATTGACGCCTTGGTTAGACTTTAGGTAGTTGGTCCCTCTGTCTTGGGTTTACATAATTGATTACCTTAGAAGTTTTCTTAGATTTTGCATCTTTGGATATTGTCATTTTAGACTAGCGTCATCCTAGAACATTCCTTATTTTGCATTTATACAATCCCAAAAACATAGACTAGAGTCATATTGTCCATAGACATAGTTTTGCATTCCTTGCATATTGAGCTAATCTTACATGGTTGAAACTAGGTCTAAGAGAAGAGAGAGAGAAAAGATATCGAACCCAAACGAATTCATCAATCCATTTTCCTCAAGACCTCACAAGACTTTATTAGACAAATTCACCACTAGAAACACTCAAGGTCACATTACAACAGAAGAAATAGAGGCTGTTGCACAAGACCCTGAGTTTTCCTCTTTTGTAGATGATGAGCAAACTATCAACAATTAGATATTAGCACCTTACAAACTCAACCTACACAAGGGACAAATACAATGACTTTTAGTACTACTATACCTCAGGTAAATACAACCATACCATCTGGCATGTACAGCATACATACGTCTCCATGGCATCAAGATTTAATTTCACTGTAGGAGCATCATCATCCACTCCCTTCGTCCTCTTGTTGGGAGTAAAATACCTAAAACGTGCGTCAGTCACACAAGTCACAATATCCCAGCCACCATACCACATCGATGGCCATACCTAGTACTCAAGTCACTAGTACTATATATACCACGTATTACACAAACATGAGGCATTCCCTCATTCCAATATGCATGGCAATTAGAATCCATCTTCCCAGATTGGCAGTCAGAATATATTCACATAGATTCCAAATCAGAATCCATTTTCCCAGCAGAACCATTCTCCCAGATTCCAAGTCAACAACAATTTACACAATTCTGAATTAGAATCCCTTCTCCCAGCACGATAACCAGAATCTGTTCACATAGATCCCAAGTCAACACCAATTTATGTAGATCCCAGACCAGAATACGTTTACTAACATTCTGAATCCAAACCCACCTCAAATACCAACATTCAATTGAAACCCATCACGAGACCTTGGATTTCAGAATACATACACAAATCCGCATAATCCACCTAGTACATCCTTGACCCAGGTTGACATCTTGCAAACACAAATGCATGCACTACAAACACAAATGGACAACATGGCAGTTCCAACTAAGAAATCCTTTTCAACAAAGGACATATGCCCATTTCCCTTTGATAGATCATTGTACATGACCCCTTTCCCTCATGGGTATGTCATACCGAATCTCCCTAAGTTCAATGGCAAACGAAATCTAATAGAACATATAAGGGAATTTTCTACCATATGAATAGACGTCAGTAATGACCCCACGTATCTTATGAGACTATTTCCAAGAAGTCTTGTAGGAATTGCACTAGAGTGGTTTTCAGGTCTAGACTATGGTATTAGATCTTGGGGTGAACTGGCTAAGAATTTTGTTGAGCAATTATCCTTCAACATAGACCACGAGATAAATATAGCAACCTTGTGTCACACAACACAAGAGGAAGGTGAAAAATTTATCGCCTTCTTCCAGAGATGGAGGACTATAGCTAGCCGGTGTCTTGTCGAGATACCTAAAATACAAAAAGTTACTATGTTATAGGAAAACCTTCATGCAAAACTGAGTAACTTAAGGGTACATTGTTGTACATCTTTTTCAGAACTAGTGGAAAAAGGGGTTATCATAGAAAAGGATCTCATTGAAAAGGGTGAACTTAAGACATCAACATCCAATAGAAATCCAATTGTGCAAAACACCCCCAATGACAGAAACAGATTTTGGACTCGCAACAAAAACGTCAGCAATGATGGGTTAGTTGATGCTAAAACTATACAAGCAGGACCAATCATTACATTCTAAGGACCTAACACATTTTCCAACATGCTTAATGTTTTTAATCAACCTCCAAACATGGTCCAAAATACTCAATGTTCGCAACAACAAAGGAGGTTTCAAAAATGTGAGTTCACTCCTTTAGGGGAACCCATTGAGTCTGTATTCAAGCAACTATTACAACATAATCTTATACAACTGCAAGAGCCTAGACAATATGATCCAGGACAATTTAAACCAGTTTGGTGGGATGACAATGCCTTTTGTGATTATCATTAGAAACTAAAGGACATAACCTACGAAATTGTCGCCAACTGAAAAATATCATATAGGATCTTGTCGAAAGGAAAATAATTGAAGTTGGTGGACAGAAACCAAAGTCATTAAATAGTGATCATCAAGTCTTTTCTGATCCACTACATGACCATGGGAAAGGAACTGTTCCCAGTTCGAGTACTAAGACCAATATGTCAACCAACTATGTGAGTATCAAGCATGATTATAATAGTGGAAAAACCATTCATCACCTTCGCCCTGCCGATGAGAATATCAATACCATTACTATCAATACAAATCCTGAGTGTGCAGTCAACACTCATCATACGAAGATCACTATCCAAGGTCCTCCATCACAACAAACACCACAACCTTCCAAGTCACAATATAACCTACTTGACCAGTTGGGGAAGACCCCAGCCCAAATCTCAATCTTGGAACTATTGCGTATCTCTCCTGAGCATCGATCTGTTCTAGATAAAGCTTTAAAAAACACTACGGTTCCCAATGATCTTGATGTCAATCGTATCCAGGAAATGGTGGGATATTTGACTAATAATCAGCATGCCACATTTTCTCAACAATACTACGCAACTGAAAAGAAAAACCATAACGACCCTTTACATCTGGAAGTCGTTGTTGATGACACCAAAGTTAGACGAGTTTTCGTAGACGAAGGAGCAGGGTTAAATTGGTGCACTTTAAAATTTATTAAGGCATTAGGTTTCTCAGAAGCATGCGTAGACACAACAAAAAGTATTGTCATTAAAGCTTATGATGACGAGGAACAAAAATCAAAGGGGGTGGTAACACTTCCTATCAGAATTGGTCCTACAGTAATGGAGACAAAGTTCTAGGTCTTGGATCTCACCCTTCATTATAACCTTTTGCTAGGCAGACCATGGATTCATGCCATGAAGGCAGTCCCTTCCACATATCATCAGTGTCTCAAATCCCCTTATAATGGCACTAAAATAACTATAGATGGTGACCCAGATCCATTCCAATATTGCACCAATCTAAAAGAGATACCCCAACACCAAGTTCCAGTAAACCAAAAGGCTTCATCGTCCAATCCATCTCCCTATGTTGATCCATCCACACTCACTCGAACATCTATTTCACCCTCAATTCCTACCACTCCTAGGCTTGAGATCCAAGACAAGGGTTGTGGAGAGTATTAAATGAAAACATCTTATTGTGTTAGCCATTTGATTCCTCCTAAGTCATACAGTTTACCTACATCAAATAGGAGACAATCTATGGTCACTATACACATTCCTTCCACAACAACTTTCACTAAATGGGGTGAACTAAGCAAAGAAGCCGTAGATACAGAAGATGTCACTTCCTGGTTGTACAAGGAAGATAATGAGGAACCTCTCTCACTTGCTCACATTCCTACAGATCTATATGGAAAGGGTTTCAAAATCATGTAGAGCAAGGGATATAATGGAAAGACTGGTTTAGGCTTAAACCAAGATGGGAGGATTGAAAAAATATTTGTTTCTCAGTGGCCAAAAGGCTTAGGGCTAGGGTTTCAACTGATTCAGATTGGCGTTCCTAGTACCACATCACCCTTAATTGAGGAAGTAAGTGCTTTAGAAGATATTAGGACATCTCATGAACCATCAGACCAATATCACTGTGACTCCCCTAACTCAAATGACTATGAGTGGGATTCCCTATCCTCTACTTCTTCCATGGACCTTGACAAGCTATTTGAGGAACTTGACTTAATGTTAAGATCCTCACCCAATCCATTGAATTCCTATCCACCAAATAATATGAAAAAAGAGGAATGGTTTAAACACTACTATTGGGAATCACTTGACCTTACCTCTTGGCAACCTGATCCATCTATTTCAGATAACCAAACCTTGGCATTAGGCCCACCTATCAATCCACCTAGATCCAAACCTAAGAGAAAATAGGACTTAGTACAAGACTTTTGTGACCATATGAATAACTTAGTCTTTACCTTGACCCCATTAAACTTTGATAACTCCAACGATGGCATGCCCTTAGTCTATCCCCAACTCATTTATTGGGACCAGCAAGACACACCTATCTTAGACATTTTTGAGAATGACTAAGCAATTGCTGAGTTCCTGGGATTACGAGAAGGCATACCTAGTGGTGATCACAAGGCTAGTTTTACCATTGAATTGGACAACAAAGAATATTTTGGGGGATCTGTTCAACCCTCTAGTCACAAAAATGAGAAAAATAATAAACAAGATAAAATGGACGAGTCTGTAGGTGAAAACTGAAAGGCACCTTTAGACAATGAAAAAGTAAAAAGAAAGGATGCATCCGAAGGTGAAAACCTCTCTGAGGCACCTAAGGATGGAGGTTTGAACATTCTCCCTATTGCATAGGAAAATTCACCCATGCTTGTTGAAGAATCAATAGAATTCAACATAGGTACAAAAGAGAATCCTTGACTGGTTTATTTTGCAGCGTCATTGACAACAAAAGAGCAGCCAAAATTCCACAACTTCTTTGCACAGAGATAGATAATTTTTTCCTGGTCCTATGCAAACATGCCTGGGTTGGATCCTGAACTTGTTCTACATCACTTACCCTTACAATCAAGTGTCAAACCAATGAAACAAAAATTGCGGAAAATGCATCCACAAATTGCTTTACTAGTCAAGGAAGAACTCAAGAAACTGTTAGATGCTGGTTTCATTAGATCAATCGACTATGCAGATTGGATTTCCAATCTTGTACCAGTCACTAAACAAACCAAGGGAATCTACATCTGCATTGATTTCAAAGATATCAACAAGGCTTGTCCTAAGGATGACTTCCCTTTGCCTAACATAGACATGATAGTTGACATGACAACAGGATATGAGATGTTGTCACTTATGGATGGATTTTCAGGATATAATTAGATCAGAATTGCAACTGAAGACCAACCTAAGACAAATTTCAATTGTCCTTGGGGAACATATTGTTGGAATGTTATGCCCTTTGGACTCAAAAATGCTGGAGCAACCTATCAACGTGCCATGACCACCATCTTTCATGATCTAGTACACACTCTTATGGAGGATTATGTCGATGACCTTATTGTTAAATCCAAGACAAGGGCAGAACATTTATAGGTTTTAGACAAGATATTTCAAATGATGGAGAAGTATAAAGTGAGACTCAATCCCAATAAATGTGTGTTTGGAGTCAAGTTAGGAAAGCTTTTAGGCTATATCATTTCCAGATGAGGCATTGAAGTGGATCCGCCCAAGGTGAAAGCAATCATAGACATGCCTCCACCCACTAATCTCAGTCAGCTAAGGACATTACAAGGAAGACTGCAATCCATCAGAAGATTTATAGTACAGTTAGCAGATAAGACACATCCTTTTCAATATCTACTTAAGAAAGGGCTACCCTTTGCATGGGTAGCTAGGTGTGGAGAGGATTTTCAACTGATTAAGGAATATTTACTCACATCACCAGTCTTAATGCCAACTGTTGAAGGATGACCATTGATTCTTTATATTACAGCAACCCATTCATCACTCAGAGCATTGCTTTCATAGAATGACGATGAAGGTCATGAAAGGGAAGTCTATTATATCAGTCAGACTTTGGTTGGTTATGAGCTCATCCATAGTACCATTGAATGTGTCTGTCTTGCACTACTATTTGCTACCAAAAAAATAAGGTACTATATGCTAAACCATCAAATGATGTTGATTGCTAAAATACATCCTCTGAAATATCTTCTCAGTAAGACAACATTAACAGGGCAACTAACCAAATGGGTTATGATTCTTAGTGAGTATGATATCCAGTATGTAGAGAGAAAGGCTATTAAAGGAAAAGTTATTGCTGATCAGTTAGACGATGGACCACTACAAGTAGATCACCCATTAGTTGTAGACTTTCCTGATGAGTTTATATTCACCATAGACACAAACATAACATGGAAACTATACTTTGATGGCTCACATACAAATCATGGCTCAGGGGCTGGTATATTGTTTATCACACCACAGGGTGATTCCATCCCTAAGTCATTCAGGATTGCATTCCCATGTACTAACAACATAGCAGAGTATGGAGCTCTAGTGACAGGGTTATGCATGGTAGTTAAGTGGAAAATTAAGAATCTATAGGTATATGGTGATTCTCAACTAGTAATCAGACAGGTAAATGATGATTATGAGACTAAGGATGAGAAGCTTTCTCCATACAACACATGGATGATAGCTTTAAAGAGTACTTTGAAAAAGATGAATTTCATCAGATACCTTGTGTTTTAAACAGGGCAGCAGACGCTATGGCTACAATTGCATCACTTCTAGACATTCCTAACAACATGCCTAAATTTGAGTTTTTGGTAGAATAGCTTTTGTTCCTAGCCTACGATATCCCAGATTTTGAAATGATGTGTGAAATTGTTGGTCCTGATTCCCCATGGTACAAATAAATCTATAACTACCTTCATGCTGAAATCATACCCACTGGCCTCTCAAACAACCAACGTAGGACAGTCCTTCATAAGTCAACCAAATACACCATCATCGGAGACACCCTATATAGACGCGCCTTAGATAATACCCTACTGAGATGTCTTGATTCTACTGAAGCACAAGAAACCTTGTGTGGGGTACATGAGGGTATATGTGGTTCCCATTCTAGTGGTCCTACCTTAGCCAAAAAGATTATGAGACTGGGTTATTACTGGCCTACTATGGAAAAGGACTCATATGTTTTTGTAACGAAATGTCGTCAATTCCAAGTTCATGGAGACTTGATACATGCCCCAGCATAGAAGCTCCATCCTATAACGTCACCATCGCCCTTTTCCCAATGGGGACTCGACCTCATAGGTAAGATCCACCCCACATCATCTAATGGCCACAAATTCATTATCACTGCCACTGAAATACACTATATCTAATTTTAGATGGAGGTATATATGAGTGATTTGTAGTGTTTTCTCTGATATGTACATTAGATTATTAAGTGATGCGTCTTCAAATGTCAATTGTGGTGTTTCGTCAAGTAGATGCGTCGTTCCATACAAAAACCTGCAAAATGAAATAAAATTCTACGGATTCATGAAGATGGTGTCCTCACGTCGGGTTCACCAAATGTAACATCCAAAAAGTGCAGAAGAAGTAGACCAGAGCAAACATGCAACCTAAATCTAAAGAACTCTAAATGCAATATAATGTTAAGCAACAAAGAAAAAAGGAAAGTAAAAATGTAAGTAAACTAAACAATCTCACCCAATATGTACATATTTCCATGTATCATATCGATTTCCCTTCTCCATTTTTCCATTGTAGTATAATTTCCCTTAGATTTTTAAAAATTCATGCAAGTATAGCCTATGATAATGATTTAGCAAAACATCGAAGATTCAAGATAGTTGCTCTAAAAAGTCATAAGATTTCGAGAGAGATTGGTATGATGCAGAATAGATCAATTTATAGAAAATTGATTATTCAAATGACAGGCTAGGATCGAAAGATTAACAGACGGTTAAGATCAACAGATTAGAAATGCATTATGATAACTGTCAGTAGCGACATGAGTGATACAAATTAGAAATAGAATTAAAGATTAAATAAATAGATCAGAGAAAACATGCAACCTAAATCTAAAAACTCTAAATGCAATCTAATGTTAAGCAACAAAGAACAAAGGAAAGTAAAAGCATAAGTAAACTAAACAATCTCACCCAATATGTACGTATTTCCATGTATCATCTTGTTTTCCCTTCTCCAGTTTTCCGTTGTAGTATAATTGCCCTCATATTTTCAAAAATTGGTTTAGTTTACATGGAGGCCATACTTGGGATGTGCAGAGTGGTCAGATGAGGATGAGCACTTTCCTTTTTTCCACTAGACTCAGTACTTGATTGGACAGACTGTTTCACATGTCCACATCATAGAGCATCACTTTTCAGATCATGTATTGTAGCAGGTTGGGGAGGTACAAGATGTGTCGAGAGGATGGGCCGAGTTCGTGAGGTCTTTGCGGGAGATCCCTCTATGGACATGTGAAACAGTCTGTCCAATCAAGTACTGAGTTTGGTGGAAAAAAGGCATGTGCTCATCCTCATCTGACCACTCTGTGCATCCCAAGTATGGCCTCCATGTAAACTAAGCCATAGTGTCTATGGCATGCCTAAAATACCCAGTATCTCCCATGTGGTGTTGAGTGTTTTCCCCCGCATAGTGGAAGGAATAGGGAGCTCCGTCATAATATAAATAGAAAAAAGACATAATTAGGTTCATATAATTAACATTAATATTAATCATATTATTAAATAGAAAATAGACATAATTAGGTTCATATAATTAATCATAATATTCACATTTATTAGGTTAGTGTTGATTTCGGAGTTGACATACAACAATCAAAGAAAACATAATTGTGATACATCGTGGCTTCTCTAAATCCTTCATGGGACATCCTTGAGAAAGCTAGTAACATAATTCCAATCATAAAGTCCAATGAAAAGATAAGATAAATAAGTCAAAAAGTCAAAAAGCTAATAAAATATTTGCCAAAACTTGATCTTGTTCATTTGATTCATTTTGATTGATAGAAGGATTGATTGATAGAGCCTGTTTGCAGGAGATACACATACCGGATAAGACTTTGAGTCTGGTTTCAATGTTATGACTATCTATATAAGGCATGACAAAGCCTGGTTTCAAAAAGACATGTATCATATAAGACGTTGAGTCAGATGCCGTTAATGTGATAATCTGTGTAAGGCAATGTTTGATTGTTTGAGAGTGTCTATATGTAGGAATGACTCATCCTATATGACATAAATTGTTTTACCGATATCTACATTCAAGACGGACGCATCCTGAATAAGACAAAGGTTGATTGTTTCATTTGGCAAGTTGTTTGATTTGACTTAGAGACATTTCTGACTTGTTCACTAGATTGATGCATAACCTGGTGCGGCCTTGGGGTCTCATCGATTGATGGCCTTGCGTACGTTATACATGCAGAGACCTCGTAGTTCAACTTGAGTTTGACTGACAAGACTGACTACAAATAGAAGACACATGTGATTGTGAATGTGACAAACCCTAATGGACTGACCTAGTGCAGCCTCAGGGGCTCATCGCTTGATGACCTTGCCTACATTATACACATAGAGACCTCGTAGTTTGACACAACCAATGAACCTTGTCATATAGAAATATGGATTGAATCATGATCCTATATAGAAAAACCTAAACGGACTAGCCTAATGCGACTGACTCTAACTCTATTTTTTTTATTTTTTGGATTTTCGACATATTTTGATTTTTTTGTCCTTTTGAAGTTTTCTAATGTTTTTGTGTTTTCTCAAATCATTTTGTGATGTTTTGGATTTTTCTATGGTTTTACATCTTCAACACAGCTAATGGAAGAATCAATATGACACATGTCAAGTGTTTGCCCCCAGTTGAGTATAAGACCAATTGATTATGAATAGGGCAAAATGGGGAATACGAAATGCTCTCGATGTGAATCATTCCAAGTTATGGGAAAGACTACCACTTATTACGAATGGTATGTACAAGAAATAGATAGGAAAGATAAGTGATATGTACAAGGAAGTGAACTATGTACAGGGTAGTGGACTATGTACAGGGATATGCTAGATTAGAATAATAGTAGACAAAGGAGCAGAGTCAACTACACATGGCACCTGTTTTCTAGGTTTTCACCATGGTACCTATCCAAAGTGCCACCGAAGTGGTTTCACTATTGGATGAATTATTTTTCTTTACTATTTTCTTGATTATCAATTTTTTTTTTTGTTACCAAGACGCCTGTTTGCCAGGTTTTCTCCTTGGTAACGATTTTTTTGATTTTCTTGATTTTTTTGTATTTTTGCTAATTAAGACAAGGCTCTCAGAAGCTATGCATAGAAATTATTCAGATGAAGACTATTAATTGGTGAGGACAATGGTTCCCCTTTAGGAGTAGAGATTTGGTATGCTCTTGATCCAAAGGCTTCTGTAACAATATAAGGTCCTAACTAGTTTGGTTCAAACTTTCCTAGTTTGTCTCTTTCTGCTTGATTCTTTGGGTTCTCCATTAAAACCAGGTCACCGATGTTAAAGTTTTTGTTCAAGACCGTTCCGTTATAGCTATGACAAAGGAAATTCTAATATGCTTGGAGATTGTCTAGTGCCTTCTATCTTCGCTCATCTAGGAATTCTAGCTCATGGAGTCTTGATACTCGATACTCTTCATCATCATTGTGCCCTTTCAAGGATACCCTCAGGGAAGGAATCTTGAGCTCAATAGGAAGAATGGCCTTAGAACCAAATACTAGTGAATGGGGAGTGGCACCAGTGGGAGTACAGATACTTGTGCGATAAGCCCATAAGGCAGGATTAAGCCGTAAATGCTAGTCACGGCCAACATCATTGACAGGCTTTTTGAGGATTCTAATGATGGTTTTCTTAGATGCCTCTGCTTGGCCATTACCTTGTGGGTAGTATGGAGTGGAAAATTGATGTTGAATATGAAATTCATCGCACAGATGGCAGACTTCTTGATTCTTAAATGGGTGGCCATTATCGGTAATAATGGACTGAGGGACACCATACCGACATATGATATAGTTCAGGATAAACTTAGAGATTTGTGTGTCGGTAATGTATGTCATAGGAATAGCTTCAATCCACTTCATAAAATACTCAACCTTACAAACATCAATTAACTCATATATGCATATCACTCAATGGTGTCACATCACAATGTCATAATGTATCAATAAACATGGAAGCCCGCAGGCTGTAGGATCATAATACATTGTCTCGATACATATCAATAGTTGTCCCTATCCTAAACTGCCACTGCTATTACGACTAGAGTGTGCAGATGATTGATGTTGGGAACCTGATGACTTGTCACCTGAATGGGGCCTGTTGTATGGACCTAATCTGTGTGGCTGCTCCACACCCTCTATGCTCACTATTTTGGAGTGGGTCCTAGTCTGAGACCTCTCACTGCATGCCTCTGAAAAGATCAGAGCCTGTCTCTCTAGAGGAACCACTATCTCATATAAATCCTTGTAATAGGTGGCCCTCTCTCTAGCTCTAACTAACTCTCTGGAAAAAGCAACTGCTGGCCTAGTACACAAGGCTCTAATCTCTGTGAATCTTTGCTCAGTCTCATGCCTCTAAACTATGGCCTGATCTATATCCATGATGGCCCTATCCCTCTCCATCTGTACCAAATTCCTCTCAGACATCATCACCCTCATCTGCTCCTCCAAGGATGCAATTTGGGCCCAAAGTGTGGCAGTATCAGAATCAACTGCCCCAGTCTCAACCTATCTAACCCTCGACACACCATCCTCCTCATCCTCCAACTCCTCCAAAATCATGTCCTGAATCTCTCGCTCATGATCATCATCCTCCTCCTCATCATCCTGATAGGAACCCAACAAGCCCAAGACATCAATATTTGCCTCGTCTCTGTCTGCCTCCTCTATGTCTACCTCCTCCTCTATAGGAACATCTGGAATGGACTCCCCTCCAGGCTGCTCCTCCTCTCTGCCAATCTCAACATGCACCTCCTCCCCACCTCTGCCAATATCTGGCATGGCCACATCCTCCTCTCCCCGTCCCTCCTCACGAATTGGTGATAATGGTGGCCCTTGTCCCCTCCGTCCACATCTCCCTCTCCTACCACCTCGTCGACCACCTCCACCATCATCTCCATCATCAACACAACCTCCTCCACCTCTCTGCCCTCTACCTCTTCCATGCTTGCCTCGCAGTCCTATCCCTTGCTACTCTATCAATGCCGGCTGATCTGGATTTGTGAAGGGAATCGGCCTATGCATGACCCACCACTGATCATAACCCTCTGTGGTACCTAGGTCTGCCGGACCATCTCTCCATCCCCATGGAGCTTTCTGTAATCCATCAATGTTTGCCTTACCTATAGCCACTGGAATCTCTAGACCCCATAGATGGATCTCCCGTGAACACCTCGCGAACTCGGCCCATCCTCTCAGCACATCCTGTACCTCCCTAAACTACTACAATACACGGTCTGGAAAGTGATGCTCTATGATGTGGACATGTGAAACAATCTGTCCAATCAAGTACCAAGTCTGGTGGCAAAAAGGAAATTGCTCATCCACATTTGACCACTCTGCGCATCCCAAGTATGGCCTCCATGTAAACTGAACCATAGTGCCTATGGCATGCTTGAAATACCCTGTATCTCCCATGTGGTGCTGAGTGTTTTCCCCTACATAGTGGAAGGCATAGGGAGCTTAGTGCTGTACATCTACTATCACTGGTGGCCAGAAAAGAGTAATGTGTTCCCACGCCCATACCATTAGGAGCGTGGTACCACAACTCATGGACTGAGTGTCTCGGTAGGCTATATCATGCAAATGAAAATACAACATGCCAAGGAGATAGAGACCCTATGCATATACCTCTCATCACTCTAGCATCCCTACTAGCATCTCCCCCCAACCCACGAGAAAACCATGACCTCGATAGTCAGGAAGCACTATGTCACCTATCAAAGTACACACTAGATAGTCTAGCCGTCTATACCTCTGTGCCAGAACACGCCATCTAATCTCATAGTGGTCGAACCCTAACTATCTCACATCCACGTGAGGGTAGTATCTGCACATCTCGGCAAAACCCCTCTGGGTATCATACCTCACCCATGTGCCTCTAATAGGAAGTTTGAGGATCCTATAGACATCCTCCAAAGTAACTATAGCCTCTCTAGTAGGCAAGTGAAAGGACAACGTCTCCGAGTGCCACCGCTCGCACAATGCTGTCAATAAACCTTGGTTCACCCGAATCTGGGGCATGTCTGTAACATGTAGAAGACCTAGGTACCATAGGAAATGTCGCTCTATGCTCTGCAAGCTGTCTCAGAAGCAAAAAGTCATAGGTCTCGACTCTCACGTATATAAAAAGTCTAGCACAACTTGCAATGGCATTATACATGCCTCATGTCAGCATCAAACATCTATCCTAGTGAAAAATGACTAAATTAACTACTATTCAAATGCGTCATTGTTTTGCAAATGTGTCATTCTTTTGCACATGCATCGTTGTTTTACATATGCATTGCAGAAAAATCAAATGCGTCATTCAATTACACATATGTGTCACTATTTGTCAAATGCGTAACTTTAAAATGCATATGCTTGCATAATAACAAATGCATCTGCGAAAATTAACTATCATTTGCAACTATGAAAATGAAATAACAAGTGCGTCAAAATAAAATAAAATGTGTTGAACAATAAACATATACGGTTATTTTAAATGCAAATGTGTTGTTCTATATCACATGCGTTTAACTAAACAACAAATGTGATGAACTGCACAAAACCTACACTAACCTATCTACGTGATATTTCAAATGTGTTGATCCGCATGCAAATGCGTCATTTGCGCATTCACATGTGGCATTTTAATAAAATGACGCATAACTAAAATTCAAATTAAATGCATAAAAACATGTGCAAATTAAAAATTTCAAAAGTCAAGTTTGAGGTACATACCAGGGGGTCTGCGTCGGCTGGCCGCCTAAAGGTTTAGATCCTGTATGCTTGATGGTGGGTGTTCGGAACAGGAGACATGGTTGTTGTGGGTGCAGAGAAAAATCTCAATTCTTGAAGCTAGGTGGGTGAAAATGGATTGGTTTTTACCCCAATTTCTATTTATACCTAGGGTTTTGGTGGCATTTTTTTCCTACTGGTCGCGTCAACTTCCAATTTCAATCGACCTGTACCCATCCATAACATTTCCAACTTCAATTCCATCAACTCCACTACATTTCTGGCTATCCAATGGACTAATGGGGATCATTTCCAATTTTTTCTGAACATTTTCAAAAATTTATCAATTTCCCGAGGGGGCATACCTTCACCTGTTTACACCAGGGCATGACTGGGGCATATTTTTATCGATTTTCTTTGACACAACGCCGAAATGACATTGTATCAAAGAGGGGCAAATGTAGAAACTAAAATCTAGTTTAAGCCTGCGACTTCAATATTCTTAATAATCCGTATTTCTTCTAGGGTCATGATTAAATAATGTCAATTATTTAATTAATCCACTTTAACTTTAATTCTTCTATTAATTAAATAATCTTAATTATTTAATTGATTCACATTTTCTTTATTCCATCTGATTAATTAAATAAATACTTTTTATTTAATTATGTTACTAATTAGCCTTATCCTTCTTCTCAAATTAAATAAATTCTTATTTAACTTACCTTTATCATATTTCAACTATAATTAAATAAATCCTTAATTTATTTAATTATTCATTTAAATTATTTCGTCACTTAATTAAATAAATCTTATTTATTTAATTATTCTTTAAATATCAAATCTTGAATTAAATCAATTATTTAATTCATAAATCCTATTTTAACACTTTCCTCTATATTTGATAATTGTGCAAATTATCTAAGTATTCACTCTTCCTTGACTCGAAGATCTATTTTAATCGCTCAGTTAACTCTTGATCTAATGTCTGAGTGGGTTTCTTGAGTTATCTCTTCGTCAAATCATTCAATCGTCATGTGCTAACTCAATTGTGTGTACGTGCACATGAATTAAATATTCTTATTTAATTAATTAAACCTTGTGCATGCATTTGAACATGAGTTGCGTTAATCAATCTTTATCTTTGTCATGCAAAGATAATTCTTCTATTTTCGAATACCAAACTCGAAGATTAAATCATTTATTTAATCTTTAATTATATTTCTAATTTGTATCACTCATGTCGCTACTTACAGTTATCATAATGCATGTCTAATCTGTCAATCTTAACCATCTGTTGATCTTTCGATCTTGGCCTGTCATTCGAATAATCAATTTTCTATAAATTGATCTATTCTACATCATTCCAATCTCTCTCAAAATCTTATGACTTTGTAGAGAAACTATCTTGAATCTTTGATGTTTTGCTAAATCACTATCATAGAATATACTTGCATGAATTTTTGAAAATCTGAGGGCAATTATACTACAACGGAAAAATGGAGAACGAAAATCGAGATGATACATGGAAATACGTACATATTGGGTGAGATTGTTTAGTTTACTTACTTTTTTACTTTCCTTTGTTCTTTTTTGCTTAACATTAGATTGCATTTAGAGTTTTTAGATTTAGGTTGCATGTTTGCTCTGATCTATTTCTTCTGCACTTTCTGGACGTTACAATTATTATTCATTTTCTATTTGAATTATGACTAAATTCCTAATTCATAGGTTGATTGAAAAACATCTATAACTTTCAAACCATATCACATTTTTTGAATCTGAAACATGTGTCACATTCTATGCTTCACATACAATAATATTAAAAAAAAATGAATTTCATGAATTTTTGACCAAGTCAAGGTGGCCAGACATACAATTTTTTAGATTTTTTAAAAAATTTAATAAAAAATTCATAATTAATTATTTAGTTGGAAAAAAATTAAAAAAAAATATGCATCACATTAGAATATGAGTCCTCTACTTATATCTAAAATCTTATAAAAAAATATTATCATTTTATTGTGGTTAGGGTGGTCAAACTAACATCTACTTCTTATTTTTTCCCTGAAATTTAAGTACTCTGCATTGAAATTTCAAATTTTCACCAAATAGATTTTATTTTTAAAAAATAAACCTAGTAGTTTAGAAACTAAATTCAATTTTCTATAGATTCTATTCTTACATATTTTTGAAATAATATAGATAAGTTATTCAAATTTTTATGTGAAGTTGCCTAACTCTGATTTTTCTAAAAATTTTGCCACTTAAGGGCCTATTTTTTCCATGATGATCTTGCACATACCCAAATATGTCTATGATTCCTAACACTCTATAGTGGCCTATGATTAGCTGACACTCATTGATGTAGTTGCACATTAGGAATAATCTCCCCTATTAATCAACCCACAAAGTTGAACCAATATCCAATTCCAATTATAAAAAGAGAAAGACATAAAATAACATTATATAGCATCATTATATAAAGCATAAATAAAATGAAACATAACATCTAGAATAATACAATGCATAAAAAAATTATATCATATCACTTAGATCACCAATACATTAGTGAGGATTCCTACATGTGACTACTATGGCTATGTCAGGACTCCCTCAAGAAGCTGGGGGTATAGTATCTAATACACTGCTAGTCTCCCCATGCTTTTAGATGCATGGTCTCTCACGTGTAGCAGGTTATGCTCATGATATGTGAGGGTAAGACTTGGGTCTCTCCTCAATGGTATCACTAACCTCCTCATTCTCCTCTAGACCTCCTCCTCCTCCTTCCATTTTTGGCTACTCATCCTCCTCATCCTCATCATGTCTTCCTGTATCTCTATTATCATCCTCCTCATAATCCTCTTGATGTTATGGTCATGGACTGAGATCACTATTAGGATGACCTATAAGAAGCATAGGATATGGAAGTGTAGTGTCCCACCATTTGACATATGTAGTGTTGAATCTAACATCAAATGTATTAGACAATAAATGTGTATCTCACTCCTCATTATTTGAGTTTGTAACACCCCTCCATTTTGGATCTTTTGATCAGCAGTGTTTTTTTTCTTTGTTATGTGTTTCTATTATGCTTTGGCTTTGGTACTTGGTTGCTATTTGATCGCAACTGTTAAACAATGTGATGTTATTTTACTCTGATGTTATCTTTATGGCATGTTTTGGATTAATTTAGCAGATATTTGATTTAATGAGGTTTTATTCTTGTGATCATATTATTGATGTTAGATGAGTTAGTTAGTGATATTGTATTGGTGAAGGGGACGAGATTGTACCACTCGCTTGCGAGCACCCTACGATTCTGAGATTTTCTCTTCGCGATGTGTTTGATCATATTATATATATATGCATGTTCGATGTACTCTTTGTTCACAGGTTGACAAGTACATGACATCGACTCCACCTGGTTCACAGGTTTGAGCGTGTCCAGTGACCAACGGTAATCAATTGGGAGATAGTAACTAGGTTTTCCGTGCCAAGTCGTCACCCTAGTCATAGTGTGTCGTCGGGTTGTTGTCGGGTTAGTTGTTTTAATTTAGTCCTTTTCACCTTGAGTATTTATTTAATTTCATATTATAAAGGTTATTAAATGGCACGTGTAGTTAAAATGATGATTAAATGTAATTAGGTGTAATGTTGAAATGTTATTTATTTTATTGTTTAATTTGATTTAATTAATAAAATAATTTTTAGTTTATTGATTAACTAGGTAAATGGTGATAAATTAAATGAAATAGAACTATTTTTCCATTATTGTATATTAAGATTCAAATTTAAAATGAAAATGGAAATCATGTTGGATATTTAAAGTTAAATTAAAATAAAAATAGAAATGTGTTTTAAATTTCACTTTCTGAAATGTTGGATAAAATATATTCTTTGAAACTTTGAGATTTTTGGATTTAAATGAAATTTTGAAATGCATGAAATATCATTTTGAAAGCAAATTGTTTTAAAATTTTAAAAATAGAAATATCCTCCAAATGTTCAATAAATTTAGTGGGTGGGATAGTTTTAGGGGTTTGACCAAAAATTTGGGGAAAACTCTATTTGAGCATTTTCTATTTCATATTATGGACAATTTAGAATTTGGGGAGAAAAAGATTGGCTGTGGCTTTGCTTTGGATTTTGGGGAAAAGCTTTGGAGGAATTGGAATTTACAGCTCTTCTTTCTTCTCAAACTCTTCATCCAGCTTCAGATCTCAGGTTTTCCCCATTTATTTGTTTTGAAATTTGCATTTTCAGTTTAAATCTTGCTGTAAATCTTGTTTTGAAACCTTGTTTAAATCTTGTAAAATTTAGATTTGTTTTGGAAAAGCAAGAGAAGAATTCAACAATAGAAAATGAAAGAATCAAAAGGAAATTAGAAAACCTTGAATGTGTATTTAAGAAATTTCCACTATGTTTAGAAATTAAGTTTTGGCTGTGTGTTTTTCTGTAGATAATTTGCCCAATTTGGGCTGTGAAATGGTTTTTAGAAATATATATTTACATATATATTTTTCATATAAATTTATATGCTATTTGGTGGAAAGTTCTTCATTTAAAATAATTGTTTTTTTTACAAAATTACTTATCATTTTCGTCTGGGTTTTTTCTTTCTTTTTCCCTAAGCCAGGGGAGACTGGTTTTGTTTTAATATTGAAAAATATTAATATTAAATGTTTTTTTTGTTGTGTGGGGGGGCGGGGTGCTGCCCCATAGCCACCCATAGGGGCGACTGTGAAGGCAACGCCACTACCTTCACAGGAAGCTGCGCTGCCTTCCCAGCAGTCCCTGTGGGAGGTTGCGCAACAGCCTTTCCACAGTAGGGGTTGTGCCTCTGCTTTGGAAAGGCTGCGTGCCTTTCCTTTTGGGATTCATTTTTTTATTATTATTATTTAAATTTGATTTAAATTCATTTTTTTAATTATTTATTATCATTAATTTATATTATATATATTTCATAATATATATGTATTATATATTATAATATATTAATATATTATAATTATATAATAGGTATATATATTTATTATATATATATAATATCTTTTAATTTGAATAAATAATTTATTTATTTTTATTTATTTAAAAATGTATTATATATATATGAAATATATATATATATATATATATATATATATATATATATAGTATATATTATTAATAAGGGATTAATTTGAATTAGTTGGTTTAAAAAATAATAATTTAAATATCTAAAATAGGAATGTTAAAATGATAGTTTAGAGGCATGTATTTAAATGATGTTTAAATATTTTAAATAGGAATTGTTTTTAAAAAAAAATGATTATTGCATTAATATAGTGGAAATGGATTTGAAATTATAATAAATAATTTTATTTAAAAAGTTTGATTTTAATCATTATGTAGCATTGAGCAAATGAAATTAAATCATTAGTTTTTAAATTCCTTAATGTTGCCAAGGTGGTTGGTTTACTTAGAGCATGTGCAAATAATGCTATTTATTTACTTAATTTCATGTACTACGTCATTGCTTGGATTGGGTTTAGGAAACCATAACATTAGATATTGAGTTGCCTAGAATGCATTTTAAATCGTGCTTCGTTCGTTCTCGATGTTGGGAAAATGGGGTTAATTGTCTAGTAAGTCTTCCAGAGGAGTTATCTAGGTTGGGATGTTTCGTATAGTGGTTCGATTTGCAAATTGCCTTGGGTAAATGCATAGAGTTGTATCATATTCTCTCACCCGGTTTTCATGAATGGGGATGGTTTGTGCCTCCTTTGGATTAGGAGTGGCTTATGTGGTTTGTGCCTCCTTCAGAAGGAGTGGTTTGTGTTGTTGCCTCCAATGTTTGGAGAGGGTTTTGACCTTTATAGCCTCCAGTGTTGGAGAGGGTTTTGTACTATTGTTCCCTCTAGTGGTTGGAGTGAGTTTTCTTTATTTGTTTCCTCCTTGGTTGGAGAGGTCATCTTCTCTAGTTTACCCATTAGATTGTGGTTTTTGTACCGTATGTGTTGTCGATAGGAGAGTGGCTCTATGTGGGGGTCCGACACACAGAGGGGTGCCAGGGTAACTCACTTAGGGTTTAAGTAAGTGATAACTTAAAAAGAATTAATGAAAAACTCTCAAACTAATTAAGATAAGTAATGCCTCTCTCATAACTCATTCGCTTTTAAGGTTTGAGATGAGACGAGAAGCGCAGTTGGTATGAGGGTCCGATGGCTAGTAGAGTTGAGCCAGGGTAACCCAAGGTGGGGGTTCGATTGCCTAAGACAGTTGAGCCTGGGTAACTCATAGAAAATGTTGTGTGACACACTCTCTATGTCAACCAAAAGTTAGTTTATTGTACTGCATAGACGATCATTTTCCTCTGGAAGCATTGTAACCTTTGTGTTAAGTGATGTTGTGGCTGTAATTGATTTAGTTCAGTTATGCTTTAGCCTGTGTCTAGAGGTTGATGGTCTTGTGTAGGAATCCTTGTTACTATCTCCTAGCATGGGGGGTGAACCTTCGGGTATTACATGGTTGGGTGGAGCATGCACCTTAATCCATTGGGTCATCTTCCTGTTCGCGTGGATGAGATTTCCAGTTGGAGAGCTCATGGGATCTACTTTAATTTCATGATGTATTCTTTTCAGTTGTATATTATATTTCATTACCCATCATTTGTTATCGAGGTGGAATTTGTAATATGTAATTATGCTTATTGGATTTATCTCATTCGGGGAATGAGTGTTGTAATCTTGTTGTAAATTATCGTTATTGAAATCATGTGGTACTTCTTATTCTTGGATGTAAATTATCATGTATGGAATGTATGCGTTCTCAATTCTTTAAGTATTTAATTGTTATGGTTATAATCCATGTTTCTTGTTTGGGTTTAAGTAACTCAGTCTCGTAACCTTAGGGGATTGGTTGGAAATGGTTAGTGAACTTGCATGTTAATTGTTCTTAAACAAAAAAAAATTAGTTTGTTTGTGTAGTAAATTGCAACTTCCCCTAGGGTTGCGTGGTGGGGCGTTACAGAGTCACTCAATGGGATTTCTATGATGGTAGGACAAGCTATGTCATGTGGCCTAGCCCCACTATGATTCGACCTAAGATAGGGTGATTAATGAATGGGAACCCCTAAATATAACCAAAATGCCATATCACTTGATCATAATAAAAAGACATCATAATATACTCATAGCAACCAATGAATAAGTAATTGTGTTGCATCCTTGCTAGCTACGATGATAGTCTTGGTCAGGGATACAAAGTCCTATAGGGTCTCTAAAGAATTTTTGTTACATCTAACTAATTGAATGTGATCTTTTAGTATAATATATCTTCATACTTCCATGGTCTCTTTAGAGGATAAAAAAAGGCTCAAAGATAGGTCAATGTTACATATATGGGATATCTCATGGGCCACATGCAAGCTTTGTGCTCAGAAACCTTGACCTCATTACTCATATAGTATGAATGAGGCCTCCATGCATGTGTGTGCCTTGACTATCTGGTGTTACCACCAGTGCTATAATAGCAATCATGATCTAACCAGGAATCAAAATCTTTGTACCTCCAATAATAGCCATAACAACTAAATCTGACCCTTTCCATATCATGGTAGATCATGACCAGTGTAATAGTATTAATTGACTAGGATATGTAAAGTATAGAACTGAAATAGATAAAAAAATTCTTAATAACAATAAATAATCTCATTTATTTATCATTACAAGAGAAATATCCTAAAAATTAGTCAATTCATCATTTGTCATCATGTTCATTCATAAAACATCAATACATGGAATATTGTGTTACATTTATTAACTTGGAAAAGATCAACAAAAAGTCATAACAATGATACAAACATGAGTACAAATAGTGTACATATAAATATATGCTAGAATCCTCTAAAAATACAATCTAATAACTGCCCTGCAACTAAAGGACAAGAACATGATTTAGGTGCTTTTTCTGCCCAACCATGAAGCTATACTTCCTTGAAGAGTTCTTCCTAGCATGAAGAACCATTGACCCTGTACAAAATACTTAGAAAAAAGAAATCAGTAGCATGGTGAAATATGGTATGTGCCTAACATATCTACATGCATTTCATCAAATTAGAACATGCAATGATTGATATTAGGATATGTCAGAGAGAAATAATATAAAATAAGTCCATATATTTCAATGTTCTACATAGCTTTGACAAGAATAATATCGTATACAAAAATATAATAGTAGATCTAGAAAAGTAGAATCTATGCTCCTTGTTTACCCACATTCGACACCTATCCCAAAACATAACTTTACACAAACATAGAGAAAATAATATTTCCCTAACTAAAAATTTAAATATAAACTCATACGACTAATAACTTGAAAAAATTTAAAATTTGAAAACTTAAAAATTCATTAAAATTAGATTTAACATAGTCCAGGTAATATAATGATATCTTTTTCATTTGTTGTAAAAATTTAAAAATTCTAAATGTTAAATAGAAGAACAAATCCCAAAGAGCATTCAAAAATATTTGCATGAACTAAAGAAGACTTTGTAATAGAGGTTGATTGCTAATCCTTTTCCTAAACATGTAAATATAATTTGTATGAATATAGATTTAAACTTGCACATCTTCCATAAGGTAATTAATATAAATTATTTTCATTTCAAATAAGATGAGATTTAATAATTTATAAATGTTTATATACATATATATTGATTAATGTGGAAAAGGGGGAGGTCAATGAATCAATCACTAACATTCTTTTCCCTTTTCCACTAAATCATTAATTAGATGTGATTATGAGAGCTAAAAGATGTAAATAACTATCAGAAAATTACCCTAACTATTATAGAAACTATGAGGGAGGTTTTTAGAGCATAAAAAACTATGTACCTGGTCAAAAAGTTGATGTTTTTGAGTTACAAAGGACTCATTTGCCTTCGGTGGCGAATGGGTCCCTATTAGGGTTTCTGAAATCAAGATCAGGGTCATGTTCCTTGATGTATTCACTCTCAAATTCTTTGTTATCTGAAACATCTGAAAGTTTGTAGGCAATTTTCTAGCTTCAATTCTTTGATTTTGTACTTTGAATGACAACTTTGCAATTTTGACAACTTTGACATTTTTTCTCCGAACTTGCTCCACTTGATCTTCAACTTGTAAATATACAATCACACACTCAAGGGTAGAAAATCTTGTTGATTTTTAGTGAATAGGGTTTTTCCTCAGTCAAACCCCTTGTAGGTAATTAAAACAAACGATGAAATGAATGAAATGAAGTATGCATATAAAATATGAAATTGATGTCACCTTGGATGATGTCTTGTGAAAGAAATCTACAATCTAACATGTAGTTGCCATGAAGAATATAGATCTTGGATCCTTGAATGTGATTTGAATAATAGTTGCAAGTAGATCTTCAATGCTACATCCACTTCTTTATCTCAACAACATGAATGCATGCATCAAACCCTTGACATGATATGACATGATAATATGATCTTGAATTGTTGCAATAAACTCTTGAAATCTTACTTGAAATTCCTTATGAATGCTCTTGTAATTCTCTTGTGAACTCCAATTTGCTATAATTCTTGAATATTTGAAAGTTCTAGGAGAAACAATGTGAATTAACCCCTTATTTATACTAAATTAGGAGATTAACCCTAGAATTCAAGTAATTAAGCCTGACACTAGATCTGGAATCAAAATTTATTAAATTCTCGCCAGAATGGAATTCAAAAATGGGGGTCTCATTAATGGACGACCCATTTGCTACCTAGGGAGAATGGGTCCTGGCTCAGTTTTCCAAGACCTAACCCCAGGGGATTGAAAGAGGACTAAATACCCATTTCAGATCAACTGAAAAAGGGGGGTCCTATTAAGGGAGGACCCATTCACCACTTAGGGTGAATGGGTCTTGGCACTATTTTCTAGGACCTAATGTTTCTCAATTAAATATTTTATTAATTAAATTATGAGTGTTGGGATAGATCTTTGGGAGGTGTCAAAATTAAGGCCTAAATTTGAATTAAAAGGGAGTTAATTACTCCAATTACCCATAATTAATTAATGACCACCTAGATAAATGTGAAAGTTCCTTATAACACTTTACAACACTTAAATAAGGTACACATTTAAATACATTTTATTCAGAAAGGGGCCCATAAGGCTTAACTAAGTAAATAAGTCCTAGAAATGAGCAAAAGTGTGTTACAACACTTTACAACACCTTTGCAGAGGATCAATTAAGTCATATTTTAGTCAAATAAAGGTCCTAGAATAGTGTGAATGTGTACAACACATTACAACACCACTCCAAGACATCATTAATTCAGTTTTAATGTCATTTATCAAACCAAGTGAGGAAAAAGGCTTACTTTTTCTATTACTACACACACACACATATAACATTACTAAGTTGAATAAATTCACAATTTAACACTACAGGTTTATATTTTGAATAAATGATATTTAAATATAAATAGTAAATTATAAATAGACTTTCATTCCAACCTCCATCATAAAAGAAAATGAAGAAAGCTAAATTTAAGATCTATTTTATTTTAACAATGCTAGATCATAAAAATAATTAACATAAAATGATCATAAAGTAAAATAAAGTAAAATAAAAAAATCTCTCTCAAATAAAGGAAAAAGCTAAAGTGTTGAAAAAATGCACCTATGTATATAAAATTATATCATAACCCACATCCCCCATCCCATGCACTGGACAAAATGCCCTGATGGAAAGACTTGACAGACGAACAAAGCACATCGACAGAAAGACTTGATGGGTGGATGTTAACCTACCACTTGTTGTTGCCTGTCTCATCATTAGGAAAATGTGTCACCACCAGTGGGTTTTCAAAATCATATTTGGGAATGGACAAAAATCCCAAAACGTGGCATTTGAAACCACTATTTTTGCAAATAGAAAAAAGCCTAGACAAGGTCTCATTTTCTTCGCCATTTTCCACACTGACGTTTTGTAGGTTGTTGGAGAGAAATGAGAAGGAGTTGCAAGTGTTTGGAGGCTAAATCAGTGCAACGACCCTCCATACAAAAATGCATTTGATAGGTGCAGGTAGCTAGCTATCTAGTAGGTATGTAGATCCATCGAAAATATATGACATTTTTCCTAGGAGCTGTGAAGAAATGAATGGATATTGGTTGCAAAGATGGCTTTTCTTTGATAGGAAAATAAATGGTTTTCCTTAGGAAAAGGGGTTTAAATTTGAAATGCAAAGATGTTTATGTATTTTTGTATTGAGGGTTTTTTAATTTTTGCTTCCTCCCATCTACTGGTTTTAAAATTTTGCAATTATCAAATGAAATAACTGACAACCCATTTTGGAAATATGAGTGAAATGATTGAATAACATTTATAAAAACCAGAAACCATGTAGAATATATTACAAGGTTGGAAAACACAATGTGGGTTCTACAATAATTATATATTTTGAAAACCACATAAAGCCTAAAACATTGCCATTGATGACATTCTTATTTTGAAGGTTACAGGGTTTTCCTTTGGAAAAGTGTTATTCATTTGAAATGAAAAGTTGTTTATGTGTTTTTTTGTTGAGGGTATTTTAATTTTGGTTTCCTCTCATCTACTGATTTTGAAATTTTGTGATTCTCGAATGAAATAACTGACAACCCATTATGGAAATATGAGTGAAATAACTAAATAATGTTTATAGGAACCAAAAACCATGCAGAATATATTATGAGGTTGGAAAATGCAATGTGGGTTCTGCAATGAAATGATATATTTTGAAAACCACATAAATCCCAAAACATCACCATTGTTGAAATTCTTATTCGAAATGGAAAAAAAACCCAAAACATGGAATTGGAGATCATAATTTTCAAATAGAAAAAAGGCCAAACGAGGTCCCATTTTTTCCGCCATTTTCCACACTGATGTTTTAAAATTACACCATCTCCTAAAATGCTTACAATTCTAAAACCATTTACAAGTAACAACTCAATTGGTTACTCACCCATCACCTCAATTTGGTATGTTTTGTGATTGTCTTGAGAACATTTTGTGAATTAGATAGTAAGAATGTAATGAAATTTGAAAATAGTAGGTATTATGAAACATGCAAGGCACAGTGTTGTTATACATTGTTTGTAGTGTTGAAAAACACACTATCCCATGTCATTTAGTTCATTATGAACATTTTTGTTTCATTATGATCCAAGAATGTAATGAAGTCCACTTTCAAATTTTTGAACAACTCTTTGCTACACTCCAAATGTCATTTCACTTTCTTGATCTGATTGGAACAAATAAAATGCTCACATTATTTGCAGTGTTGGAAAACACACTGTCTCCTCTTAGTTGCAGAGGGTTTTACAAAACTATATGGGTTGCTTGTTTCTTAACAACTATGGTTTCCAACATGAATTTTTACAAAAAAAAATGAATGTCTTGAAAATATTTTGTAATTTAGTCAAAGCAAATGTATTGAAATTCCCCTTCAAAATTTATAAGGACTTTAAATTTGAGTAAAAATTGCATTTAAATTTCATATGATTGAAAAAAAATGCACAAAACATTTGTAATTTGGAAAACATAATGTGGGTTTTCAGTTATTTGAATCTCCTTGTTTAAATGTAAAGGGTTGTCTCACAGTGGGATGCTTGCTTCTTAACACGTACAGTTTTGCAACATGGAGTTTTACAAAATAGTATGAATGTCTTGAAAATCACACCTTCCATTATTGTGTTTATTTTTTCAACTTCATGTATTTTAGATTGCAGTTGTTTGTCAAAACCATTAATTAAACTCCTTTTATTTCTCTTTTGATTGTTATAGTCAAAATGGACTTTCACTTTCCTCATCTGATTTGAATGAATAAAATGCTCACATTTTTTGCAGTGTTGGAAAACACAATGTCTCCTCTTAGTTATTCCCTCATGAAAACTATTTATTTTGTATGCTCCAAAAATGCAATGAATTCAACCTTGATCTTTTAGAATAATTATTTGGTGATGTAAATATGGAATTTCCCTTTTTTCATCTAATTGGAACAAATAAAATGCTTGCATCATTTGCAGTGTTGGAAAACACATTGTCCCATGTTAGTTAGTTCATTATGAAAAGTTTTGTTTTGTTATGCTCCAAGAATGTACTGAAGACCACTTTGAATTTTTTCAAAACCTCTTTGCTATAGTCAAAATTTCATTTCACTTTCTTCATCTGATTGGAACAAATAAAATACTCACAATATTTGCAGTGTTGGACAACACAATGTCTCCTCTCAGTTATTCCCTCAAAATTTTTTTTTGTTTTGTACACTCCAAAAATGTAATGAATTTTACCTTCATATTTTAGAACTCTTTGGTGACTTAACTATGTGATTTCCATTTATTCATTTCATTGGAACAAATAAAATGCTTGCATTATTTGGAGTGTTGAAAAACACACCATCCCATGCCAGTTAGTTTGTTATGAAAAGAATTGTTCAAGAATTTTGGAGATAAAAAAATTCTATTTAGAAAACTCACTATGTTGTGTCAGTTAGTTTTGTCTGAGCATTTTATTTTTTGGAAATGTTGTTGATAATCAATTATGACTGTCCTTGATGACAAACTTCTCTATAGTTTCAGATGATTCTCTCAGCTTGGTTATATTTAGTTGGTCTCTAATTTGCAGTGGACAGTTTTCATTCAGGCTTTCTGTGATCAGTTTACTATCTTGGCATACTTGGCTTCTATTTCAGTTTGTATTTTTATCTCTTGACGGTACTGATCTTCTTGTGTTCTTTGATAGCGACAGGTTATTTTAGTGGTTTCAAGGTTATTGTCAGGTATTTCTTTGGATCAACATTTCAATTCAGTCTGGCTTTGTTCAGGGCAATTCTTTTGTTTAATATCATGGGCATATTTTGATCGGTAACCATACCTTTGGTAAGAGATTTTATTTAAACTTATTGTCTCTTGCATGAGTAATCTCATTATAAAAGTTTATATGGAAAGAAGGATTCGATGAGGTTTGATTTATTTCTATGTTATAGTCGGCCTTACATATGTTTTATATCACTCAAAGTCTTCATTTGATGTGGTCGACCTCTTGGCAACTATGATATGGATATTTGTTTTGGCAATAATTATTGTGGTCGGTCTACTTGGACAAGGACCAACTCTTTATGGTTCTGATTTTTAATTATTGTACTTGACTTGGACGGACTTCATGTTACTCTTAATTCCTGCAAAGTATTTTGAATGAAAGAAAGAAACAGTGATTAGGGTAGAATTTGTTTTTCACTCTTCTAACTTTGAAATAATTATGGAACCCTAGTTCTGGCGCTGCCATGAAGATATTCTGCTGTTGATGGTTTTTGATAGTCATTTTATTCATGATAGCTGCTTCACCGTGTTTACCAAATGCATTATGGGGAATATTTCCACATGTTTCTGGCTCAGATTAGGCAATTTTCAAAAATAAATCTTGGACATCCATGACTGGTATTTGATTCTTTGTTCTTTATTTATGCTCGTCCAGGTAACACTCTTTATTATGATTACTGGATCTCTTTCTTCATGATGTGGCTAAAGATACCTATGCATGAAATGGTTTTGTGTGGGTATTTTTGGAATGATTTGCTACACTTAGCTGCTTTTTTGAATGATTCTTGGACATCATGGTAATTATCTCTTAGACATTTCTCTGATTGCTATTAAATGATTACAAAGACTTCTGAAATAAGGGTTTGTTTATTTCAAAACGTGGGTATTATGATTCCATCAGATATATTACAGATTTAGCATTTTTCTGTCCATGGGTTATTATTGTCTTCAGATTTTTCAGCAGTTAATTAGCAGATTTTATTATTTCTGATCAAGGGTTTTCAAAAAATGAAGTTTATTTGGCTGCATTTAAGGGAATCATATTGAAAGGATGATTACTATCCTCAAATCATTTATGGAACTTAAATGCATTTTCAGAATATGGGTATTCAAATTATTTGAAGTTTGAAATCAAGGGTTTTATGAAATAAACATATATGCTCGTGGGTTATCAATATTTTTGTTTCAAAAAAGGTTATTACTTGCAGTTTTCTAGGTTTTTCCAAAACAGATGCAAAAATGATAAAGTTTACAGATCTACACTTGTCAAAGCTTTATTGATTTAGTCATAATCTTGACTGCCTTATTATTCGGACATTTCTCTTCAGTCAATCATTTTCTGGCATTCTTTACTATTGATTCTCTGACACTAAAACAATAGAGAGGAAGTTACGTTGCTGCTCTCCTTGACATTTTTGAAGATTCTTGAAGTCTTGATTACCTAAAAATGTTGTATAAAATGGAACAGAAAACATTTTTTCTGTTCTGGCACTATTATTGTAATTCTGAGATGACCTTGGCTGTATGAAATGTATTGAAAAATCTGCATAAAAATAAGAACATAAAAGGTAGAGATGTTGTAAAAAAATATCTTCTCTATGAAGTATTTTAAGGACTCAAGCTTTGGTTCCTTAAGGTATTTTGTAGATGAGAGAACATAGTTGTTTATTCTTTACTGAAAATAGAGTAATCCTCTGAGCTATCATTATTGTTCGAAAAACATAAGTTGAAGGGTTTGTACTCCCTGAGATAGATGTCTCAAAAATGAGGGGTTGGTGCTCCTTGAGTGGGTGCTCTAAAACTTGCCTACAAGGCATTGTGAACATTGGTTTTTTTATTAAACCTACAAGGCACTTGGAGTGGTTTTTCTTCCTTGATTTAGGGTTTTCCACTCGGCAAAAATCTCTTGTGTATCTTTGTTTCTGTGTGATGGCTCTTCTATTTCATGTTGCCATTTTGTTTATTTAAATTCTCAATTGTGCATGCAAAAGATTACATTCAATACATGAATGACTTAATCTTTATATTGAGATCAAAGTATAAATATGTTTTAACTTTCATTTTGGATTCACACTGATTCACCCCCCCTCTTAGTGTCTCTTTTAACTCCAACAATTGGTATCAGAGTGTAGGGTCCTCTAATTGGTGTTATTCACCTTGGATTGATTCTGGTCTTGGAGTCTTTTAAATGGCACAGTCTAAAGATGGTGCCTCTGTTACCAGAGCTCCATTATTTGATGGAACAGATTATGTGTTCTGGAAAATCAGAATGGAAGCTTTTCTTATTTCTTTTGATGTCGATGTTTGGAGCATAGTTTTAAATGGGTACAATGTACTAGCCTCTATTCCCACTGATCCTACTGAGAAAAAGAGATATGAAACAAATTCCAGAGCTCAGCATGCCATCTTGTGTGGGTTAACCAAAGATGTGTTCATTAAAGTCATGCATTGCAAAATCTGCTAGTGAAATCTGGGAAAAACTTAAACTATATATCAAGGGAATGAGAAAGTCAAACTATCAAAAATCATTACACTCAAACATCAGTTTGAGGAGATGAAAATGAGGGATGATGAAAAAGTTGCTGAATATTTTCTAAGAGTTGATGAAGTTGTCAATGCTATGAAAGGTTTAGGTCAAACGGTTAATGAATTTGATGTGGTCACAAAGGTCGTCAAGACCTTACCATCAAAATTTGAATCTAAGGTTTTATCCCTTGAAGAAAAGAAACACTTTGATCAACTTACCTTAGAAAACCTTCAGGGAATACTTACTGCCTATGAAATGAGAACTAGCAAAAACACCTCAACTGGAAAAGAAACTGCCTTTAACACTAAAAAGAAAGAAAAGGTCAAAGTTAGTGAATCAGAGTTGTCTGATTCTAAAGAATCCAATTTTGTTAGAAAACTCAAGAAGGGTTCAGGAAGATACAAGGGAAAACTTCCCTTTAAATGTTTCAACTGCAGCAAAATAGGTCACTTTGCTGCAAAGTGTCCCTATGATGATCAAATCTGTGACAACAAGACAATTGAAAAACAACCTAAGAAGAAGGTTTTCAAACCTAAACGAAACTTTAATTTCAAAAAGAAGAAAAGTATGTTTAGTAAGGATGAATCTGACATTGAATCTGAAGATTCATCAGCTGAAGAAGATGAAACTTTGTTCATGGCTGAAATCACTCAGCAAAATGATTCTAATGCTATTGATATTGAAGAAGGTGTTGTAGACCTTGAAAGTGAACTAAAATGTGCTTTACAAGAGGTCAGAAAACTCAAAAAACAAGTTCTTGCACAAGAACATAAACCAGATCTAGATGCGGTCTCTCTGAAAACTCAGCTTGAAGAAGCCAAAAGAGTTGAAGACTGTCTTCGAGAGACTGTTAGCTGCAAAGATCAAGAAATTCAAAAACTGGAACAAGAAGTTGTCAGACTTAGGAAGGAAAATGAAAAATATGAAAGCACTCTAAAATTGAATGAGATGCTCAGTAAGCAGAAAATGCTTAATGATAAAACTGGTATTGGTTTTTAAAAGGGTGAGTGTTCAAGTGACAATGTAAAACAAAACCCCTCTTCTGATGTCAAATGCTCAAGTTCAAGTCTCTCAGGTTCTGCTAAAAACCATGGTTAGATTTTAAGAGGTAATAGACCCTCTTACAACTTTAATTCTTTCTTGTATGGTTATTGATTTTTTTGCAATAGATTCGGCCATAAGGCGAGCACCTGGAGATTTATGAATTCTAGAACACCCAGGTTTGGTCTTAGACAACATTACGGTTTTGTTAGACAGATCAGATGCTTTAAATGTAATACTTTGGGACATTCTGTCAAGCAGTGCAGAACTGATCTGCAATCTAAATATCAGAATTTTAAAAAGGTCTAGAAACCTAAGTCTATCAACAATATTGAGCAATCTATGTTTATTCAAACTGCTTTTCATTCCAAGAAAAAGGACTTATGGGTCCTAGACAGTGGATGTTCGAACCATATGACTGGCGACAAAGGTAAATTTATAAATCTTGAAGATTATGTAGGTGGGTATGTTAAGTTTGGTGATAACTCTGGTATTCAAATAAAAGGTAAGGGTTCACTTATTTTGAATGAGGACACTCCTATCTACAATGTGTACTATGTGGAAGGTCTCAAGACAATCTATTAAGCATTAGTCAAATCTGTGATAGTGGTTATCATGTACTTTTCACTTCGCAGAGATGTGAGGTTAAGAACAAGCTTGGAAAAGTTGTTGCAGCTGGAAGGAGGAAAAAAGGAAATGTGTACAATCTTCTCGACACATCAAGCAATGACAATAATCAAGGTATGTGTTTAATGGGCCAAATTGAAGAGAGCTGGTTATGGCATAAAAGGCTAGGACACATAAATTTTGAAAATCTGGTTAGAATTAGTAAAAATTAGAATGTTAGAGGTTTACCTGTTCTTAGCAAGCCTGAAAACTCTATGTGCAAAGAGTGCTTAAGTGGTAAACAAAATAAAATTAGTTTTAAAACAAAAGAACATTCTTCTTTGAAACCTTTACAGCTTGTGCATATTGATTTATGTGGACCAACCAGAACTAGGTCTATTAATGGTGAAAGGTACTTTATGCTATTTGTGGATGATTATACAAGAATGGTTTGGGTCACTTTTCTTAAGCACAAATCAGAAGCCTTTGAAAGGTTTAGAATCTTTCGTAAATTGGTTGAGAAAGAATCAAATTTGAAACTTAAATGTTTGCGATCTGACAAAGGAGGTGAGTTCACCTCTCAAGAATTTATAGATTATTGTGAACAGTACGTCATTAAAAGATAGTATGCTGCAACTAAAACACCTCAACAAAATAGGGTTGTTGAATGTAAGAATAGAACTGTAAAAGAAATGGCTAGAACCATGCTTGATGAAGCTAAATTGTCTGACATTTACTGGAAAGAAGCTATTCATATAGTTGGTTACATTTTGAATAGAGTGCAGCTTAGGGTGAAGTCTAAACACACTCCGTATGAATTATGGTATGGAAGAACTGCTTCTGTCAAATACTTTAAAATTTTTGGAAGTAAATGTTTTATTAAGAAGGATGATGATAACCTTGGCAACTTTCAATCAAAGTCTGATGAGGGTATCTTTCTGGGATATTCAACTCACAACAAAGCTTATAAATGTCTTAACATAAGGCTTAACAATATTGTTGAAGTTGTGAATGTTAAATTTGATGAAAGTTTGCATTTAGAAGCTGACACCTTGTAGGATAATGAGGAAGATCTACTTGAACCTGAATCAAATCCAGAAGAAGCTGAAATAGCAAAGCCTATTGCTGAATCAGAAAACCCTAAAAATGAAAATGCAAGTCCTGAGAAGGTTGCATCAAAAGCTCCTTCGAAGATTGTAGCTAAATATCACCCCAAAGATCAGATTATTGGGGATAAGAATGCAGGAGTTCAAACTAGAAGAAGGGCTGCAAAATCTGATGAAAAGGCACAAATTGCTTTATGTTTAGTTACTCAGTTTGAACCTAAAAATTTTAATGAAGCTCTCACAGATTTATGTTGGGTTAATGCTATGCAGGAAGAAATTGATCAAATTGAGAAAAATCAGACTTGGGAGTTAGTCCCAAGACTAGATGACAAGAATGTCATTCGAGGTAAATGGATTTACAGAAATAAACTTGATGAAAATGGCAATGTTATTCGCAATAAAGCAAGATTTGTTTGCAAAGGCTATGCTCAGCAAGAAGGTATTGAATTTGGTGAAACCTTTGCACCTGTTGCTAGATTAGAGTCCATCAGAATATTCTTAGCTTATTCTGTTTACAAAAGCTTTACTGTTTATCAAATGGACATCAAAACTGCTTTTCTAAATGACTTTTTAGATGAAGAGGTATATGTTGAACATCTTGAAGGATTTATATGCAAAGATAAGCCTAATCATGTTTACAGGTTGAAAAAGGCTCTCTATGGCTTAAAACAAGCTCCTAGAGCTTGGTAATCAAGGCTGTACAGTCATTTAATTTCTAATGGCTTTGTTAGAGGAGGTGTAGATAGTAATCTATATGTTAAAGCTGAAGGTTCTGATATTTTGGTTGTTGAAATTTACATTGATGACACTATCTTTGGCTGCAATAATGTTATTTTAAGTAATAAGTTCTCACAACTAATGGAATCCGAGTTTGAAATGTCTATGTTAGGTGAATTAAACTTCTTTTTGGGTCTTCAAATCTCTCAATGTGAGAATGGAATATTTCTTTCTAAAACTAAATATGCTCAAGAGATGCTTAAGAAATTTAAAATGGATGAATGTCATCCAATTAGCACTCCAATGGCTATAGGATGCAAACTTACTAAAACAGATGATTCTCCTAATTCAAATCAAACATAATATAGATCAATGATTGTCAGTATTTTATATTTAACTGCCTCTAGACCTGACCTTATGCATGCAGTTCGCACAGTTGCACATTTTTAGGAATCACCTAAAGAATCTCATGTTACTGCTGTTAAAAGGATCTTTAAATACATTCAAGGCACTCTTGACTATGGTCTTTGGTATCCTAGGAGCAATGATTTCACTTTGATTGCATATACTGATGCTGACTGGGCTGGTTGTCTGGATGATAGGAAAAGCACCAGTGGTGCTGCTTTCTTTCTTGGTGATCATTTAGTGTCATGGCACAACAAGAAACAAGAATCAATTTCTCTTTCCACTGCTGAAGCTGAATACATTGTTGCCACTTCATGCTGTACACAAGTACTGTGGATGAATCAGACTCTTTATTGTATGGATATTGTTGTTTCTAAACCTGTTACCATTCTTTGTGATAACAATAGTGCGATAAATATTTCAAAAAATCTTGTCATGCACTCTCGCACTAAACATATTGCTATCAAGTTTCACTTTCTTCGTGAAAAGGTTTTGGCTAATGAAGTCTGCTTACAGTTTGTTGGTTCACAAGATCAGGTGGCTGATATTTTTACTAATCCCTTAGCTAAAGAATTGTTTGAGAGGCTGAGGCTTCGATTGGGAGTTATCTCTCAATCGTTACTTCACTAATTTACCATGCTTTGTGACAGGGGGAGCAAGTTCTTTGACTTATTTACTTATAGCTCTCCTCCATTCTAGATTGCTACACTGTTACTCTTTATTTGCAGCTGGTACTCTTTATTATTCGTGGTTGGCTTCTCAGTTGTGTTTCATGGCATTGCACAGTCCTCTCTTCGTTTCTTTGTCGTTGAGGAAAAAACGGGGAGAGTCTTTTGTGTTTTGCCATCAAGGACAAAGGGGGAGTTTGTTGATACTCAATTATGATTGTCCTTGATGACAAAATTCTCTATAGTTTCAGATGATTCTCTCACCTTGGTTATATTCAGTTGGTCTCTAATTTGTAGTGGACAGTTTTCATTCAGGCTTTCTGTGATCAGTTTACTCTCTTGGCATACTTGGCTTCTATTTCAGTTTTAGTGCTCAGTTTGTATTTTTATCTCTTGACGGTACTGATCTGCTTGTGTTCTTTGACAGTGACAGGTTATTTTAGTGGTTTTAGGGTTATTGTCAGGCATTTCATTAGATCAACATTTCAATTCAGTCTGGCTTTGTTCAGGGCAATTCTTTTGTTTAATATCATGGGCATATTTTGATCGGTAACCATACCTTTGGTAATAGATTTTATTTAAACTTATTGTCTCTTGCACGAGTAATCTCATTATAAAAGTTTATATGGAAAGAAGGATTCGATGAGGTTTGATTTATTTCTATGTTATAGTCGGCCTTACATATGTTTTATATCACTCAAAGTCTTCATTTGATGTGGTCGACCTCTTGGCAACTATGATATGGATATTTGTTTTGGCAATAATTATTATGTGGTTAGTCTACTTGGACAAGGACCAACTCTCTATGGTTCTAATTTTTAATTATTGTACTTGACTTGGATGGACTTCATGTTACTCTTAATTCCTTCAAAGTATTTTGAATGAAACAAAGAAACAGTGATTAGGGAAAAAAAAAATTTCACTCTTCTAACTTTGAAATAATTATGGAACCCTAGTTCTGGCGCCTCCATGAAGATATTCTACTGTTGATGGTTTTTGACAGTCATTTTATTCATGATAGTTGCTTCACCATGTTTACCAGATGCATTATGAGGAATCTTTTCACATGTTTCTAGCTGGGATTAGGGCATTTTCAGAAATAAATCTTGGACAACCACGACTGGTATTTGATTCTTTGTTCTTTATTTCTGCTCGTCCAGGTAACACTCTTTATTATGATTACTGGCTCTCTTTCTTCATCACGTGGCTGAAGATACCTATGCATGAAATGGTTTTGTGTGGGTATTTTTGGAATGATTTGCTACACTTAGCTGCTTTTTCAAATGATTCTTGGACAACATGGTAATTATCTCTTAGACGTTTCTCTGATTGCTATTAAATGATTACAAAGACTTCTGAAATAAGGGTTTGTTTATTTCAAAACATGGGTATTATGATTCCATCAGATATATTGCAGATTTAACATTTTTTTGTCCATAGGTTATTATTGTCTTCGAATTTTTCAACAGTTACTTAGCAGATTTTATTATTTTTGATCAAGTGTTTTCAGAAAATGAAGTTTATTTGGCTGCATTTAAGGGAATCATATTGAAAGGATGATTACTATCCTCAAATCATTTATGGAACTTAAATGCATTTTCAGAATATGGGTATTCAAATTATTTGAAGTTTGAAATCAAGGGTTTTATGAAATAAACATATATGCTCATGGGTTATCAATATTTTTGTTTCAAAAAAGGTTATTACTTGCAGTTTTCTGGGTTTTTCCAAAATAGATGCAAAAATGATAAAGTTTCTTGATCTACACTTGTCAAAGCTTTATTGATTCAGTCATAATCTTGACTGCCTTATTATTCGGGTGTTTCTCTTCAGTCAATCATTTTCTGGCATTCTTTACTATTGATTCTCTGACACTAAAACAATAGAGAGGAAGTTACGTTGCTGCTCTCCTTGACATTTTTGAAGATTCTTGAAGTCCTGATTACCTGAAAATGTTGTATAAAATGGAACAGAAAACCTTTTTTCTGAGATGACCTTGGCTATATGAAATGTATTGAAAACTCTGCATAAAAATAAGAACATAAAAGGCAGAGATGTTGTAAAAAAATCTCTTCTCTATGAAGTATTTTAAGGACTCAAGCTTTGGTTCCTTAAGGTATTCTATAGACGAGAGAACATAGTTGTTTATGCTTTACTAAAAATAGAGTAATCCTCTGAGCTATCATTATTGTTCGAAAAACATAAGTTGAAGGGTTTGTACTTCCTGAGATAGATGTCTCAAAAATGAGGGGTTGGTGCTCCTTGAGTGAGTGCTCTAAAACTTTCCTACAAGGCATTGTGAACAGTGGTTTTTTGATTAAGCCTACAAGGCACTTGGAGTGGTTTTTCTTCCCTGATTTAGGGTTTTCCACTCGGCAAAAATCTCTTGTGTATCTTTGTTTCTGTGTGATGGCTCTTCTATTTCATGTTGTTGTTCTGTTTATTTCAATTCTCAATTGTGCATGCAAAATATTACATTCAATACATGAATGACTTAATCTTTATATTGAGATCAAAGTATAAATATGTTTTAACTTTCATTTTGAGCAACGAATATCATTTTGGATTCACACTGATTCACCCCCCCCCTCTTAGTGTCTCTTTTAACTCCAACAAATGTATGTATGTATATATATAATATGCATTGTTGGAAAACAAACTGTCCCATGTTAGTTTAGTATGAGCATTTAATTCTTTCTAAATTATATTCTACATTTATTTTTAAATCATATGAGGAAATTGATATCCAACATTTTGTGTAAGATTTTCTTTAAATTGTGAAGGTCAATGGACTTCACTACATTCGTATTGTCTACAAAACTAAAGTTTTTCATTAGACTCAATGCTATCTACATTTAATTTTTTGAAACTAATAACTTGTAATTTTCCCGAAACATAGAGCAACTAAGTTGTCTTGTCCATAAAATATTTTTCAAGAACTTCCCTAACATTATTGTCCTTTTTAGAGATAGTATAAAATTAATTTGAATAATCTTCCTCTTGAAGCACAACTTTTAATGCACTTCCAATCAAGGTTGACCATAGTTTGAGTAACTCCTCTTTTATCTCATTGAATTGAAATTAGGAAAGAGGAGTTAACCGAGGTGTGTTGAAAGTTGAGTGGAATGTATTAAAAGTCACTTGAAGAGTAGGAATATTCAAATTCATATGTACTATTTTTGAAAAGGATAATAAGTTAGGGAAGTTCGAGAAAAAGTTTTGATGGACAAGAAAATTTCATGGAATGTGTCATAGGAAAATTACAAGTTATTAGTCTAGCAAGTGATGCTTATGAAGCTTCAGAAGTAATAAATAAAATAGTTATTATAATTCATAGTGGAAAATATAGTGTGTTGTAGAATATATTGATGATAATATTTACTTGTTCAACTCCATCCATAGCAGCATCTCTCAATTTCTTTTCCTGCAAAAATTGTCGTGCAATACAAACCTCTTTTTTTTTCCACTTGTGCATTGTCATTTTACCTTTTCTTATATTGCGCATGCACCTTCCTCAACTTCTCAAGAACATGGAGGATCTTTTCAGTCAATACATTAGGTATCTCACTCATACTACTTTGCTTCTTTTCAAGTTCTTTTAGAGAAGTATCCTTTTTCATTCCATGCATTCTAGTACCTACTATCTTAGGTTTTGTATTGAACCATTTTCCACTTCACATAGTGCACATGCTCCTTCATCAACTTCTAAAGAGGAGGAACAATCTCTTCAGTCAATACATTATCTATCGCATTCACTTTGGTTTCCTTCTTTTCAAGTTTTTTTAGAGAAGATTCAATCTCGACTACATACTTTCTACTACCTGTTGGTCAAGTTCTATGTTGCCATTTTCTAGTTGCGCATACTATACATGCACCTTCCTCAACTTCTAGGTTAAAAAATATTGGGTGTTATAAAACCTGCAACCCATATACCATTATAAAACTCTTTACAAGTAGCAACCCAATTGCTTAGTCACACCTCACCTCAATTTGGTATGATTTTTCTATTTCCCACCCACAACTCTTCCCCATGTTCATGCAAGCCATGGGGCCCAATTTTATTGACTGGTAGGAGGTGGGAAAACTGACCTAATGATTTCATTATCTCCTTTCTACCATTTCCCTAATATTTGTTCTCATCTATCAGTTTCATCACTTTTATCCCCTACCTGGTAGGCCCCGTACTATGCCATCTCATCATGTTATGTATGTTTCTATGTACGGTTTCATGCATTTTTGTATGTACATGGGTGTGTTTTATCTAGAGATTAGTTGCGTCCCATTACATTCTTACTATATACTAAACAAAACATTTTCATTACTTTCTAACTATCTATGTATAATTGCATGTTGGAAAACACTAGGTGTCTAATCAAATCAAGATGAGGGGAGACAAACCAATTGGGTTGTTACTGAGTTGGTCACAAAAGGTTTTGAATACATTCTTACTTTTTTCTAAAATTCTAGGTTGGAAAACACTGGGTGTTATAAAACCTGCAACCCACATACTATTCTAAAACCCTTTACAAGTAGCAACCCAATTGCTTAGTCACCCCTCACCTCAATTTTTTATGTTTTTTGGTTTCCCTATGCCAAACTCCTTGTGATATTCACCCTTTAGGTTTTAGCATGGAGATTATAACACAATTTCTTATCCAACGTTTTATTTTGTACATTATAATATTTAACCAATACGATCACTTGTTATTTTTTTTGTCAATCAAGGTAATCACCAAGATTTTCATTGACTTTTTAACCTTTATTCTTGAATAGCCAATGCACATTGTGCTTTGCAACCAATGTGTCTTGTAATAATGTGTTTTTTTTCAGTTCTCTATGCAAGTAATGATATAAACAAAAGTTTGACAGTGGTGCATGGTATCTTTCTTGTCTGTCTTGTCTACCCTTATTGATTATGCAAGTTGTGACCTATTTCATATGCTAGGAGAGATGAGTTTGAGATATATCTGAATGAATTTTCAATGCTTCATAGTTCTAATAGAATGGAAAAATGGTAGATATAATTGTTGGGTGTGTGTAGGATCATGATGGGCCAAAAAGTGGTGATACGATGGGTATGTGTAGGGTATGTGGCCGACATCTTTTTTTACCCAAAATTGATGAAATGAAAAGGGTTTTTAAAATATATTCTTAGCTTTCCATCAATATAAATTATGATTTACTTTGAATTTAATAAATAATTAATATTCTTTTTCTATCTGAATTATGACTAAAGTCCTCATTGATAGGTTGATTGAAAAACATATATAGCTTTCAAACGGTATCACATTTTTTGAATCTAAAACATGCATCACATTCTATGCTTCACGTACTAGAGGATTTAAAAATAAATGGAATTTCATGAAGTTTTGACCAAGTTAAGGTGGTCAGACATACGAGTTTTTATATTTTTTTAAATCTGTAATAAAAAATTCATAATTAATTATTTACTTGGACAATTTTTTTTAAAAAAAATGCATCACATCGGGACATGAGTCCTCTACTTATATATAAAATATTATAAAAATATACTATCATTTTATTGTGGTTAGGGTGGTCAGACAGACACCTACTTCTTATTTTTTCCCTTAAATTTAAGTACTACTCCATTGAAATTTCAAATTTTCACCAAATAGATTTTTTTTTTTTTTTTTTTAAACCTAATAGTTTAGAAACTACATTCAATTTTCTACAGATTCTATTCTTAAATATTTTTGAAATAATATAGATAACTTATTCAAATTTTTACATCAAGTTTCCTAACTCTGATTTTTCTAAATTTTTCACCACTTAAGGGCCTATTTTTTCCATGATGATCCTACACATACCCTATTGATATATATTACTAGTGTTAGTGATAGGTTAAATTGGAAATTAAATTCCCATTGTATAGTTTAATATGTTTGTTTATTGTCTATACAAGCTGGCATGTTGTATTCAGTACAACATATAATCCAATATTAGTGAATTTTGGAATTAAGTGAATTATTTTTAGCACCAAATGTCTTTAATTTTCCAATTTAATTTATTGCTAACACTTGTCTTTCTTCTAGGTGGTTGATATAGACAATGAAGTAAATTTGAACAAAACAAGGGAAAGTGGATTGAGAAGGACACTTCAAGAGATATGAAGCTTCTGCAATAAATACATGTGACTCTGTTGAAGAAGACAACAAAGAGGTGGGGTGAATCAGTTGTAGAAAATTTCACTTTTATAAATTTCATTAGAACTTAGATCAATCACAACTCTTAACTCTGCTAAAATGATTAAACTTTAAGTGCAAGTGCAGAAATTGAAAACAATCACACAAACACAGTAACATCAAATTTATGTGGAAAACCAAATGTAGGAAAAACCACGATGAGGATTAACTCAAACTATAGAAAATATCAAAACTGATTACAAAAGGCTATTTTCCTAAGAAAATGGCTCACTACCAAAATAAGGACTCACTATCTGGATCAGGACTCACTATCCAATAGGGCTAACCACCTGGAGGGCTCATTTCCATGGAGCTACAAAGAAGATAGAAGAGATATGTTACAGAGAGAATTAGACAATCTCAATGCAATAGAGAAATCCACCACAATTTTCTCAACCACTTGCAGACATGCAAGAATGATATAGTCCACCTTCAGCTCACTACATCTAAAAACTTAGCATTTAGACTTCCCATTGATCTGCCACACTCACATTACATTCATCCACTAATTTTTATCTACTTCATATCTATTTTCTCTATTTCTTTACACTTATCTCTTTGTTCTACTTTCACAACTAACTAATCATGTATTTATACCATCTTCAACTTTGAAACACATCCAAAGTTGGCCATCTATCATTAAATTCAAATTAAAGGTTAGCACCAAAACATCCTAGGGTGGAATTAGAATGAGTGAGACCCAAACACACACTTGATTAGAAACCAAATAGGTCCCAATATGCTTCATCAATTTTGAAGGTAGTATTTAACACAAGGTCAGACAAACCAATGTAAAACACATAAAACAATTAAGCACAATCTTTACAGATACTGAAATTATCCTAAACATGATCATACCATATTAATTCTAGAATTGCAAGTCATAAGACTTAGCCAAAGAGAAATCCAAACCAACAACATTTCTCCCAAACCTCATCTAGATACATAGAAAACCATAGTTCACAACTGGTGAACATAACTCACACTATACAATGAATTAGAAACCAAAAAAATTGGTATAACATCTTCCAACAACCATGATCAACATATCTTAACTATACACACATAGAAGCAAATCCAAAAGAAAAGCCCGAAGCAACCATTGAACATCTACAATCTTCCTTCAATACAAATTTCCAATATCCTTGACATATATAGCCAATAACTTGCATCCATGACATTAATGACAACAACAAATAGTTGATAACCAATTGACTAGTTGAAATCAATGAAAACACCTTGCAACAACTTCTTCATACTTGGAAAAAATTCTAGTTGTCGTAGCTTGAATTGCAAGTGTATTGGATAGTTAAATTTCCATAATTTATTTTGTGTTTAGAAGTTATGATTTATATATAGATGAGATGCTTAGTGTGGGGAATGCAAACAATTTGCAGTTTAATTTAAATAAAATAAATGTTACATTATTGTGTGTGTAGTATATCCCAAAAGTTTACGTGAACCATGTTTCCTCATTGAAGTGTGAGTGTTACATGGGAAATGCTTAAAGCATCAGTGAAGGGTGCTAATGCATCCTTTTAAGTATCCTTCTCATAATTGATTTGTGTTAATTTTAGGATGATTTATGTAACACTACATTGACATCATTTATGTCCCAAAATATAATGTAGAACCTTTGGATCCTTGGTAATTAGATCAGATATATTTGGAAAATAACATGATATTTATGACTTTACATTAGAGTATTTCTCCTTTTAAATCATGTACCTTTGTTCAGTTGTGAAGCATCGTTGCATAGTTGGGTTTCATAAGGTTATGAATAAGGAACATTGTTATTGTAATTGTTTCTACTCAGTATAGTATACCATACAAGCTGCAAAGATGAGGCCATAATAACATAGAAATGGCCATTAGGCTTCCCAAATTTTGTAATGGAATTGTTGTTCTGTAAACACAATGTATTTTGCAATGTAGAAGCCTCTTTACAAATATGAGTTTTCCTTGTTGCCCATTTTGGAGGTTTAAAAACATAATGTGATGTCAATTGTGTAGACACATAAGCCAAAAAGATGCACCTACATGCAAAAAAGAAACATATAAAACCATAAATAAAAACATACATAAAAATATACAAAGAAACATACATAACATGATGAGATAGCGTAGTGCGAGGCCCACCAGGCGAGGGATAAAAGTGATGAAATCAGCATATGGGACCAAATGTGAGGGAAATGATAGGTGGGTGTTAATGGTGATGTTAGGTCTATTTTCATGCCTCCTACCAACCGATAAAACTGGGTCATGTGGCTTGTGATAGAAGTGTCATTTTTAGAGCTTTTTCTAGCATGGGAAAAATTAGATGTGGACTGATGTGTGAGTTTTTGGTTTGGAGAAAGAATGGTGAAAACACTTTGTGTTTCTAGTTTTTACGTTGAAAGCTAAAGGTTGGAGTGCATGTGGAGGAGTTGGAGGAGAAAAATGACCAAATTGAGGTGAGGGGCACTAACCAATAGTGTTGCAGAGGGTTTACAACACTATTTGGGTTGCTTGTTTCTTAACACCTAGGGTTTTCCAACATGAATTTTTACAAAACAGAAAGAAGTGCATCCAATGAAGTACATTATGTATTTATAGTTAATAGAGTGCCCCTTAAATAAGAAATGTGTTATTTGATAAAATGGAACCCCATCTATACATTTGTATATCTGCATTTCAAGACAAAGCTTGGGTATAAGTAAAGGAAGGCTTCAAAACACATTGTGTTTCTAAACCTGACTACACAACATTCACCATTATCAACAAGTTTATTCATTATTTCCAATAATGAAAATAAATCGGTGTTAGATTGCTATTTTTAATGCACACCTACATATATGGGTTTAAAAACTAGAAGGGCTTGGGTATGTTGTGATGTGGAGGTTGAAAAATGCAAATTTTTATATACTTCAAATTTAAACACAACAATGGAATGTGTGATTTTGAAGACATTAATACTATTTTATAACATTCCATGTTGCAAAACCATACATGTTAAGAAGCAAGCAACCCATTGTGAGACAACCCCTTACATTTAAACAAGGAAATTCAAATAATTGAAAAACCCACATTGTGTTTTTCCAAAATACAATTATTTTGTGCACTTTTTTTTAATCATGCCAAATTTAAACACAAAAATGGAAGGTGTGATTTTCAAGACATTCATTATGTTTTGTAAAACTCCATGTCGCAAAATCATACATGTTAAGAAGCAAGCAACCCACTATGAGACAACCCTTTACATTTAAACAAGGAGATTCAAATAACTTACAACTCCCATTATGTTTTCAATTAATAGCTCTACTATATATTCTGCAAATGGGAAGATCCTTGTAAACCCATTAATGAATACCTTGTTATATATTTTGCATGGTTTTTTATTTCTCTAAGCATTATTTAATTATTTCACTCATATTTCCATAATGGGTTGTCAGTTATTTCATTTGACAATCACAAAATATCAAAACCAATAGATGGGAGGAAACCAAAATTTGAAAACCCTCAACACAAAAACACATAAATAGTTTTGCATTTCAAATGAAAACCCCTTTTCCCAAGGAAAACCCTTTGTTTTCTTGTCAATGAAAACCCATCTTTGCAATGAATATCCATTCATTTCTTCATAGTTCCTAGGAAAAATGGAAAAATGACATATATTTTTGGCAGTTATATATATCTACTAGCTAGCTAGTTGCTTGCACTTGTCAAATATGTTTTTTTATGGAGGTTGGTTGCTCTACTTTAGCCTCTGAATTCCTGCGAATCCTTCCTATTTCTCTCCAGCAACCTACAAAACATCAGTGTGGAAAATGGTGGTGAAAATGGGACCTCGTCTAGGCTTTTTGCTATTTGCAAATAATGGTTTTGAATGCCATTTTTTGGGCTTTTTGTCCATTCCAAAATATAATTTTTAAAACATGATGATAGTTATGATGCATCTAAAATGCTTTTTTGTATGGAGAATAGCCTCATCCCAATTTTAGAAGGTGATCTCCTTGCAAAATGACATGGCTTACAGATGATAACTTATTGCCCTTTTTCAGGGATAAGACATGTCTGATTATGTTATCATGTCGAAGAAACATGTTTTTCTAGGGATAATAGCTTGATTTTACTATATTTTATAGGGAGATTAGCTTTTTTCATGCAATTGGATGTGGCTATTCTCCCTAGAAGAATTCATTTCAGACACATCATAACATAAAAAAATACATACACCGCATGATGGGACAATGTATTATAGAAAATAATTGGAGGTTGGAAAACAATATGTTGTGAGTTCTTTCATTTTTCACATTGAAAGTTAAAGGTTTGAGAGCATTGGGTAGAGTTGCAGGTGCAAGATATATAAAACTATCCAAATTCACCTGAGGGGTGAGTAATGAATTGGGTTGTTACTTGTCAAGGGTTTTAAAATGATATTTGGTTGGAGGTTTAGTAACACCCAGTGTTTTCCAAGTTGAAATTACACATTGTTGGCCTTGTTGCATGAAAAGGTTGACCTATCAATGCCTAACACAAGCGTTAAATAAGACCTCTATAAAAACATGACAAAATTTCATGAAAATTGGGCATCTTTGCAACAACGTTGAAATATTTGCAAAACAAGCTCTTTTATCCAACACACATCACCACCTCTTCCACAATATGATCCAATGAGGTACATGACGTCAAAATGTGTCATTGTGTCTGATGGAGAGAAGTGCATTTTTTGGAAATGAGAAAGTTATGCTTCAAAGTTTCCCAGTTGTCATGAAATGTTAGGTTTTTATAGAGGTTACTTCCAGAGGTCAAAGGAGAAAACTAGCTGCATATTTGACGTGGGTTTTCTGAGAGCTTTCTAGTGGTATCATTTGTAGATCTTGATGTCAAAACAAAATAAAAAAGCACCACATATTGGCAGGGTGAAAAATACAGTGGGTTATGTGTTATTTAATTATTCTTTGTATGGTGAAGATGTGAAAGCTACTAATTTCTTTGATGTAGATATGCAATATGTCACATAATGCTAAAGCATGTGTATGTATTTGATTGACCAACTACCACTCATATCTTCCATGTAATTTCCTCACTCATATAGAGGAATTGAGTCTCCAGTAGAGGTTGTAGGAAAAGATGTTAAGGAGAATTGACAGAAAAAGGGCCAAAGTGTAGTGACATCAAATAACATAATTATGCTCATTTCTTTGACTATGTCTTTGGTGTATGGGTGAAAATGAGCATGGATGTTCAATACCACATTCTGCACATAAAGATTATAAATTTCTAACTAGTCAATTCATTTTTACTAAGAAGCGAGACCTTTTCCTAGTTAGATGCATCTTGTAGGTATCCATTCAACCAATAGTAATAATCTAGAAGCACAATCTTCCAAAGGATCTGAGGATGAAATTTAAGAGATTCCTCAAGTGTGAATCTCGAATTAGTCATCATATGGGTCCTGTTGAGGAATGGTTGCTTGTGTTGAAATTCAACTACAATGTCAGGTTTGATGATGAGTTTTGCAGGTGTGGGATACGTTCAATTGCAAGTTTCTCAATGGCCTATGTTTTTCAATTTCATTACATTTTTGCCATCTATAAAGAAAAAGGTTCTCAAGAAAATCACAAAGCATAGAAAATTGAGGTGAGGGTGAGTAACCAATTGGGTTGTTACTTGTAAAGGGTTTTATAACAGTATGTGGGTTGCAGGATTTATAACACCCAGTGTTTTCCAACCTAAAATTTCACATAACAGTTTGAATTTCTTTAAAATATTTTATTATTTAGATAGTACAAATGTAATGAAAGGAACCTCCAAAATTTACAACTATTAGTTACGATATAAATTATTGCAATACAATATCTTCATGTGATTGAAAAATAAATGCACAAAATAATTACAGGTTGAAAAACATAGTGGATTTCTAGTAGCTTCATTTTGGAGGTGGGGGATACATAATTGAAACCAAATCAAGCCAAGGGGTTACTAACCAATTGGTTTGTTATGTGTATAGAATTTTACAACACTATGTGGTTTGTAGGTTTCATAGCACCATCTCTTTCCCAACTTGCAATTTTGTTGATAGTAGGAATGTATTGAAAACCCTTTTTTATTTAGACAAAAAGAATGTAATGAAAGGAACCTTCAAAATTTATCACAAGTCTTAGGTAGAGTAAAAAATGCATTTCAAGTTCTTCTTATGATTGAAAAAAGATATGCTTGCTTACAACAAATGGTGCAATAAATTTTGGAACTTTAACTGTCTATAACACTTGCAACTATTTTGCATTTTATATCAAACCAAGGATGTGCACTTTAAAAGGGAAAGTGGTTCATACAATGATGAATGTTGTTGAGGTGGTCGACACACCAAAGAGGGTGTGCAGTGGCACATCTTCTTTGGGATGGTCATGTTTGACAAATGTGCAGGTTAGATCAAATAATTACAAGATGCAATCAAATGTATAATTTTAATCTCTCATAAGTGGTTACGATGTTGAATGGAAAGTGAGAATGTTGTAATCATGAGGAAACAACCATTGTATAGAGGAAGTCCCCTCATATTAGGAAAATGATGAACATTGAGGCAACGACGTGTTTGGTAATTTATTGTTGACTTCCAATTTCCCTTTCCTCTCAATGCGTCTATCAGAATGCTTTACAATTTTAGTTAGAAAATATCATGTTTGTTACAAATATGTTGATTTTGATAGTATATCATTCCTTTAATTCCTTCAATTCAAGATGATAATCAGGGAGATCATCACACTCTTCCCATAGTCCATGACAAAGAGGAAGAGAATGTAAAGGGTGACCCTAAGGATGGGGATGATGTGAATGAAGCATGCGATAATGTGGAGGATGGAAAGGTAGATATAATAACTCAATTATTGAATTGTTTGGTTATGTGTATATGTTGTGCATTCAAATTGTTTAATATAAAATATATTAAGCTATTTTCTTCTCCAAATTTATTGTGTAGGTTGCTATTGAATACAGAGAAGTGGAGAATGTGAGATATGTATATTCTTGTATTGTAGAATAATGTATGAGAAAAATTCATGATTGGAATTTTTTCAACATGCATAGTATTTAGCATCACCACCTTCCTATTCTCATGCCACCAAAGTGTGGCCAAAGTGTGTTGGGAGGGGAACCAAAATGCCCCCCTCCTCCCCTAAGAAATTGAAAAGTGTCTTCAAAAGAAGGTGGATAATATGGAGTACCAACTGAAGCTACAACTTAATATCCAATAGAAGCGTGTTATTGAAAGGGTCTGTAGAAAGTATGGTAAACATACCTTTCATATACTTTGCAAGGAAGGAAAGGATGAGGTCAAGGAGAAAATGGCGTTATACAATAGTGAGGAGAACAAGGAGAAAAGAAGGAAAAAAATATTAAAATTACAGGAGACAAAGAGAAAGGACAAAATGGTAATGTTGAATTGAACTATTAAATCTAAATTTTGGTTGGTTCATTTTTTATTTTTTGATGCATACAAGGTTCACCTAACATTAACTTACATGACATGATAGGGTGGTGGTCGAGAAGCGTTTCTTGCTGCCCAACAGAGTATTGTTCATTCGGTAGAGGAAGTTGTGCCCACAAAAGCCCAAGATGATGTTGTTCCTCCCAACCCAATGTCTACCATTTAGAAGGATTGTAAATGGTCAAAAGTTTCAAGGAACCTTCACAAGAATAAATAAGAACAAATGGTGATCTTGAAACCTTTTGTTTAATGTTTTCTTTGATTGTTTCAATGAATTGGTTGCATGCATATGAATTTGATGTGACATTTCAGTTCCTGCTATTAGAGAGCAAGGATGAACAAAAAATGTTGCCCACGAGTAGGTTATTGTTGATTTGGAAGATGAAGTGATGTCCATGAAAGAACAAGATGATGTTGTTCCTCCCAACCTATTGTCTAACATTGAGAAGAAGAAGAAGAAGAAGTAGGAGCATACATGGTCAAAAATTTCCTCTCGCCCTCACAAGAAGAAATGAGAACAAACAGTGATTTCAAAATCTTCTATTTAATGTTTTTTTATTATTTCAATGAATTGCTTGCATGAATCTAAATTTGATGTGACATTTTAATTCTTGGTATTAAAGGGAAACGATGAACAATGACGTGCTACCCTCAAACATGGTACTATTGATTTGGAGGACAAAGTAGTTCCCATGAAAGAACAAGATGACGTTGTTCCTCCCAACCCACCATATAACATTGAGAAGAATAATAAGAAGAAGGATCATACATGGTCAATGGTTTCCTCTCGCCCTAACAAGAAGAAATGAGAACAAATGATGATTTCAAAATATTCTATTTAATGTTTGTTTTGATTATTTCAATAAATTGGTTGCATGCATCTGAATTTTTTGTGATGCTTCAATTTCTTCTATTATAGGGCAATGATGAACAATGAAGTGCTTCCCTTGAATAGGGTACTATTGATTTGGAAGATGAAGCATTTCCCATGAAAGAACCAGATGGCGTTGTTCCTCCCAACCTATCATCTAGCATTGAAAAGAAGAAGAAGGAGCATACATGGCCAAAAGTTTCCTCTTTCCCTCACAAGAAGAAACAGGAACAAATAGTAATTTTGAAATATTATATTTAATGTTTGTTTTGATTATTTCAATGAATTGATTGCATGCATCTAAATTTGATGTGACATTTCAATTCCTGCTATTATAAGGCAATGATGAACAACAAAGTTTTTCCCTTGAATAGGGTACTATTGATTTGGAAGATGAAACAATACCCATGAAAGAACAAGATAATTTTGTTCCTCCCAACCCACCGTCTAGCATTGACAAGAAGCAAGAGTGTACACGGTCAAAAGTTTCAAGGTGCCTTGACATGGAGAAACTAGAAAAAACAGTGAATTGAAAATATTCTAGTTAATGTTTTTTTTTTATTTCTACGAATTGCTTACATGCATCTAAATTTGATGTGACATTTCAATTCTTACTATTACAAGGAAAGGATGAAAAACTAAGTGTTGGCCTTGACCTTATTGGCCATGTAGTTGCAATTGAAATGGGAGATGCTAATAGAGATGGACATGCAGATGAGGAGAGCACTGGCCTACAAGTGGGATAGGAAAATAAAGACGTACATGGGGATGGGGAGAGCACTAGCCTACAAGTGGGATAGGGTAATAAAGATGGACATGGGGATGAGGAGAGCACTGACCTGCAAGTGGGACAGGCCAATAAAGATCACCTTGAGAATGGGAAGAGCACTGGTTTGCAAGTAGGACAGAGTAATAATGATGGACATTAGGATGAGGAGAACATTGAACTATAAGGGGAGATGGAAATAAAGATGGACATGGGAGCAGTGATGTGCCATCTATATTGGTAACAAACACAAAATAATTTCATGCTTCTAGTCTAATTTCTTTATGAATCTTTTAATATGTCTTGAATTATGATTCATGTCAATGACATTTCCATTGCAGCCAAATCTTGTTGATGAATAGATGATAGAGTTCAAAGGAATCAATTTTAAGATCAATGATCATGTTGATCTTTTGAGGCAGCATAAACTAGTTGCAAAAGGCATTGTAAGAGTTGTCTATACAGATGGTGAAACCCATGGCTTAGGCCCGCAAAACATTGTGTGAGAGTCATCATTGTTGAGGCCATTGTTGGTGATTGTGCAGTGCCTTTTCCACATCCTGGCACAGAGACTATCGAAGAGTGCATGGGAAGCTTTGTGATACGAAAGCTCTCTGAGATGAAGCATTCTCTTGCATAGGTACTTATGAATGATATGTTGTTGTATATATCATACTATCTTATATTTGTTTCCATCCATATGTTAATTGTTCAAATTATTTTTTATAGGATAAAGGTGTCCAAAGTGTGAAGGACAAAGCACAACTTCTCTAGAAATCTATTGTTTCATGTTCATCATTTGTGAGGTTTCATGGAATTGGAATTACCCCTCATGAAATATATAACAACCCAAATAAACATGTCATATATTACATAAGCATGACCTCAATTTCAAATAATAGGTAGTGTAGGATATGATGAGACAGAATCACAATACTCATTGCGCATTGTGGGTTTCATTATCTGATTATTGAACAATTATGGTGTACAGATAATACCATTTTCATATATTTGAACACTATTTTGTTATACATTTCATATCATACTTTTCATGGCCCTCCATAATTACATTATCAACAATGTGAAATAATGGTAGGCATTGCTAGCTGAAGTGTTATTGTTTATGGTAGCTTGCTTATAAATGAAAAAGATAAGTTGACATGTAAATCGTTTGACCTCAAAAAAATTGAATATAATAGTCAATGGTATTCAATATAGTAATTGCATACATGGTATTGAATAGATTATAGAAATAAGTGTTATGTGTATGTATATGTATGTACCTATGTGGGAAACTATTTGCATTGTTGAAAAAAACACTTTCCCCTTTCAGTTATTTCCTTATGACCAAAAATTTAATGTATCCTTTCAAATTTTAGAACAACTGTTTCATACAATAAAAATTCCATTTCCCTTTTTCCATCTAATTGGAAGAGATAAAATGGTCAAATCGTTTGTAGTGTTGGAAAACAGACTATCCCCTGTCTATCATTTCCTTATGAAAATATTTTTTTGGTTACGACCATGAATGTAATGAAGTCCAATGTCAAGTTTTAAAACAACTATTTGGTATAGTAAAATGGCATTTCCCTTTTTCCATTTGATTGGAAGAGATAAAATGCTCACATTGTTTGCAGTGTTGGAAAACACACTATCCCCTATCGATTATTTCCTTATGAAAATTAATTGTCTTGTTACAATCAAGAATGTAATGAAGTCCACTTTCAATTTTTAGAACAATTATTTGGTATGGTAAAAATGGCATTTCCCTTTTTCCATATGATTGGAAGAGATTAAATGGTCAAATTTTTTATAGTTTTGGAAAACATACTATCCCCTGTCTAGCATTTCCTTATGAAAAGTTTTGTTTGGTTATGACCATGAATGTAATGAACTCAACATTTAAATTTTAGAACAACTCTTTGGTACAGTAAAAATGGAATATTCCCTTTTCCATCTAATTGGAAGAGATAAAATGCTCACATTGTTTGCAGTGTTGGAAAACACACTATCCCTTGTCAGTTATTTCCTTATGAAAATTAGTTGTTTTATTACTACCAAGAATGTAATGAAATCCACTTTCAAGTTTTAGAACAACTATTTCATAGAGTGAAAATGGCATATTTCCTTTTTTTTCATGTGATTGGAACAAATAAAATGCTTGCATTGTTTATAGTGTTGCAAAACACACTATCTCCTATCAATTATTTCCTTATGAAAAGTATTTGTTTCCTTATGACCAAGAATGTAATGAATTCCACTTTCAATTTTTAGAAAAATTATTTGGTAGGGTGAAAATGGAATATTTCCTTTCTTCATGTGATTGGAACAAATAAAATGCTCGCATTGTTTGTAGTGTTGGAAAACACACTATCCTCTATCATTTCTTTCCTTATGAAAAGTATTTGTTTTGTTACGACCAAGAAAGTAATGAATTCTACTTTCAATTTTTAGAAAAACTATTTGGTAGAGTGAAAATGGAATATTTCCTTTTCTCATGTTATTGGAGCAAATAAAATGTTTGCATTATTTGTAGTGTTGGAAAACACATTGTCCCCTATTAGTTATGTCCTTATGAAAAGTTTTTATTTCCTACACTACAAAAATGAAATGAGGCTCACTTTCAAATTTTAGAACAAATATTTGGTAGAGTGAAAATGACATATTTCCTTTTTTCATGTGATTTGAACAAATAAAATGCTTGCATTGTTTGTAGTGTTAGAAAACACACTGTCCCCTATTAGTTATTTCCTTATGAAAATTTTTTTATGTCCCACGCTCCAAAAATGAAATGAATTCCACTTTCAAATTTTAGAACAACTCTTTGGTAGAGTGAAAATGGAATATTTCCTTTTTCCCTGTGATTGGAACAAATAAAATGCCTACATTATTTGTAGTGTTAGAAAGCACACTATCTCCTGTCAGTTATTTTGTCATGAATTTTTTTAATTTTCTATGCTCCAAAAATGTAATGAAGTCCACTTTCAAATTTTAGAACAACTATTTGGTTGAGTAAAAATTCCATTTGCTTTGTTCATTCATTTGAACAAATAGTATACTTGCATTATTTGTAGTGTTGGAAAACACATTGTACCATGTCAATTAGTTCATTATGAAAACATTTTGTTTCGTGGGCTCCAAAAATGTATGATTATATATTGCATGGTTGTATCTTTTTTATTATGGTATCTTACAAGGATGTAATGTAACTAACATAACACATTATTTGAGTAGAAAGAGGATAGATGAATGAAAGGGATATGTGATATGGTTAAAATGGATGTTGCTAAATTAACTTCATGTCAAAAGAGAAACTTACTTTTATTAGCACTAGAATTATGCACAATGATATAATGGATCATGATGATGATGCATTAGGTACATATGGAGTAACCTAAAAATATCGAAGTTAAAATAAAAATAGTGATCTAAAATACATGTTTTCAAGTCATTTCATAATGAAGGATGAAAAGAAATCATGATAGTGTGATGGATGGAGCATTAAGACTATAGTAAACAAACAAGAATAGATACATGTGTAAACAATCAATAAAATAATGTAAGAAAATGAGATGGTATTTTATAAAACATTGAAGGTAAGGGTGTATGGGATTGTGAGTGGGATAGAAGAATGGGTGAATGGAGGGATTCTAAACAAGGACCAAATCATGGTGGGAGATAATTGATGATAGGTAGAGTCTGATAGGTCGTGCTCTCATTGAGATATATGTGATAATTGTTATCAAGTAAATTTAAAAAAGGGGATGACTATGTATTTCAACATACAATCAAAGAAAGGGTGTGAGATAATAAAGATAAAAATTGAATAAAAAAGATAGAAGGAGGTAAATGGATAGATAGGGGGAGTGTGAAAGAATAAAAATAATATGAAGTGTTGGTAGATGAGAAATATGATGGAGGATGTTATGAATAGGTAATGTATGTAGAGTTCCAATAATAAAATTGGATGGGATGAATTGTGGAATGAAGGAAAAAATGATGAATAAGAAACTTGAGTGAATGATCAGAGGTAAAAGGGATGAATGGATGGGCGGGATAATTTTCCTTAAGGAAGATGTTGTTGGAGTTATCAACCCAAGATCTTCAATCTGCAACACCAAAGAACCTCCACAAGAGATAGAGAGAAGCAACAATGGAAGATGCTATTCCACCAAACAAGGATTGCAATATGATACAATATGATCAATGCAATACAATACAATGCTATGCAATATAATGCTAGAGATGCCTTGCTTATAAAGGCAAGGATGAGAGATAGGATAAGACAAGATCATGACAAGTGTCTTAATCCTATCACATGAGACAACTAACTCATAACTACCTAGGAAAGTGGAAATTCTAGATAAGACAACTAATACTTATCTAGATATGACAACTAATATCCTAAGTAAGCTTAACATGTGAATTAAGTCCCCTAAGTCCCTAGTAAAGGAATAAACTAGGTACAAGACTTATTCACACCAACAAATGTCTCCAACCTCAAAATATCTAGTATAGATGTATTTATTGTAGTGTTGGAAAACACACTATCCCATGTTAGTTAGTTTGTTATGATTTTTTTTTCATTAAAACTGAGAATGTAATAAAGTCCACTTTCAATTTTTTGAACAACTCTTTGCTACAGTAAAAAAGGAATTTCACTTTCTTCATCTAATTGGAACAAATAAAATGCTCACATTATTTACATTGTTGGAAAACACACTGTCTCATGTCAGTTATTTTGTCATGAGTAGTTTTTGTTTTGTACACTCCAAAAATTTAATGAATTCCACCTTCAAATTTTAGAACAACTATTTGGTGATATAAATATGGCATTTCCCTTTTTTTGTCTCATTGAAAAAAAAATTGTCACATTATTTGTTGTTGGTAAACACACTATCCCATGTCAGTTAGTTCGTTATGAAAAGTTTTATTTCATTACGACTGAGAATGTAATGAAGTCTACTTTTTATTTTTTTAACAACTCTTTGCTATAGTGAAAAAGGTGTTTCACTTTCTCCATCTGATTGGAACAAATAAAACACTCACATTTTTGGAAAAAAAACTATCTCACGTCAGTTATTCTATCATGAATTTCTTTTTGTTTCGTGCACTCCAAAAAAGTTATGAAGTCCACCTTTAAATTTTAGAAGAACTATTCGGTTATGTAAATATGACAATTCCCCTTTTTCACCTGATTGGAACAAATAAAATGGTCACATTGCTTGCTATTGGAAAACACACTATCCCATGTCAATTAGTTCCTTATGAAAAGATTTGTTTCATTAACTTTGCTATTTTTTTTATTCAATATTTTAATGTTTCCATTTAATAGGAAGTTTATTCCATTTGTAGGTTTCTGTATTTGACTTATGGTTTTGAATATTGATTGCTGAAAACATAGTGTAGAGAACATCCAATCTACATCAACTGCGCATTAGGATGACAAGGAAAACCCTTTCCTAATAGGAAAGTAAAGGATGCACTTTGGATTGTGCCCCAATTAGCAAAGAATTCACATCCTTTTCAGACCATTCAAGCTTATCATACATAATCAAAATCATGTTAATTTGAAAGCTTTGTAAATGTCAAAAATCCTTACAAAAGGAAGTAGAAATATTTGTTTTTCTATGTTATGTTCCATAAATGTTTGAAACAACACTACAAATATATAACATGAAAATGAGTGTGAGGTAATAGCTAATGACATAAAAATGCTATTGATATTGGATAGAGTCATATAGAAAATCTTTGAAAACTTTGTAAACATTTGTGACTAAAATATTCACAAATGTTCCTTATAATAATTAAATAGTTTCTAAACACTATCAACTACGTCAACCATTTACGAACATGTATAATTTTTGCATTCTTAGTATTAGGAAGGATTTGGAGCACTCTGATTGTCAAGGTAGAATTTAGAGCATACAACATAATCAGCTTGTAATTTCCATGTATCATCCTAAATGATGGTTTGACACGATGGACCTTGAACTTGACAATGTGGTCAAATTTGAACATAGGAAACAACCATTCCTCCAAAAGACCCGTGTGATTACTAATTAGAGATTCCACCTTAATGAATCTCATAAACCTCATGCTTAGCTTGTTCAAAATATTGTGCTTGCAAATGATTATTATTGTTTTAGTACATACCTTCTAGATGCATCCAACTAGGAAAAGGTCTTGAATTTATTAGTAAAGAGACATTGGCCAATCACATAAATTTACAATCTCTATTTGTAGATTGTAATATTCAACATCCATGCTCCTTTTTTCTCATAAACCAGAGAAATAGTTAAATAAATGAGCATAATTATGATAGTTGACATCACTATTGTTTTTCCCTTTTCTATCAATTCTCCTTAATATCTTTTCCTACAACCTGTACGAGAGACTCAATTCCTCTATTTGAGAAATAATATTACATGAAAGATATGGGTGGTAGTTGGTCAACCAACTAGAGACCCATTCTTGTGAATTGTGTGACATCTTCTATACATGCATCAAAGAAATTATTAGCTTTCACTATCAATGTTGACCAAAAAGTGGTTGCAAAGCTACATAGCAGTATTGAATAAGGTGCATGTGCAACATGTGTAATAGAAAAATGGAAATGCATAAGTGGACCAACATGTACTAAAAATCCTGAAATGAAAAATGAATCTGCTATGAAAATATTGGAAAATAAGTGACCAAAGTGAAAGAGATAGATAATGTTTTGATTGAAGATATTTTACCTATTCTTCAAAACTTGAGGAAGGAGTGTGTGCAATATGTGCAATGGGGAAATGGAAATACACAACTGGAGTAGCAAGTAGTAAGATTCCTAAAATGAAATACAAAACAACTTTTTTAGAAGATACATCTGCATTCTCTAATTACAAAGACACTCTCAATGTTGACCAAAAAGTGGCTGCAAAGCTACATAATAGTATTGAAATTCATGTATGTAAAATATGTGAAAATAATGTGACAATAATGGATAGTGTGTTTTCCAACACTGCAAAAAAAGTGTGAGCATTTTATTTTTGTGCAATGGATAAATGACAATGCATAAATGGAGTAGCATGTACTACAAATCCTGAAATGAAAAAGGAATTTTCTATGGAAATAGTGGAAAAGAAGCAACCAAAGTGGAAGAGATAGATAATGTTTTGACTAAAGACATTCTACCTATTCTTTGAAAATTAATGAAGGAGCATGTGCAATATGTACAATGGGATAATCACAATGCACAACTAGAGAAATAGGTTGTAAAATTCTTGAAATGAAAGACAAAACAACTTTTTCAGAAGATACAACTGCATTATCTAATTAAAAAGACACTCTCAATGCTAACCAAAAGGCACCTACAAAGCTACATAATAGTATTGAAATGTTTTGCATGAGAAATATGTGCAAATAATGTGACAATATGTGATAGTGTGTTTTCCAACATTGCAAATAATGTGAGCATTTTTTTGTGCAATGGGAAAATGGAAACACACAAGTGGAAGCATGTACTACAATTCCTAAAATGAAAAATTAATCTACAATGAAAACACTCGAAAAGAAGTGACCAAAGTGAAAGAGATAGATATTTTTTTGACTGAAGAGATTCTACCTATTCTTTAGAACTTGAGGAAGGAGCATGTGTAGTATGTACAATGCACTGCAAATGGAAATTATACAACTGGAGCATCAGGTGCTAATTTTTTTGAAATGAAAGACAAAACAAATTTTTCAAAAGATACAACTGCATTCTCTAATTAGAAAGACACTCTCAATGCTAACCAAAAATCAAGTACAAAGCTATAGTATTAAAGAAGGAACATGTGAACAAATTCTAGGAATAACTTTATGTAATGAAGACACAATTGCATTCTCTAATTAGAAATACACTTTGAATGCTGACTTCATTACATTCTTGGAATGTAGAAGAAATAAAATTTTCATGATGAAATAAATGACAAGGGACAGTGCGTTTTCCAACATGGCAAATAATGTGAGCATTTTATTTAGTCCAATCAGATGAAGAAAGTGAAATGACATTTGGACTGTAGGAAAGAGTTGTTCAAAAAATTAAAAGTGAAACAAAACTTTTCATAACGAACTAATTGAAATGGGATAGTGTGTTTTCCAACATGGAAAATAATGTGAGCATTGTATTTGCTCCAATCAGATGAAGAATGTGAAATTCCATTTTCACTGTAGCGAAGAGATGTTCAAAAAATTGAAAGTTGTCTTCATTATGTTCCCAAACGTAACGAAACAAAACTTTTCATAACAAACAAACTATCATGGGATAGCTTATTTTCCAAAACTACAAACATTATGACCATTTTATTTATTCCAATCAGATTGACAATGTGAAATTCTATTTTTTACTATACCAAACAGTTGTTCAAAAAATTGAAAAGTGGACTTCATTACATTCTTGGTCGCAATGAAACAAAAAAAAATCATAATGAACTAACTAACATGGGATAGTGTGTTTTCCAACACTACAAATAATGTGAGAATTTTTTTTATGTAATGGATATATGGAAACACACCAATGGAGAAACATGTACTAGAATGCCTAAAATGAAAAAGGAATCTGCTATGAAAACATTTAGAAAGAATTGATCAAAGTGAAAGAGATAGATAATGTTTTGACTGAACAAATTCTTCTTGCTCTTCATAGGTTGAGGAAGGACCACATGCAGTATGTGCAATGGGAATATGACAATGCAAAATTGGAGCAATAGGTACTAGAATTCATGAAATAAAAAATAATCTATTGTACAAGCACTTGAAAAGAAAAATTGAACAAAAACTTAATGAGTAGGTTGGAAACATGAAAGTCAGATGTCAAAATTGTAGATAACTTATGTGAACAAATTTTATAAAAGATGACATGCTTACCTATAGAAAAAGGTTCACTGATGTATGCTCTATCACTCCTTAGTAACTCTTCAAGAAGTAACAGAGTGGACACACATTGGTCAACATCAGCCTATCACTATAGCCAAAATTTTATAAGGAAGCATGCTATTGCATAATTTCATACCAAAAAATTGGACTTACGCATAGTTGTTAAATTGGAACCATACCTTTTATTGAGTCTACACTCTTGAAAGACTATCATCAACAAGAACTCCTTTCCCAAATTGGAATGCTAAAGTGAACAAAAAAGACCAAAAAAGAAATTAGAAAGTTTAAATGATGTGGTAGAAGTTGCTCAATGGAAAAGGAAATATGTAATACCATTCCTATTACAATATAGAAATTGAAACAATTTTTCTCATAGCCACCCGTATTAGATGTTGTACCCTCTTCCCCATCCATAGCAACTATGTCTAAAGTCTCACATTACATATTAGCATTCACATTAAAGTTATTATTGATGGAAAAGATAAAGGAGTCACACAGAGGAGTTTGATGATCTGACTATTGTGCAACATGCTGTTAGAATCCAAGATCAGACATGCAAACCAAAAAATACCTTCCACAAGAGAAAAATAGAAAAAGCAAGAGAAATTTGCAATAAGATGTGCAAATGAATTGTATTCAGAAATTGAGAAATTACAAGAGATGAATTACTTTATAAAAGCAATGTATTCATAACCCTAAAAGGAAACCCTAGTGTGCACACTTAATAATTAATAAATAATTAATTATAAAATGTGCCTAATTTTAGCTTAAGTAAAACTAAAGTGATAAGTGACTTAATTAATTAACCAATATGATTAAATTAATAAGTGAAATAACTTATTACTCTAACACCCCCCTTAAGATGAGCTTAGGAAGTAGCTAAAACACTAAGGAAAAGATGCATGAAAGCAAACAACAAGCGTTCCTCGGGTTTTTGGCCACTGCAAACACGATGGTGACCTCTGTTTGTGCCCAATGTGCCCCAAAAAATTGGCTACCCTGAAATCTTGCAAAAAAATACAAGACTTGAAACCCTTGTAGATCTGGAAAATGATGATGAAAATCAATAAAACAAAAGCCAAATGATAGGCATTCCTAGGGTTTTTTGCTGCTACAAACTAAAAAATACCTTCCACAAGAGAAAAATAGAAAAACCAAGAGCAATTTGCATTAAGATGTGCAAATGAATTGTATTCAGAAATTGAGAAATTATAAGAGATGAATTGCTTTATAAAATCAATGTATGCATAACCCTAAAAGGAAACCCTAGTGTGCACACTTAATAATTATTAAATAATTAATTATCAATCTGCCAAAGTTTAGCTTAAGTAAAACTTAAGTGATAAGTGATTTAATTAATTAACCAATATGATTAAATTAATAAGTGACATAACTTGTTACTCTAACACATGATTTGTATGATCGGTTGCACGTTGAGGATGATCCCTACTTCCACTAAACCATGGACACATGTGAACAGTGTTAGTTGTAGTTGCATCAAGATCATGAATGAATTCAAACAACAGTGCATTAGATTGCTCTAGATCCTATAGAAAACTCTTGATGCACTGTGCATATGATTGCACTTGTTCTAGACACTAGGGTAGTGTACACATTACTTTCTTCAAGATATCATTTGTTTCATTCTAAATACACATTTTCTCCAAATTTTCATCATATACATGAGTGAAAGAAGGAGCTTGTATAGGGGTAAGAAGATTAGGATTGTTTTCTTCAATGCCCCCTATGACAATGTCTCGTTCAAATATGTCCCTTCATTAATTGGTTGACCTCCCTCATCTAAATGACCACATAAGAAACTTGTATTAGGTAGTAGAAAATGCAAAATACAATTGTCTCCCATAAATTAGCACACTTCGAATTGAAATTCACTTACCATGGACCACCCCTTCAGTGGTAAATGATAATTTAATCAATTCAACAACCTTAAGGACATGTTTGCAAGTGTTCCCCTACAAAATCCAAGGGCACTCACAAACATAAATGTGCTTGCCAAATTTCCAAATGAGGTAGTGGCTAGACCTACTTTGACTTTTCACCTAGTACCATTTGGGATGTGGTTCATCTGGAACACAATGCCATCCAAAATTTCCTTGGCCTACTCTAAACCAGATCGAGTATTTAAAAACTTATAGTATGTCAAAAAACCATAATGTTGCAACTTTCCCTTTTTCCTAAAGAATGGTTCCATTTTATACACAAGTGTATAATACAAATAGTCCATTTTCCTAGTGCCTTTTTCTATGATCACACAAGTACTAATTTTTGAGCATGCAATGGTATAACTCAATGGTTACATTAGTATCATGATTGGAATGTGGGAAGAGTCTACAATTTTTTACCCACATGGCTATGAAAAAAGATAATAGTCAAGTAAACCACAACATGTAACATCAAATAATGTGAATGGTGAAAATTGAACAAGGTCACATAAATTATTAACTCACTAATTCAACCATCTCCTTCACACCAAGTCTTCTTAAAGTAATCGAAAAATTGAGGCTGATCATTGAACTCCTAAAGAAAGAGTTCAATAGATGAGTGATGCTATCTTCACTATCACTGATTTCCATCATGAATGTGCCAAGTCTATAGAAGATGTCCATTTCCCTTTCCTTGGCTACGTACTTTATATGTTCTTCAACCAAGACCTTTTAACATGCCAAATGCATAGAAGCACATGACATCGAAAGATAACCCTAATAGACAATACACATGATATTGTCTAGTTCTCATCTGCATGACAAAGTGGCATTGAAAATAAATAGAAAATGAGAAAGGTACACAAATGAACAAAGAGATGCACATACTATATGGCCTAATTTTTTGTAGTCACATCATTGGTCAAGAATGCATTGATCCTCTAGTTGGCTTTAGATCTTCTTCCATGGGAATGCAATTCACCTAGCCACATAGAAATTTCCTCAATCTTGTTTCATGAGGAAACTACCCATGCAATGGGCACACCACTCTATTGATCATTGAAAATGAGAAAATTATACAATGGAAACTGTAGACATAACAAGTTAGCATGAGCATTGTCAAGTTTATAGCTAGTAAGATCATTGAAAAGATGAAGAACTATTTTTCAATGTTTGTAATGCCTCACCCCATATTTGTTAGTAGAAAATGTGGAATCCATTGAGATGACTAAATTGTGCGAGTGGAAAACCATGGTATCCAACATCCATGGAGTCTAAACCCCAATAATGAAAGGTGTATAATTCCCATGGGGCTCTTGAAAGTAGAAGTTGTCAAAGTCCTCTCCATTCCATATTATGATACTTGTTGAATTGAATCTTTGCTTATGTGCATGTATAGAACACACCATTTTCCAAGCATTCATTACATCCTTTCTTGTAAGGAATTCATCTCTCTTCAACATCATGCCATAGAATATAGGATCATTGATATGTCTATCCATTATTGCATTGACACTCATGTTCATGAGAAAAAGGCTTTCAATATAGCTTTTGCATTCTATAGATAGATTAGGGGAAAACATGGAACACCTATCTCCACTTGTGTCACCAATTCCATGGAAAAATTCACCATTTTTATCAATGTGGAACATTTCTTTGTAGAGAAGATAGGAAACATCGGGTCTACCATGCATAACCTTTACAATGAAGTGGCATTGATAATTAAACCATTTTTTTTCCTTCTATGGTGGAGCCCAGTCCCTATGGTCTTCAAAACCATATGCACACCAATAGCTATAAAGAAAGTATCATCTCATCATCTTGAAGCAAAAGAGTAAAATATCATTCAACCATACAAATGAATGTTGAAAGATACAAGCCTATGCCACATAAATGTGTTTCCATAATTTTTATCATCAACAAAATGTGTGATGGTACACTATCTTTTTTTCTTGGGTAAAAATTTAGTTTCAAAACCTTCAACCAACATTTCACCGTGAATGAAATAATCAAGTCTGGTACGAGGAATTGCAATGACAAGGTGAAGGAACCCATCTTCCTCGATGCAAATAGAATTCCAATGCAAATCAAAAGAGGAAAAATGAGAGCCTCCATCTGATACATCTTGCACCTCCAAATCATCTCCATTCTTCTATTTCATAGCTCTCCCCATTCTAGGAAAGGATGAAATTGGAAAAAAATTTAAATTTAGAGTAGATTGTGTAAAAAAAAGAAAAAAAATGTTCATTGAATGTAAATAAAATGTGCTTGCATTTCTACCACCAACGTGAAACCAATAGGAGGTTTCCAACTTCAATAGAGGAAAATTAAAGGTGATAGATTGAATCAAGCTATGCATAAAATATTAAAAAAATGTGGGTTGTAAATCAGATTGTTTATCTCAATGTACAAGTGGACATAGACAATGACAACACAGTCACAATCATACATGGACATTCAAGGATGAGTCCACTTTAGGTGTGCCACACAAACTTGTTTTACCTGAAGAGGAATGTTGTAAAAACCAACCATCGTTTTCAAGAAAACTTGTGTTGTTTGAGCAAGAAAACGATGAGTGGTTCAACCTCCAACTTTGTATGTGGCATGTGAGTGTAATGTGCATAATAGTATGTAAAAAAAATGCATACACTACTGCCAACAATGCCAAAATGATAACATGTTTGTTGCATCTATTGAAAAAATAATAAATCAATAATGATGCTAATGAGGAAAGGTAGAAAGGTGAAAAATTTCCTATCAACCATGATGTAAGCCAATGCAAGTTGGAAAACACAATGTGTAGTTTAACCTCCTAGTGGACATAACGACCACAAGTAAATTGACAACCCCACATGTAAATATAACTAAGATTTCAAAGTATATGGGGTGTACAAACCTCTTTTACCTAAGGAGGAATGTTATGATATTCAACCTTCCATTTTGGATGACTTAACATGAGCAACAAAAGTACATCTAAGAATTCATGAAATAAACAAGTGAAGGTTGAACCACACAATGAGTGGTTCAACCTGCAACTTTGTATGTGGCATAGGAGTGTAACATGCATAATAGTATATAATTACTTCTACAATTGTAACAATAGATGTATTATTTTGGGAAGATATGTTGGTTGTGGTGTGTGTGTATATGTTAAAGAAGAGAAAAGGTTAGAGGGAAACCAAAACCTTTGATGACAACCTCGTATGTAAAAAAAGTGCATCTGTTACTACTAGCAAAGCCAAAATGATAACAAGTTTGTTGCATCTATTGAAAAAAAATGAATCGGTAACAGAGAGAATGAGGAAAAGTAGAAAGGAGTAAAATATCATATCAACCATGATGTAAGCCAATGCAGATTGGAAAACATAGCATGTAGTTGAACATCCAAGTAGACATAAATACCACAAGTAAATTTGTAACTCTGCATGTAAATATAACTAATATTTTAGAGTATATGGGGTGTACAAACCTCTTTTACCTAAGGAAGCATGTTGTGATATTCAACCTTTTGTTTGAGGTGACTTAACATGAGTAGAAAATCACATCTAGAAATTTATGAAAAAAACAAGTGAATGTGTAGTCACACAATGAGTGGTTCAACCTATAACTTTGTATCTGGTGTGTGAGTGTAACGTGCATAACAATGTGTAAATACTTGTAGAGTTACAAAAATAGATGTATTATTTTAGGAAGATACATTGGTTGTGGTGTGTGTGAATGAGTGAATGGAGAGGAAAGATTAGAAGGCAACCAAAAACTTTGATGCCAACCTTGTATGTAATAAAAAGTGCAACCATTGCTACCATCAATGCCAAAATAATAACAAGTTTGTTGCATCTGTTGAAAAAATAATGAATTAGTAACAGAGAGAATGAGAAAGATAGATAGGCATAAAATGTCCTATCAACCATGATGTAAGATAATGTAGGTTGGAAAACATAGTATGTAGTTGAACTTCCAAGTGGACATAAAGATCGCAAGTAAATTCACAACTCCACATGTAAATATAAATAATATTTAAGAGTATATGGGGTGTAAAATCCTCTTTTCCTTGAGGAGGAATGTTGTGATATTCAGACTTCCATTTGGGGTGAATTAGCATGAGCAAAAAAGCACATCTAGCAATTCATGAAATAAAAAAGTGAAGGTTGAACCACACAACAAGTGGTTCAACCTGTAATTTTGTATGTGGTGTGCGAGTGTAATGTGCATGATAGTATGTAAATACTTCTATAGTTGCAACAAAAGATGTATTATTTTAAGAATATATGTTGGTTGTGGGGCATGTTTATGAGTTAATCAAGAGGAAAGGTTAGAGGGAAACCGAATTTTTTTATGAAAACCTTGTATGTAAAGAAAAGTGCATCCATTGCTACTAGCAACACCAAAATGATAACAAGTTTGTGCATTTTTCAACAAAAAAATGAATCAATAATGGAGAGAATGAGGAAAGGAAGAAATGATTAAAATGTCCTATCAACCATGATGTAAGCCACTGTAGGTTGGAAAACACAATGTGTAGTTGAACCTCCAAGCAAACATAAAGACCGCAAGTAAATTCACAACCTCTTAACCCCGCATGTAAATATAACTAATATTTCAGAGTATATGGGGTGTACAAACCTCTTTTTCCTAAAGGGGCGTGTTTTGATATTCAACCTTCCATTTGGGGTGACATAACATGAACAACAAAATCACATCTAGCAATTCATGAAATAAACAAGTGAAGGTTGAACCACACAATGTGCATCCACTATTACTAGCAATGCCAAAATGATAACATGTTTGTTGCATCTATTGAAAAAATAATAAATTAGTAATGGAGAGAATCAAGAAAGGTAGAAAGGTACAAAATTTCCTATCAACCATGATGTAATCTAATGCAGGTTGAAAAACATAGTGTGTAGTTTAACCTCCAAGTGAACATAAAGACCACAAGTAAATTCACAACCCTGCATGTAAATATAACTAATATTTTAGAGTATATGGGGTGTACAAACCTCTTTTACTTGAGGAGGCATGTTGTGATATTCAACCTTCCATTTAGGGTGACTTAACACGATAAGTAAAAGAACATCCAACAATTCATGAAATAAACAAGTGAAGGTTGAACCACACAATGAATGGTTCAACTTGCAACTTTGTATGTGGTGTATGAGTGCAACATGCATAATAGTATGTAAATAATTCTACAATTTCAATAACATATGTATTATTTTAGGAATATATGTTGGTTGTGGTGTGTGTGTGTATGAGCTAATCATGAGGAAAGGTTAGAGGGAAACTAAAAATTTTGATGACAACCTTGTATGTAAAAAAAAGTGCATCCATTTTTCCTAGCATCACCAAAATGATAACAAGTTTGTTGCATTTGTTGACAAAAAAATGAATCAGTAATGGAGAGAATGACGAAAGGAAAAAAGGAGTAAAATTTCCTATCAACCATGATGGAAGCCAATTCAAGTTGGAAAACACAATATGTAGTTGAACCTCCAAGGGGACATAAAGACTGCAAGTAAATTCGTAACCCCACATGTAAATATAACTAATATTTCAGAGTATATGGGGTGTACAAACCTCTTTTACCTGAGGAGGCATATTGTGAAATTCATCCTTCTGTTTGGGGTGACTTAACATGAGTAGCAAAAAAACATCTAGTAATTCATGAAATAAATAAGTGAAGGTTGAACCACAAAATGAATAGTTCAACCTACAACTTTGTATGTGGCATGTGAATGTAATGTGCATAACATTATGTAAATACTTCTATAGTTGCAACAATAGATATATTATTTTAGGAAGATATGTTGGTTGTGGTGCATGTGTATGACTTAATCGAGAGGAAAGGTTAGAGGGAAACCAAAACCTTTGATGACAACCTTGTATGCTAAAAAATTACATCCATTGTTGCCAACAATGCAAAAATGGTAAAAAGTTTGTTGCATTTGTTGAAAAAAGAATGAATCAATAATGGAGAGAATGAGGAAAGGAAGAAAGGTGTAAAATTTCCTATCAACCATGATGTAAGCCAATGCAGGTTGGAAAACATAGCATGTAATTGAACCTCCAAGTGGTCATAAAGACTGCAAGTGAATTTGCAACCCCACATAAAAATATAACTATGATTTTAGAGTATATGGGGTGTACAAACCTCTTTTATGTGAGGAGGCATGTTGTGATAATCAACCTTTTGTTTGGCATGACTTAACATGAGGAAAAAAAATCACATGTAGCAATTCATGAAATAAACAAGTGAAGGTTGAACCACACAATGAGTGGTTCAAATTACAACTTTGTATGTGGTGTAGGAGTGTAACGTGCATAACAATATGTAATTACTTCTAAAATTGCATCAATAGATGTATTATTTTGGAAAGATATGTTGGTTGTGGTGTGTATTTATGTGTTAAAGGAGAAGAAAGGTTAGATGGCAACCAAAACCTTTGATGAAAACCTCGTATGTAAATAAAAGTACATCCATTGCTGCCACCAATGCCAAAATGATAAAAAAAATTGTTTTATATGTTGACAAAAATATGAATCAGTAATGGAGAGAATGAGGAAAGGTAGAAAGGTATAAAATTTCCTATCAACCATGATGTAAGACAATGTAGGTTGGAAAACATAGCATGTAGTTGAACCTCCAAGTAAACATAAAAATTGCAAGTAAATTCACAACCACACATGTAAATATATCTAAGATTCTAGAGAATATGGGGTGTACAAACCTCTTTTACTTGAGGAGGCATGTTGTGATATTCAGCTTTCCATTTGGGGTGACTTAACTTGTGCGACAAAAGAACATATGGAAATTCATGAAATAAATAAGTGAAGGTTGAACCACACGATGAGTGGTTCAACTTGCAACTTTATATGTGGCATATAAGTGTAACATGCATAAAAATACATATTTACTTCTACCATTACAACAATAGATTCATTATTTTGGGAAGAAACATTGGTTGTGGTGCATGTGTATGTGTTAATGGAGAGAAAAGTTCAGAGGGAAACCAAAACCTTTTATGAAAACATTGTATGTAAATAAATGTGCATCCATTGCTGCCAACAATGCCAAAAGAATAACATGATTTTTGTACCTGTTGAAAAAATAATGAATCAGTAATGGAGTGAATCAAGAAAGGCATAAATGAGTATTTTTTCTTGTCAACCATGATGTTAGCCAATGAAGGTTGGAAAACACAGTGTCTAGTTAAGCCTCTAAGCAGACATAAAGACCACAAGTATAATCGTAACCCGTATGAAAAAAAACTAAGACCTTATAGTATATGATGTGTACAAACCTATTTTACCTTAGCAAGAAGGTTGTGATATAGATCCTTCCACTTGGGATGACTTAACATAACCAATAAAAGTGTAGGTTGAACAACATGATGAGAAGTCCAACCTGCAACTTTATATGTAGCCTATAAGTTAACATGAATAATAGTATGTAATTACTTCTATGGATGTCAGCAATGTCAAAAGAAAAAAACATGTTCTTTTCATCTACTAATAAAAAAATTAATTGGTAAAGGACTGAATGAATAGGATAAAACACTTTTTTTTGTGCATTTATTTGTGAAACAGATATATGAACAATTTGAAAAACAATTTTAATTATAAACCATAATTGCAATACATTGTGAAGCTCACTTGCATTTAAAAAACATACTAAATGGGATAGATACTATGTTGACTTCAAAGATTCTTTATGCTCTTGATAAATTGACAAAGAAGCATGTGTAGTATGTGCAAAGGAGAAGAGACAATAAAAATATGGAGGCAGTAGGTTCTATAATTTATGAAATTGAAAAGGAATCTACTCTAAAAGAACTTGAGAACAAGGAGATCAAACTTAATGAGATATAGATATTTTTTCAACTAAAGAGATTATTCCCACTCTTGAGAAGTTGAGGAAGGAGCATGTGCAAATTGTACAATTGTAAAATCACAATGCAAAAGTGGATTAAATTGAGAAATTTTGTATTGCATATGAATTTTTCTAAGCAGAGAAAGTAAAAGATGATGCCATAACTAGATTTCAACTAGTGAATTCAAACATATGTGAACATAAAACTAAACATGACTAGTAAAAGCACAAAAGAAAAAATTCCACCCTTTAGCTTACAACAAGCACAAATATATAAAATAAAACACATAGTGTTTTCCAACCTGCCTATAGTTTATTGATTTGAGGAAGTTGAAATACAATTTTTAGTCTACCTAAGATTGTTATATATTTTGAAGATGTTCCTTTCATTACATTCATATTGTGTAAACAACAAAAGTTTTTCATTACAATCATATTGTCTGTATAATCAGAGGTTGGAAAACATAGGGCATTAAGAAACCTGCAACCCACATAGTGTTGTAAAAACCTCTATATATAAGAACCCAATTGGTTGGTCACCCCTCAACTAGATATGGTTATTTTTATGTATCCCCCAACTGCAACTCCTCCCAAAATTCTCCACCCTTCATCTTTGTACAAGCTCAACAAACTAACTCACAATCCACTATGTTTTTGTACCTGCCTATATTTTAATGATATGAGGAAATCCAAACATAATTCATACTATAAGTAATAGTTTTGGTAAATTTTCAAGGTGCTTTTTCTTACATTGGTACTGTAAGGTTTTCATTACAATCATTTTTTCTATTTATAATTCAAGGTTGGAAAAAACTAGTGTTAATGAACTTGCTATCTTCTTAATGCTTAAAGAGGCAGTGAGTACTAGAATGTATGAAATGAATAAGGAAACATTCATAAAAACACTTGAAAAGAAGCATACCAAACTGTATGAGATTTATAATATATTGAATGAAGAGATTCTTCCTACTCTTAAGAAGTTGAGGAAGGAGTATTTGAAGTATGTGCAATGAGAAAATGACGATGCAAAATTGGAGGCAATAGGTAGTAGAATGTATGAAATGACAAAGGAATTTTTTGTAGAAATACTTGAAAAGAAGCAAACCAGAGTGAATGAGACATATAGTGTATTGATTGAAGAGACTCGGTGCTATTGAGAAGTTGAGGAAGGTGTGTGTGCAGTATCTACAATGGGTATATTACAATGCAGAACTCGGGCAACAAGTAGTAGAAATTATGTAATCAAAAAGGAATTTTCTTTAAAAACACTTGAAAAGAAGCAAACCAAAGTGAATAACATAGAGAATGTATCGACTGATGAGATTGTTCTTGCACTTGACAACTTGAGGAAGGAGCATTGTACAATATGTGTAATGGGAAAATGCCAATGGAAAAGTGGATAACGTCAAGAAATTTTGTATTCCATATGAATTTATGCAAGAAAACAAAGTGATGGATGATGCTATAAGTGGAGTTAAACAAATGAAATCAAATATTCTTCAACTTAAGAATTTCATGGAACAAATATAATTCAAAATAGATGATAATGATAAGGAAAAAATAGATCTTAGAGCAGAAAAAGAGAATTAGTTGGTTACAGACATGAAAGCCCTATGTGAAAAGGTAGACAATTTTTGTAAATAACTTATCAAATAGAAAACATCTACATTCTCTAATTAGAAAGACACTCTCAAATATGAGCAAAGAGTGACTACAAAGCTACACAAAAGTATTGAAGACATTCAAAACTCTATCAAAAAAATGGATGGTGTTGTCCTAAGGGCTGTTGAGGGAGAAACTGCTCCAAATATTAAAATAAAAAATATGAAATAGAAGGTAGAAGCTCATGAAAAGAAATACCAAAGGGGTCATAATAGGTAATAACAGTGGGGATGAGGAAAAATGTGTGACTGGTCAACTTGTATATGCGAAAGCAATATTTGGAACAACTAAAATAGAAGTAAAACAACATAAACACTATAGTTAATCACTTGGAGAAGAAATTAAAAGATTACAAGAAAAATTCATCATCAAAATAAAAGGAGTTTAATTAATGGTGTTGACACACAACTACAATATAAAAGACACGAAGTTGAGAAACTAAACACAACAATGGAATGTGTGATTTTGAAGACATTCATACTGTTACGTAACATTCCATGTTGTAAAAACATAGGTGTTAAGAAGCAAACAACCCACCATGACACAACCCTTAACATTTAAACAAGGAGATTCAAATAACTGAAAACCACCATTGTGTTTTCCAAATTACAATTATTTTGTGCACTTCTATTTCATCTTGTGAAATTTAAACACGACAATGGAATGTATGATTTTGAAGACATTCATACTATTTTGTAACATTCCATGTTGCAAAACTGTAGGTGTTCGGAAGCAATCAACCAACTATGAGACAACCCCTTACATTTAAACAAGGAGATTAAAATAACTAAAAACCCACATTGTGTTTTCCAAATTGCAATTATTTTATGCACATTTTTTTCAGTCATGCCAAATTTAAACACAACAATGGAAGGTTGGATTTTGAATACATTCATAGTTTTTTGTAAAAATACATGTTGCAAAACCCTAGGTGTTATAAAGCAAGCAACCCACTGTGAGAAACCTTTACATTTAAACAAGGAGATTCAAATAAATGAAAGCCTAGCACATTGTGTTTTCCAAAATTCAATTATTTTGTGCACTTTTTTTTTCAATCATGTGAAATTTAAACACAACAATGGAAGTTGTGACTTTCAAGAAATTGATAATGTTGTCACATTACATGTTGAAAAATTGTAGGTGCTAAGAAGCAAGAAAGCAACTGTGAGACAACCCTTTAAATGTAAACAAGGAGATTCAAATAATTGGAAACCCACATTGTGTTTTCCAAATTACAATTATTTTGTGCACCTTTTTTTTCAATCATGCTAAATTTAAACACAACAATGAAATGTGTGATTTTCAAGAAATTCATACTATTTTGTAACATTCCATGTTGCAAAATTTTAGGTGTTAAGATGCAAACAACCCACCATGAAACAACCCTTTACATTTAAAAAAGGACATTCAAATAAGTGAAAACCCACATCGTGTTTTCCAAATTACAATTATTTTGTGCAATATTTTTTCAATCATGCCAAATTTAAACACAACAATCGAAGGTGTGATTTTGAAGACATTCATACTATTTTGTAAAACTCCATGTTGTAAAACCCTAGGTGTTAAGAAGAAAGCAACCCATTGTGAGACAACCCTTTACATTTAAACAAAGAGATTCAAATAACTGAAAACCCACATTGTGTTTTCCAAAATATAATTATTTTGTGCACTTTTTTTTCAATCATGTGAAATTTAAACACAACAATGGAAGGTGTTATTTTCAAGACATTCATACTATTTTGTAACATTCCATGTTGCAAAATTTTAGGTGTTAAGAAGCAAGCAACCAATTGTGAGACAACCCCTTAAATTTAAACAAGGAGATTCAAGTAACTGAAAACCCACATTGTGTTTCCCAAGTTATAAATATTTTGTACACTTTTATTTCAATCAAGAAAAATTTAAATGCAATTTTTACTCAAATTAAAAGTCCTTTAAATTTTGAATGGGAATTTCAATACATTCACACTATCTAAATTACAAAATCTTTTCAAGAAATTCATTATGTTTTGTAAAAATTCATGTTTGAAAACCCTAGGTGTTAAGAAAAAATCAACCCATATAGTGTTGTAAAACCCTCTACAACCTAATTGGTTAGCACCCATCACCTCGATTTAATCAATTTTCTCCTCCAACTCCTCCATGTGCACTCCAAACTTTAGCTTTCAATGTGCTTACTGTAAAAGCACCTCGAATTGGTTAGTTTTCTCCTCCAACTCCTCCACATGCACTTAAACCTTCAACTTTAAACATGCAGATTGGAAACTTAGAATTTTTTCACCCTTCTTTCTCCAAACCAAAAATGCATATGTCAATCCACCTCCAATTTTCTCGAACTACAAAAAAGCTTTGAAAATGAAACTTCAATAGCAAACCATAGGAGCCACTTTTATTGGCCAACAGGAGGCAAGAAAACTAACGTGATAGTGTCGTTAACTCCTACCTACCATTTCCCTCATGTTTGGTCCCATCTGCTAGTTTCGTCACTTTTATCCCTCGTCTGGTGAGCCCCACACTATGTTGTATCATCATGTTATGTATGTTTACATGTATGTTGTTATTATTTTTTAATTCATTTTTGTATGTACATAGGTGCATAGTGCATAGATTAGCCGCGTCCTCAAATAAAAGTTAAAACAAAAAAATCAATTTGTGTGCAAAATTAATGTATTTTCTAGCGATTTGATGGCTTTTGTACATAATTTTTGTGAAAATTTTGGTGATTCGAAGGGGAATCCAAAACTACAATATTTGATAAAAATCCATTTCCAATTAAGAAATATAATTTTATAACACAGATCTCTTAAATCTTGCTAAAACTAGAATGGTTGGGGGGCATTGCATGTTTGAACATAAATTTCATGTATTGATTTAAAATTTGCATATAAGGGATTTCTTGAGCATATTTTTGTCATTTCTAAGTTGATGTGGAAATATAGGCAAGGGCACATGATCTATTAGCAGAATTCCTTAACAAAATTTCACACTAGTTTGTGGCTCTCTTTGAATTCAAATTTGAAAAAGATACACTATTTGAAGTAAGATTTGTCTCATGGAAAATCATGATTGCAGAAAATGCACAAAAAGGACTATTGAAAAGGTTTTAGAAACTTTCATGCAATGGTACTTGGCTATAGTGTAGCCACCATGGTAGGCATGTAGGAAAAACTTGGTAACATAGAAAAGACAAGTGAACTTTTGAAGGATTACCTCAAATATTATTACCTCACAACAAGTCATGATTTAGAAACTTTTATGAAAATTCTATTGCCAAGCGTAATGATTTTCAGGTAGACTAGAGATCAATTTTAGATAGAGAATTGATAAAATAAATGTTGGTAAAAGTTTTCAAGGGAATATCAATGTATAGAATGCAAAGAACACATATATTATAGGAAGTAGAAATAATTTTAATTTGAATGCCCAAATATATTGGTATATGAACATCAAATGACATACCCTACTAAAATTTGACCTAAACTTGAAAGCCTACCTTGTAATTCACTAATTCCTTGACAAAAATGAAACATGATGCTAGGTCCAAATTCCCATGCTAATTCCTCCTCTTGAGCATCGCTTCCAAAAATATTAAATAATTTCCCTTTCTTTAACAAAGGGTTCAATAAAAAATAAAGTGCTCCCCATGTTTGCATGATTCTCAATTGAATGAAGAAGTATGAATACCCCATTTTATTTATTCTCTAATTAAAATAACCTCCCCCTCTCTTAGTTGTGTAACTCTTTTTTTTCCCCACTTCTCACATTTAATTTAAAAACAATAATAGCTTCTTAATTTCTTCCCATCTTAGTGGTCTTTGTGGCTTCTTTTTCCTTTCATGTAGAATTTTTTATATTTTTTATAAATGCTTCCACTTTCTCATTTAACATGTGGTTCCAAATTTTCTTTGAATGACATGAAATTTAGTTAAAATGAAGCTCTAATTGGTGAGGTAATAATATGATTTTGTCATTTAAACTATATAAATAAATCCTCAACTCCATCCATACTGTTAGGAACCTCCATTTTCTAATGTATATGCTCTTACTTTAATTAGCAACCTAGATAATGATGCAAGCCTCACATTAAATGCTTCGCTTAATATGTTGAATCGTTTCTTTATCTGCTCTCTTTGGTTTAGAAGAAGTAACAATAAATAAATATTTTCTATTTATGCTCTAGTGGATCCATCCTCATCTTTTGACAAATCATATGTACCATTTGAGTGATATGACTCAATAGATTCAATGTGATTCTTGATGCTTTTAGCAAAATTAGGAAATTTCAAACAAAATTAATAAAGTGCAGTGACTTCATCAATAAAATCCTTAAAAATATTTTTGTTTTCCTACAATTTATTGTGCGTAGTAGCACACCAGTCAAATACTTCAACAATTATCTTATCACTAATCTTCCTCAAGGAATCTTTATCTACCTTCTACTCAAAGTGTGAAGAATGATACTTACAAGAATCCATTCAAATTTTCAATTTTGTTTTAGAGAAAAGGAAAAATCTATGTTTACATCTGGTAAACCTTTGTGAGTTACCTTTACAACATCATCTAATATTTCAATCTTCTTAAAAAAATTTGTAGAAATTCTTTCCTTGTTGAAGCATGTAAGATATCACCAAGATGTAACTTATGAAGGGGAGAAATATTTGACAAGTCAATTTGTCCTTCATGTGTAGGAATTTGTAGAGAATGGGGTGTCACCATAGGTTGAAATTACATACACAAAGTCAATAGGTCACTAAAATAATCTAATGATGGAGAACCCTAAGCTATATCCATAGAAGCATCTTTCTTCTCAATTGTTTTCTCTATTACATCTTGAACTTTCTTAGGATTATCCTCTTTCTTCTTCTCATCATTCTCCTTCTTCTCTTCTTCTTTCCCTTTTTCCTTTTCTATGTCCATACCAGAGACTTCACGTCTATCATATTGCACACCAAAGACACATTCTCCTTCTTGTTGTCCATAGGGTCCTTGTACTTCTTTCTAAATAGATATATCTTGCACATTTGTATTATCCAGAGGAGGCATATTTTAAGTTTCTTATTCATTCAAAGGAACTTGTTTATTTACTTATACATGAGTGTCATGTTTTACTAGAGGCTCCTATGAGCCATCATCAACATCACTTTGTAATTCATCAATGATTTTCTTTATGGCATCTTTAGTTTCAATTTGAATATTTCTTTTAAAATCTTCATCCATGCTCATTAGTAGATCTATTCTTTTTTTGGTGTGGAGCTCCTTGGCTTCTCTCTAAAAATATTCTCCTTTTCTTCCTAGGAAATAGGAATCCAAGCCTTGTCAATTTCTTGTAGTTTCAGCTCTTTAACAACCTTGATGACATCTTCTCTTCTTTGTCTTAAAGCCTCACCTAGGCTATCTGTATCTTTTTCTACAATGTCACTGAAAGGAATATTTTGCTTCAACATCTAGATGTAGCTCCATTGTATCATTCAATAAAACATGTATTTAACAATTTCATTAAATATTGCACTAAAACCTAAAGGGTCATGCTTGACGGGAGGAGTCTTTTCAATCTTTTTCTCAATTTAATCTCCTTTCCTTTCTCTTTTTTCAAGGATATTTCTTATTCTTCTCCTTGTCTTTTTATTTTCTCTCTTCTCCTCAAAATAAAATATTGTACTTCTTCTTCTTCATCCTCTTCATCATCATCCACACTCAGAAGATTAATATTTTCCTTTTTTTCTCATTGCTTAGGTCTTTGCTTCTTCCTCTTTGTTTGCATTGGTAATATAGTAGCAACCCTCCTACTATGAGGTGTTTGAGCAGGTCCGAAAGCTTTAAGAGAAGTATAAGTGAAAAAGAAAGACCTACTTGTCCTTCTAGGTCCTTGTGTAGTTTGTGGAGTGGTAGCAGAAGCTTGTGGCACTATTGTAGGACCCTAAAGAGTGCCAAGCATCTTTTCCAATTTTTTCTTCATCTTATCCACATTTTCCTCTACATTCTTATTGATCATCTTGTTGGTTATCTCATCATGTGTGCCAAATATTTCAACAGTGGGATCCCTAGGTTTGTTGAGCAGGATGTGAGCATATTCAATCTAGTCAAGTTTGGAGACCTCATAGGGTAACTTTTTCATCCCTAAAGTTCTTGTTTCAAATACCTCCATGTATCAATTGTCCTTATCCATCATAAAATTGATATCTTCTTGTATCTCACTACAACTTGTGATGGTATTCTATCCCTCATTTACATTTCATTTTGGAGACTTTTTAAAGAAACCCCAAAGCATTGGGTCACATTGTTCAATATCTAGAAAACTATGTATGTGGTCAATAATCTGATGTGCAATAGGAATATTTCATCTCTAGACTACATTCTTCAAAATAGGAAATTCCTTCAAGAAATAGAACATAAGATAAATAATCAAAGAGCCATATCAAAATTTGTAGCATGTCTCATTCGTTTTATGTAAACTATCCAACAATTGTTGTCACAAGAGTTCACAAAGATCATAATAATTTCCTTCCTTTATAATTTGATGAGAAGTTTAGATGGTGGTGGTGATAGTAGACCCTTCCTGATTTGTGAAATAAACCGTGTATGTAATTCCCATCATGGTATACGAAAACCCTAGATCAGTGATGTCATCCATAGTTATAGTTATTTTATCAAAATTTTATACTATAATCTTCATAACCTCTTCATTCTGTAGGTCTAGTGGATCACAACCCATTCATAACCCTAATATAATCCTTTGTGATCAGGTAGGGATGATCAAGCCAAAAGATATATTCATGGATCCATGCTACACCCTTAATATTAGAGTACAACAAGTTATGAATGTAAGACAGGGGGACCAACCATGTCAAGGCTCTAGGTAACAAAGAGTTGAGAGCATAGGGTTGCCCTAATTTACCTCACTCTAAAATATGCTTGTAGGTAGAGATCAAGAATGATGAGCACTATAATGTACTTCTACCTCTCTACAGATCTTGAACTTAGGTTTGGGATAGGCGAACTAGTTTTTTGAGTCGATACTATGTCTCAAATAGAGCTCTATTTGAGGAAGACATCATGGTTCTGGGGCAATAGCGTGGCATGTTGGGATCACTCAGATGCACTAGCGTCTGTATGGTCAAAAAATAGTAAAAACAATACCAATTTCCTAAGAACTAACTGACATCATAGCTAGTTGGTTTTTATGGGAAGAACATAATGATAAAGTATGATAAATAGATATGAAGATGATAGAGCATCCAAATGAAGGCTAGGGTGATGAAGATAATCTCACAAAAGTGCATGTTCACTAGCTAGCTCCACACGTACGTCCATCTACACACAAGAAAGAAGGGTAAATTTGTTGAGGTTGTATAGGGGCCTACCTCAATCAGACCCCCATTTTGGTGTTTCCCCCTCCATGGATATCCATAAAGAAATGAAGTAGAAATATGCGATAAAGGAAAGAAGAGAGAATAAAAACACTACAAATAGTATTATGCTACTTCTATCAAATCACAAAGGAGAGGAGCAAAAAGTTACCACCTCCACCCAAAAGCTCACTAGCTAATGGAGGATAATATGGACTTGGAAAAGTCACCACAATCATAACTATGATGAAGGGAGTTCTCACAAGACTCCAAGCCTACACTTCTATGGCTTGCTTCACACTTGCAATGTGGAGTTGATGAAGCTTCAAATTATACTATAGTGGAGTGTTGGAATGCTACTTGAGAGTGAAGTGAAGTGGAAAAATTGCTAAGAGAATGTGAATCTATTGCTTAGAGAATGAAATGAGATTACAATGGATGAATTTGAAGGAGAATGAAGAAGAATCTTCCATTTTTTGAGGTCAGTTGGTTGAAGAGGGATGTTAAAAATTGACCCCAATTGGGTGCATAATGCCTCTACGAACTTGAAAAGAAAGGATCCATTAGGGATGGTAATGCGCCATACGAATATTTTCATGTCATGCACATGTCCCTGACACATTCTCTCATCAACACCAAGGACAAATTCCAAATAGATGGAAGCTAGTTAGGTGATATTGAATTAGCCTTCAGATTTTATTTTCTAAGGAGAGGATGTGTAAAAGGGGAATTTTTGTAAAAGTTGCAAATTTTCTCATATACATTTTTCCCCCACTTTAGCAAGCACAAGTACAAATGAGTTCTTTAGTAAAGTAGATCGAAGAGCTAGTAGGGTTAGAAATTTATACCTGAACTGTTGAGGAAGAAAACCACAATCTAGCGAGGTTGAAAGTGAAGGATAGGAAAAGGACTCCATAGGTACTCTCCCTGAGGGGCTTCAAACAAAAGGTTGCATAGCCCTATAGAACTATGAAGTTGCAAAAAATACACCAAAGTCCCTCGACCAATGATGGACAAATCCCATAGGATAAAATCATCTCATAGGCCCCCAAACCTACAAGGAGGCAACCACCAAGATCTCTCACATGAAGGAAGCCCCAAGAAGTATGTGACTTATAGGCCCACAAACCTACAAGAAGGTATCCCCCAAGATCTCTCACATGAATGAAGCCTAGATATGTAAGTTCCTCATAGGCCTGCAAACCTACAAGGAGTCATCCCCCAAGATCTCTCACATGGAGGAAACCCAAAGAAGCAAGTGCCTCATAGTTCTGTAGATCCATAAGGAGGCATCCCTCAAGATCTCTCACATGGAGGAAACCCAAAGAAGGGGACTTTGTAGAGTTGAATAGCAGCTTCATAGGTGTACTTATGAAGCAACATGTTAATCCACAGATAAAACATGCCAAGAAACACAAAGTAGCCATGCAAGAAAATAAGTAGGCAGTCATGCAAACCATCGACAAGTTGGAAGGATTCCAAAGGGTTCCTTAGGGAACTCGACGTGAAGATGAGTCCACTCAAGTGACACACTATTTGAAAGTGTAACAGAGATGTTTTTTTCTCAAATCAATTCATCACTAAGGAACCCTTTCGAAAGATGTTCACATCATCAAGGAATTCAAAAGGAAGAAAATGCCCCTCACAAGGGGAAGGTCAAGGTTACTCCCACATCAGAGGAAAGTTCTCAAGTTATTTATTTGTGAACCTATGATGAAGGAAACACATTCAGTTAGGGGTCCAATTCAAGAATGTGATTCTTGAAAAAGTTTACAAAGATACTCAAGAAAAGATTCATTGGAAATGAATGTATTTTCTGAAAACTAAAGTATCATAGAAATGGCATTGCCACACATACAAGGGACAACTTAAGCAAAGAAGATAGAAAGATAAGAAAAGAGTGAAAAAGGACTAATCACAAATAGAGACACAGGGAGATCTGGTTTCACAAGGTCATATCTACTCATGCTTATATAAATAATAGGTAAATGTGGTGCAAGGAAAAAGATCATCAATCCCCATTAGATCGGGAATAATGGATGGAAGAAAAAGGAAAAATAAAAAATTGGGTCAACGTGGAAGGGAAGCCTAAATTCCCCCAACACTTTGCATCATCCCTAATTTTCCAAAACTCAAACACAAACATGGAAGAATGATGATACAAATAGAAGAAGGTTCATGAAATAAACTCACTCCTGTATCCAAACATCAACACGGGTGACAAGGGTCTTCTAGAAACACATAACACAATCATAGGGGAACACCACACAATACAAACACATCTAATGTAAAGATAAAGAAGAGACCTCCCCCTAACACTCATTCACCAAGAGGTCATCTGCTTCCCAATCTAGATCATTATAAGGGGAATGAAAATGAGCCTACAGTGGTGGAATATTAAGGGGAGGAGCTTCTAACCCTCCTGTAACAAGTGCTAAGGTAGAAGGCCTCACAAGGTCTTCTCCACTAGGCTCTTGTGGAGCTATGGTTAGAAATTTTTGTGAAGATTACCAACAAGGATGGAACCTCGTCTAGAGAGTTAAACATGCACTTTATTGGAGTGCCATGTCATACCTTAACGGATGGAGAGGGTTGGACCCAAGATTCATTGCTGGGCTCACTGAGTGACTTGGGAGCATTGACAAACTCAAGGGAGGCCAGGAAATGCTCCATTACTAGGATAGAACAAGCTATCATAGGACCAACTTTCAAAGAAGGTGGTCTCCCCTTATGCCCTCCATTACTAGAAGGGCCAACCTCTACCTTCTACTTCATAGGGGGATGTCAAATCCCCATAAACAAGGCAAGAGGTGTGAATGAAGAGGAGGAGAAAATTGTGCCATAAACCACTGAGGTATTCAACATGTCCATAGGTTTTGGTAATGGTGGGATGTCTTGGAGGGACATAAACAAGGGTGGCTCAACCAAAGGAGTGATAACCACCTGAACCTTTTTTGGCTTAGGCACATTCACACTCATAGTGAGAGTTGGATGCGAGACTGATCTTGGTTGAATAGAAGTAGAGGGGAGAAGGGAGGAGGACATAGTAGGAAGCCCTGAAGTAAGGTTGGTCATCTCCTCTTCCTTCTTTTGCAAAGTGGTTTGATTATCTGCAAGAGCCTTTCATCGATGCTTCCATTCCTGTGCAAGGTAGTTTTGTGACTCTTCGAGCTAGAGGCTAGGAGATGTAGAGGGATGAAATACTCCTTCTCATCCATAGGGGTGTCCACTATATTTTTTTTTGGTGGAGGGACATGCTCTTGAATGGGAGCAGGAGGAGCATGTTGAGAAATAATGGGGGAAGTCGGCTCTAGTGCCTCAGTGGTGGGCCTATTCCCATTTACTTCTTTGGGAGACGAAGTGGTAGGAGGCTGCGGAGGCCAAGACATAGAGGATTCCACATGGGTTCCCTTACTCTTGCCATATTGAATGGGCCTAGGCTCCATGGGTAGAACAGGAAGCTCGAACATGGGATGCTTCGGCTTTTTCCAAGAGGGAACCATAGGATTTTCTCACAAACACGGAACAATATCTGATGGCACCACAACAAAGTGAGAGGAAGTGTTAGGCTAAACAACAAAAGGGGAAGAAGAGGGACCCTAAGAGGGCTTCTCTTCTTCTCTTCTATGAGCCTTAGTGGCATCAGTGTTAGAGTTTAGGCATGCCCTATGTGAAACAATATAAGTTGATGGAGGGTATCTCACTCTAGGTATTAAATGCCCTTTCTTGTACTTTTGATATGTTTGGTACAATAGGTCACTTCTAAGCGAGAGAGTACTAAAGGGTGTTGACTAAAAGTGATCTAAAGAATAGCTGCCATGCACAACTGGTGGTCTATAACTGGTGTCATGGAACACATGCACAAAACCCTCATGAATAAATTTCAAACATTTGTGCACAATCGGGGGAACTGCATTCATAGCTACTAGCCAAGGGATACCCATCTTCACTCTAAAGAGTTTGGACACTAGGATTATGTCAAATGACAGGTTTACAGATTTATGTCTAAAAAGGACTAAAAAAATCATACTGAAAAGGGGAGGTACGAAAAGTATTTTATGTGTACAGATGGTGCTCATAGGTGCATTGTACCTATATTTATGTACAAAGTTAATTAACATGATCTCCTTAGTTATAATGTTCACTTGAGATGTCGGGTCAACAAGAACACTTGCTATAGTGTTCTCGGTGATTCATGTAGGGATATAAAGAGGAGATGGTTCTCTATTAAATCCCATTGGCATGTCCTGTGAGGTGAAGGTTATCACGCGCACTAAACGATACTCTCACAAAAACCCCAAAAGTTGTAAGATAGGACAATGACTTAGTTAAGGCTTTGTTCCACAACACCTACAAAACCTTCCAGCTACACCTACAAGGGGTTACAGGTTGGGTTGTAAGGTGAAACACCTCACAACACTCACACCTACAACTCTCCTAGAATGCAATGAAAGGACCCTTCAGTACTACCAAATGGAACCAAAATGGTTTGCGTCAGGCTCGCCAAAAATGTAAGAAGGCGGACCAACCAAGTCAAGGCTCTAGGTCATGGAGAGTTGAGAGCAGACAACTTACCTAGCTTACCTCACTCTAAAAGATGCTTGGGGTAGAGATCGAGAATGATGAGTGATGAGCCTAGTTTTTGGTCTAGTTTGGGTAAAATCTATAGTATATTTGCTCATTAATGTCATGGATTTTGATGCTTAAGTGTTGGAATTGGCATAATGTTTCCCTCAAACCATTGACATTTGAAATTACCCTATCTCTATAGGATTTAATGATATTTGGCATTATATGTGGGTCAACTATGTTGATTTTGCATGTGATTAATGAGTGTTTCTTCGAGTGGTTATTGATGTGCAGTTATTGTGTGTACTAACCTTGGACTACAGACTTAATAAATCATGTTATGGAGGACACCGCTAGCTGGGCATGCACCATAACATCCAGTTGAGATGCTGCTCTAGGTCAAGGCAGCCAGTAGCAGAGATTCTTCATGCAATCGAATGTAACCACCTTGCAGTGGACCTTAATGATCGAGCATGCGTGTGCATTATTGTTGTGTTGAATCTCTGCTTGACTTGCATGTCTAACCATATTTCATGCACATGTAACTACCGCTGCTCCACTTTTCCCTGCTTTCCCTAAATGGCATCCTCCCAGTTGTGGAGTTGACTTCCTTGTTAGCTATAGTATAAATAATAATTCGATGCTCCTTCTTCACGAATTTTCATGATTCTATATTGTACTCTCATTTCAGTAATACAGATAGTTACTCTTTGTATGCACAATTTACAGTGAATAAAAATAAAGTTCTGAGTTGAAACATCTGAGTTTTTTTTAGTATAGAGGATACTTATGCAAGGGGGCCCACTTGGTGAGTAATCCATTCTCTTAGTTTATTATTAGCTTATTATTAGTTGTCATTCGATAGTTTAAAATCTAGCATTGATTATTTCTACAACCACTAGAAGTGCATTATGTGTCTGTTCTTATAGCCAAAGAAAATAGAGTAGTTCATGTTTGTTTATCAAGCCTTTCATTCTTGCTTTGCATTTTAGTCCAGCATAGTTGTTGGTTGATGCTTAGTATTTTCTTTACTTCCTTTTCAGCAATTTACTTTCAGCATTGTGTTTTTAGCTATAGGACACAATGACTACTTGAGCACCTAGTGCACATACAGTGTTGACCCATTTCAAGTTCACGTCTCTAGGTTGACAAGTTAAATGCACCTTCATAGTGATTGAATGACTATTCAGGTTAGATGTCCAATCTCTGAATTATAGTCGTAGAAGCCCAGTTATGAAATCATTATAGGAGGCAGACATTTTTGGTGTCATTGTTGAGGATGGTGTCAAGCTAGGAATTTTTGGAAGTCATTGGTAGTTTTTCTATAGTATCTTTGGAAGTTGTTTCTAGCATAATCTCGTAGAGGAAGTAATGACCCTCTTGATTCTTTACCAATTTTTTGTGTGAGCTAATTGATAGTGAGTGATACCGCATGCATAGAGGAAGGAGAAGGGATTCTTATGGAAGATTTATTCCTAACAATCCTCATCCATTCCAGTTAGTTGAGTACCAAAACTTATTAGAAGAAGAAGCAGATCCACACCCCTTTGCAGACGCATATCCTAATTTGACTAGTTCTAAAGTCTCCCGAGAAGATCAAAATCAGCTTGAAAACCCCTTTTTTTCTTGAACGACATCAAGCAGGCATGGGTGATGCAAATGGTAACAAACAAAACCAATTGGCTTTTCCCTTTCCCATTTCCCATTAGAATGAATTTGACAACATTAAGAACATTCATGCCTCAACACTCCCCAAGTTCTATGGACTTGTGATAGAAGATCCTAATACCTTCTTATTTGAATTTGACATACTTTGTAGGAGTTATGATTATACTACTGATGCCCATAGGCTTAAGTTATTTCCCACCACTTTGAAAGAGGCTGCATTAAGATGGTTCATGAGATTAGGAAGAGATACTATGGAAACTTGGGAAGATATGAAAACAAAATTCCTTGAGAAGTACAAGGAATATTGGAGGGGTAGTGACATGAGAGGAGGAGACATTTTTAGAATGCAACAGAAGGAGGATGAGAGCCTAGAAGACTACATTGCAAGATTTATGTTTTTCCTACAAAAATCTCCACACCATGCACTTAATGAGGAATCAAAAAAGTTTCATTTCCTGAGAAGAATCAACGAAGGTTGTACTGATGCTTTGGACCTCATGGCAGGAGGAGATATCTCCCAAATTCCTTGCGAAGATATCAAGAAAATATGTCAGAATTACTCTGTTGTACAGTTTTTGCACACACGCCCGCTGAAAGCAGGGACACTCTTTTTCTTTCGCTCTTGTGCTTTTGGCCCCTTTGATTTTGAGGATTTGTATTTCCTTGACATGAGCTTAAAATATTCATCTTGCTTGCCTAAGTTTTTTCCCCAAGTTACACTTCAAAAATCTTAAGTTCTGGACAAAATCTGAGTTTTTGCACTGGTTCAGGATTTTCTGGTCCATCCGGATTTTCCCGGATTTCATCCAAACTCTGGCAAGTCGGTTTTAACACTGTCGTTTGGGAATTTTCAGTAGTCGCAAAATTCCACTTGGGCTGGACTTTTCCGAAATTCCACCTAGGTCTGATTTTTCTAGATTTCCCTCCTGCTGTCGAGTTTCCAGATTTTTTTGTAGGAATTGCATTTGGTCGATCTTTGGGGATTTTTTTGATGTTGTGCTTTGATGATATTTCCTACTTGGAGTCTGAATTCCTGTGTGTTTGCGCATTTCATCGCTTGCTCTGTGTGTTCATGGTTAAAATTTTGGGTTTCGACTTTGGAGCCATCACCGATACAGATCGATTTTCCCTTGAGTGAATTCTGAGTGTAGATCCATCAGTGAGTGTTTTTGCATTTGAGCCTAGGTCCTCAAATTTGTGATCTTCGATCAATTTGAGCGAGATCATTGGAGAATGTCAAAATCTGGGTTTTCCCTCAATTTTAGGATTTTCCTGTTCCTCTGGATTTTCCCAATTTTCTTAACTACTGCATTTTCCCAAAAATCCAGAGTTTTTCCTGCTTCGCGGATTTTCGCTCCTTCTAGATTTTCTCGAAATCCCATTGCCCCTTCATTTTCCATACCTTTTGAAGTTGTTTATTTTCGCCAGAATCCACCGGGTCCGGATTTTTTCGAAAGTCCCTTTTGGCCTGGATTTCGAAGAGGGGTGAAAATCCTAAACTATGTAGAAATTTTGTATTAACGATTTTTCACGGGATTTCAATTTTTCTTGGATTTATTTGAATATATTATTGATGATGGATATTATTATTGCTGGTTTTTCTTGAGTGTAGGATGGGTTTAATTCGATTGGAGGAGGATTTAAGGAATTTATTAATTCAACTATGGCCGACTTGGAGAGTATTTTCCTCAAGATACCAAATAATTTAAGACAGGGATGAAGGGACTAGTTAATGATCAACTTACATTGGGAATTGTGTTTCACATACATTGGATCGAGTTACATTTTAAATCCCAGGCTGACCTGAATGAGTCCCATGCATTTAATGCATATCTTATCTTATTTCAAATTTCTTTTGGCCGACTTGTCTGGGTTATTTTATTATTGTAAAATCTATATTGGGCTGACATGTTCTGGGGTTTTCTATAAATTGGGAACTTCGCCTCATTTGTAAGAGGGGATTATTAGTAGAAGTCGCTAGAGACAGTTCTTAGAAGCAATTAGGGTAGTAAAGTAAGAATTAGGGTTAGGACTTAGTCGATTTTGGAGCAAGTTTTGTAACAGAACATTGGATTTGTTGCTAAAATCTGGTGATTCAATACAATTGCAAACATTGTGATTTTATGGTGATCTCTTTTGTGTTAACTTATCTTGCATGGTTCTTATGATTCGATCTTTCAAATTGCTCAAGGTTATTAGATTTAGATTCAAATCCGATTCAATGGTGTTTATGATTTGATGTTTGAAGTGTTGCCGCAATCCCTGGTCCATACTTTTTGCAACTAGCTGATTGTTAGTTGCTTTGCAAAGTTAGCCTGGACTTTATATTCATTGTGCTTAGTTCAATTGTGGAGATTTATTCATTTCAATTGCAATTGGGTTGTCTTGGATGGATGTTCATGATCTGAAAATCTTTATTAGTTCATAGGGTTTATGCTAGGCTGCAATCCCCTTATGCTATAGATGATGCCTCTGCCAAGGAGGTTTATTATGAAGCTTTGGATAGTTTAACATCTACTTTCATCAAATGGAAAGCGAACCCTCCTGGTAGCTTATTTGAAGCTTATGATGGGGCTGTTAAGGTGAGTACAGATTTGAGACAACATTTGTCTAGACCCTTGGCTAACCAAACACCTATGATGAGTTTAGTCCCTCAATCACCCTTGGTTTCACACCCACGTCATCCCTGTCAGGCTGCATTCATGCAAAATTACCATCCAAATATGAACCAGCCTACATAATTTCACCAGCAAGCTAATATACCTAGTTATTTGTAGAGCTCTGAGATATTTAATCAACCCTTAAACAAGGGGCTCCATAATGTTTATATGAAAAATTCAACTGGTATTCCTCCTCCATCAAACAGTGTAGACAAGGAGAGGTTGGATACACTCACATAGCTGGATGAGAAGCTGAACACCGAAGTCACTTACCTAAGGCACCAGAATAGTCAATCCCAGGTATCCCATAGGGAGATTCAGTTCAATTATGATCAAAGCAACAGGGATATGATGTGGGCTCAGGGGTAGAACTTTGACAAAGAACATCTTGATAGAGATAATGGAAGGAAGCCACCACTTCAGAATAATGGAGAAGCCTTAACATCTCTAGATCAGCCAAACAATCAGGAGAAACCTAGTGAAGTTTATCTGGAAAAAACAACTCTTTTAGGATGGTGTAGGATTCATAATACCAATCAACATTCTGAGTCAGATTGTCAAGAATTCGAGGCTGCTGTGTCCATTTTCCAGCCGAAGGTTCAACATGCCAGCAATAGTTCGAGTGGGCTGGAGATAGTACCATCTAATCCTTATGACATATCAGTCATGGTGGTGAATCATGTCTCATTTCCAAGAAGTGAAGAGAATGAACCAGAAGAAGAACAAGATAAAGGTGTTGAAACAGGGTATGTATACAGTGAAGAATCTATAGTTCAATCCTTTGGAGATAATAAGGAGAATGATAATGGCCCATTAGACGAAGAAGAGTGTACAACTGAAGAGGTTCAAGCATTCCATCATGTGCCTACTCAATAATTCATAAATGGAGGACAGTCTGATGCTAATAAAGGAGGAAGCATTGAGAGTAACAACAATAAATTTGTGGTTAGCTCTAAGGACCACTATTCTACCATGACTGTAGAGAAAATAAGAGTGTGTGGTAGAAGAACTCAAGAAAGTCAAATTCAACCTCTCTGCTCATGAGTTGTTAAGGGATCCTACCATTAGGAATGCAATACTTAAGTTTCTTGAAAAGGATATGCTTTCTGAACAAAAGGGTGCTTCAGGCCATGTTGATACAAATACTTTTAAGGAGGTATTTTTGTCTTAAACAAAATTGGGAAATTATGTACTGACAGTTGACCCTCAAGGATGGGAGACTAAGGAAATCCTCATGTTACATGATATTCCTATTCATAAATCTGACAGTTTTGAAGCTTTGGTAGAATCAATAGAGGAGGTACAAGAGCAAGTGTGGTTGTCAGATCATACAGAGGATATACCTCAGATTACAGAGAGTAGGCTTCCTCCAATGAAAGAATTTCAACAAGCTATTGGTGAATGTATAGTCGAAGAGTCAACTGGCATTGGATCAGAGAAGGTCATGGCAGTTAATGCTGAGGCAGTCCTAGAGAAGGTTGAGCTTTTGATTGAGGAGCCTCAACAGCTTGCTAATGAATGTCCCCTAGGGAAAATTGTGGGATATGATATTATGGGATCTGATATTGTGGGTAAAGGAGCTACTTTTCCTAAGGGTTACAGTTGCAATCCAAAACCAGAGCCAATGCCAAGAGAAGGAGAATTCAAGGAGTTCTCTCATTTATCAAATTCTACTTTTCCTCTGTCTATTGTTGAATTAAGCACTGAAAATTTACAAAATTTACGCATCAATGGTGGAAATTTGTTTGAAGATCAGTCTGCAGTGCCTTTTGATGAACATCCTATTGAGAAATTTGTTGTGCAGGACAATACTTCTACACATTCATCATTGACACCTTGTGAAGGGACTCCAACAGGTGAAAATTTCCATGTTAATAATTCTGGATTTGTTGAATCTAAATTTCACTTTCCATTACCTAGTGATGCCTCCAATTTTGTTTTGTATGTTTCCAACATGAGAGGATTGTTGTACCATCAGTTGAGACCTCCTGATGACACGAATATCAGCTCTTCACAAGTGCAGGATGCTGGATACCACATTCAGTCTACAACAGTACAAAATAAGGTTGTTTCTCTCCTTGTTATGAATTCTAAATCTTATCAATTTGATTATGGTAATTTAGGAAAGACAACTTGCATATGGATTAATCATGGTTTCAATGAATTGCCTCAGTTATTGATTATTCCTGATTATGGGGTTGAATTTGAATGCTATATTTTTGAGGTTTATTTTGCTAAGTATAAAGATAAATTTGCATTTTTGAGGACTGTTACCATTACCTTGTTGCTTATTCATGCACTGAAGAATCAAGTAGGGGTGGGTCTTAGTTCACCTTGTCTGATGATGAGTTGTTATGAGTATTTTGTACATAGTTAGGATAGATTGCTTTAGAATTAGTTTGCTTTGGTTAGTTTAGGTTTGCTTTCGGGTTTTGGTTTGGTTGTTGCTTTGCTTCTCTGGCTTGGGTTTTCTTCTTTTTGGTTGGGGAAGTGTCCTACTTTCACAACAAATATTCTTTTGTTTGGGATTGTTTTGAGTATTTCCTTAATGAACTTTAATCACTTGTCTTGAATGGATGGTTGAGGTCTTCATTATTGTCACACTGTCTAAATGTCTAATTTTAGGAGGATGGTCACTGGTTTTATTTGAATTTGAAGTATTCTGAAATCTTATATCTCTTATACATCTTTAAAAAAATCCTAAGGTTGTAGTAGGGTCCTTGTGAGGTCTTGTCAGGTGAAAAATATTATTTCTGCTTCAGTGCCACTGTGGTTCTCAGCCCTGAGTGTGAACTTCATTGTTCACAGGTTGAAATGAAAAAGTGAAAGAAAATAATATCAAAAGAAAAGAAAAATTGAAATATTGAGAATCCAAAGAATGAATTCAACTTATCAGGGGTATTCAAGTATCTCTACCGGGGCTATGGACGCTTGACTGGCAATAGAGCTATGCTTAATAGGGCCACAACGATAACCTCATTGAGGCTATAGATGTCTGACTAGCAGCGAGGCTCTATCCAGGTTGCTTTTGAAGTTAGAATCTTTACGTAGCCTGTTTTGACTGAGCTTGGTTTCTATAGTAGCCCAAGGAAGGAAATGAACTCATTTGCACACACTTGGATTTTCAATCTATGAAAGGTTCAGTCTGCCTTTGGTTCTAATTTTCTTTCATCTTGCATTTTGGTTTGTTTTTCTGATAGTGCGATCGAAACCAAAGATTTTGGGTTCTTGATTCCTGTTCGTCATCAAATGCTCTGGAGCATTTTCCCAGCAGAGTCACCATTTGTTGTGCAGTTTTTGCACACACGCCCCGCTGAAAGTAGGGAACCTCTTTTTCTTTCACTCTTGTGCTTTTGGACCCTTTGATTTTGAGGATTTGTATTGCCTTGGCATGAGATTAAAATATTCATCTTGCTTTCCTAAGTGTTTTCCCCAAGTTACACTTTAAAAATCTTAAGTTATGGGCGAAATCTGGGTTTTTGCACTAGTTCGTGATTTTCTGGTCCATCCAAATTTTCCCAGATTTCATCCAAACTCTAGTAGGTTGGTTTTAACACTATTGTTCAGGAATTTTCGGTCTTCATGGAATTCCACTTGGGCCAGACTTTTCTGAAATTCCGCCTGGGCCGGTTTTTTCTGGATTTCCGTCCTGCTGTCGAGTTTCCAGATTTTGTTGTAGGAATTGCATTTGGTCGATCTTTGGGGATTTTCTTGTTGTTGTGCTTTGACGAGATTTCCTGCTTGGAGTCCGAATTCCTGTGTGTTTGGGAATTTTGTGGCTTGATCTATGCATTCATGGTTAAAATTTGGGGTTTTGACTTTGGAGCCATCATCGATACCGATCGATTTGCCCTTGAGTGAATTCTGAGTCTAGATCCATCAGTGAGTGTTTTTGCATTTGAGCCTGGGTCCTCAAATTTGTGATCTTTGATAAATTTGAGCGAGATCATTGGACAATGTCGAAATCTAGGTTTTCCCTCAATTTCAGGATTTTCCCAATTTTCTTGACTGCTGCATTTTCCCGAAAATCTGGAGTTTTTCCTACTTCGCGAATTTTTGCTCCTGGATTTTCCCGAAATCCCGTTGCCCCTTCATTTTCTTGACCTTTTGACTATTGTTTATTTTTTCCAGAATCCGCCGAGTCCGGATTTTTCCAAAATTTCCTTCTGGCCTGGATTCTACGAAGGGGTGAAAATCCCAAACTGTTTAAAATTTTTGCATTAACAATTTTTTGCGAGATTTCAATTTTTCTTGGATTTATTTGAATATATTATTGATGATGGATATTATTAATGTTGGTTTTTTTTGAGTGCAGGATGGGTTTAATTCGATTGGAGGAGGATTTAAGGCATTTATTAATTCACATGTGGCCAACCTAGAGAGTATTTTCCTCAAGATACCAGATAAATTAAGATAGGGATGAAGGGGCCAGTTAATGATCGACTTCCATTAGGAATTGTGCTTCACATACATTGGATCAAATTACATTTTAAATCCTAGGCTGACGTGTATGAGTCCCATGCATTTAATGCATATCTTATCTTATTTCAAATTTCTTTTGGCCGACCTATCTGGGCTATTTTATTATTGTAAATCTATATTGGGCTGACATGTTCTAGGGTTTTCTATAAATTGGGCACTTCACCTCATTTGTAAGGGAGGATTATTAGTAGAAGTCGCTAGAGATAGTTCTTAGAAGCAATTAGGGTAGTAAAGTAAGAATTAGGGTTAGGACTTAGTCGATTCTGGAGCAAGTTTTGTAATAGAACATTGGAATTGTTTCTAAAATATGGTGATTCAATACAATTGCAGACATTGTGATTTTATGGTGATCTCTTTTGTGTTGACTTATCTTGCATGGTTCTTATGATTCGATCTTTCAAATTGCTCAAGGTTATTAGATTTAGATTCAAATCTGATTCAATGGTGTTTATGATTTGATGTTTGAAGTGTTGCAGCAATCCCTGGTCCATATTTTTTGCAACTATTTGATTGTTAGTTGCTTTGCAAAGTTAGCCTGGACTTTATATTCATTGTGCTTAGTTCAATTGTGGAGATTTATTCATTTCAATTGCAATTGGGTTGTCTTGGATGAATGTTCATGATCTGAAAATATGTATTACCTTAGAAGATTGCACTATTTCTGTGAGATTGTAGATTTATCTTGGTCAAGCAGGAATTAGTTTATGAGGGATTGGTCCATTTCAAGTATTTCATCATTTGCATTGTTAATCTTAGCAGTAGTTAAATTTAGATATCTCTCTGAAACCCTAACCTTTTGTTATTTCTTTATTATTTGGATTAGATTTAGGATTGAAGTATCATTACATTGTTAGATCTGATAAATTGAGATTCAGTGTTTTGCTTGTAGTAAGGTCCCATTGTGATTACCAGCATTTTCACATTTATCACTGAGTTGTTTATGCATTGTCAAGACCTAACATTAGAGACCTTGGGGTTATCTCTTGAGGCTTGCTGATAGAGATTTACCTTTCAAGAGAGATAGGATATCATATTCTATCTGAATTGTTGTTGTGCATAAAACATCATCAACATACTCCACGACAGCTTCAAAGAAAGGGAGAGCTTATCAATCATCCATGGGTAAGTCAACTACCGCTAGAGTTTCAAGAATGGATATCACTAATTTGCTAGTAGACTTCAAGCAAGATATCATTAACAACCTAGCTACTCAACTAGATACACTTTAGGCTAAAAAGAAGCAAGAGGTAGAAATGATGTTGACAGAATATTGTCCTCACTATAGACAAAAGAAGAGGGATTACAAATGTAAGATGGTCACTAATCTGGAAAGTCGGTAGATTTCTCCTGAGTTCAAGCCAATTTAGATTAAAGAAGACCAAGTCTACTATGTTGCATAGAGGAAGCCCTGGGCTCCAAGATAAGGTATGCCACCAGATCCACTATCCTATGTTGGGCCATATTTTAACTCTTACTCATTTAGCAACCAATGGCAACTCCCATATCCACCTAGTTATGGAGGATATCCACCATAGCCTTTTAGTAACCCTCCAAATGCTTGGCCTAGTCATCAGAGTCCTCCACCTTAGTGGCAACCACCTCATTGGAATTGGAAGAAATTTCAGGGACACTAGCAACCACCTCCAGGGAATTGGCACCAAACAAACCAATGGAGAGGAGGGCAGCAATGGCCTACCCAGAATACCACCTACATGCAACCACCTTCTCAACCCCAACAACTGGCTATAATACTTCCACCTTCTAACCCAAATCCTAATGCACCTAAGCCAACTCAGCTACCAGCTCAACCCACACCCAATCCTAATAATAAACCACAACAATAACCTATATATTCCATTGATTCAAACCAATTTCCTGCATATGTTGTGAGTGTGAGTAATATCCATTTGTGCTTAGGAATCAAGTTACCATCCCCTTCTAATCCCATCATTACTGAGCTTCCGATGGAAGAGGAGGAGGAGCCTCTGAATTATCCTATCCACCCAAATGCACCTAAAAGTCCTGAAGTAGTCCAAGCCAAATGGACCGAGCAAGAACCACCATTCCCTTAGAGACTAGAAGTTACTAAGAAGAAGGAAGAGGAGGATACTACTTTTGACATCATGGATCAGCTAAAGCATATATGCATTCAAATACCCTTGTTTCAGGCTACAGAAGATGTTCCAATCTATGGAAAATCCATTAAGGAAGCTTGTCTTAAGAAGCCAGGAAGCAAGAAAAAACACCCAACTATAGTTCATGTGGTGGGCCAGCTAGCTGATATCATGTTGGGAAAAGTGACTATTCCCAAGTATAGTGACCCAGGCAGTCCTGTGGTTGTAGTTGTCATAAATGGGATTTAAGTGAAGAATTCTCTGATTTATTTAGGGGTAGCAATCGATGTAATGACCAAAGACATCTTGCAACAACTAAATATTGCAATCATGAGATCTACGCCTACTATCCTACATCTTGCAGATAGCTCTACTATTAATCCCAATGGTGTAGTGGAGGATCTTGTGGTAGTGCTAGACTCTTGGGAATATCCAATAGATTTTATGATTCTTTCTCCTAAGGAAACACTAGGTGGGTATCCCATTATCCTTGGAAGGCCTTGGTTAGCAATTGCAAATGCCTATATTAGATGTCGATCAAGTGACATGATCATTTTAGATGGAAGGAGTACTAAAATTTTTGTTCTTTATCCACCTACTTAACCATCTCACGATGAAGAATATTTTGTATGGCCACAAGTTGGTGAAGATGTTGAGGAAGTTAATTTTATGGTGCAACTTATGATTCTAGGAAAAAACTCTTTCATGCAACTCCAAGATGAGGATGAGGTGTTGGTTTAAAATTATTCAAAATCATTATGGAGTAGAGGAAACATCATCTGCTACTTCAGTCAGAACATTTCTGCATATTCTTCCTACAACTACTATTCCTATAGATGTTCTTGCATGTGTCCTTCCTGTAGCCATTGTTCCTGTAGATGTTGTTCTTGTAGATAGATTTCTTGCAGCAACAGTCACATTCCATACATTTCTGGCATGTGAACTAAGGGTACCATGTGTTATTGAAGCAACCATGGTAGAATTAACTACACAAGTGTAGGTGTCAGAAGGAAAATATCTGAATGTTAATAATAAATTGAGTGAAATGCAACAAATTTTGTTGGAAAATCTATTAAACATGCCTTTGCATGGGATTATCATGACATGAAGGGACTGGATCCTAAACTTTGTACCCATAGAATTTATATCAGAAATGATTGTACTCCAGTAAGACAACCACAAAGGAGGATTAACCCTACACAGAGAAATTGTGAAAGGAGAGCTACAAAAATTGTTAGATGCCAGATTTATCTATCCCATTTTAGATAGCCAGTGGGTGTCTCCATTGGTGATTATTCCCAAGAAAGGAGGGAAATGGTGAGTTTGTGTTGATTATAGAGAACTTAATGTTGCTACCAAGAAAGATCACTTTCCTTTACCTTTCATTGATCAAGTCTTAGATACATTTGTAGGAAAGCAATACTTCTCTTTTCTAGATGGATTTAGCAGCTACAACCAGATCCAAATTACACTAGAAGACCAGGAGAATACCACATTCACCTGTCCATGGGGGACCTATGCATACTCGGTACTCCCATTTGGCTTGTGCAATGCACCTGCAACCTTCCAAAGGGAAGTCATTGGTATATTTTTAGACATTTCTCATGATTGAATGGAGATTTATATGGATGACTTTACCACTTATGGTGTTGAATTTGATCAAGCATTAGAGAATATCAAAAGGGTCCTACAAAGATGTGAGGATCAAAACATGTCCTTGAATAGTGAAAAATACTTTATGATGATGCAAGAGGGTGTAGTTCTTGGCCACTACATCTCCCATAAGTGAATTCAAGTAGATCCTATAAAAAATAGAGGTAATCAAAAATCTGCCTACGCCTGCAAAATAGAAGGATGTTAGAAGTTTCTTGGGTCATGCAAGATATTATAGGAAATTTATCAAAGACTTTAGCACCGTAGTAGCACCGTTGTATACCCTTCTCAATAAGGATGCCAAATTTCAGTGGACTGAAGCTTGTGACAAGGCATTTTTTTCTTTGAAGACAGCTTTGAAAAATGCTCCTATACTTAAGGGACCCAATTGGGAGCTTCCTTTCCACATTCACATTGATGCATCAGATTATGCCATAGGGGTAGTCTTAGGAAAAAAAGAGGGATTTTTTGAACATGCTATATACTTTGTTAGAAAAAACTTGCAGGGAGCTGAATTCAATTATACTGTGACAGAGAAGGAAATGTTGGTCGTATTTTATGCACTAAACAAATTCAGACATTACATCACAGGCTACCAAATCTTTGTGCACACTGATCATGTAGCCATTAGATATCTCATGAATAAACCTTTGATCACATGGAGGTTGGTGAGATGGTTATTATTGATCTATAAGTTTGATATAACTATTGTAGATAAGCCAAGAAGAGCTAATGTTGTTGCAGATTTTCTTTCAAGGCTGACTACATCAAAAAACAACCAACCCATAGATGACATTTTTTCCTGATGAGCATCTATTCTCCCTTAGTGTACAAATATCCTAGTATGCTAACATATCCAACTAGTTGGTCACAGGTAGAGTTCCTTCTCACTTCTCCCCAAAAGAGAAAAGGGCACTCATTGAAAAGTCTTTTCCTTTCTCTTGGATTGTTGGATGTTTTTTTAACACTGAACCTGACCATGTTATGAGAAGATGTGTGAGAGAAGATGAGACTTATGAAATTTTTCATGCATTAAATAATGAGCCATGTGGAGGACACTTTGTTGCCAAAAGGACAACAATGAAGATCGTGAACACGGGGTACTACTAGCCAACACTCTATAGAGATGCAGGAAGGTATACTAGAAAATGTGATAGATGTCAAAGAATGGGTAGACCAAGCAAATCTGATGAGATTCCATTGTACCCTTAGATAGTGATCACTCCTTTTGACAAATGGGGATTATATTATGTGGGGCCTATAGGACAACATGGAAAACAAATATAGGCTTCACCCCATTTGATTTTTTGAATGGAAAGACTGCGATGATGCCAATCGAATTTGAACACAAAACTCTACAAACTAAAGTGGATTTAGGAATGGATATTTCTGAAGCATAAAGAGAAATAATCATGCAACTAAGTACTTTGGAAGAAATAAAGAGAGCAGCCCTACAACATACTGAAGTAGTGCAAAACCAGAGAATCAAGTGGCATGACCGATTTATCAAAGAAAATAAGTTCAAACCAAGAGATTAGGCATTTCTCTATGATTCTAGATACCAGGGCAATGCAAGAAAGTTGCAGATGAGATGGCTAGGACCCTATGAGATTGTTGAGGTCTTTCCCAATGGATTTGTCCAGCTTACCACAATTGACCCTGTCAAGTTTAAATTACTTATCAATGGTCATAGGTTATATCATAAGCCAACTTCTAAAGAAGAATTCTTGCAGTAGTTCACCAAGCACTCAAAGCTTCCTGCAGTCGAAGGCGGTAGACCTAGTGTCCCTCCTTTAGCGTAATTGAGGTATGTACTTTTCATAATAAATACTTCCACTTATGTGGAAGTACATTTCTCCATTATCCACCCATCTCTACCACCTTTCTCTCTCTTCCATCACTTCATTCCATCTCATTCCATTCCACCCCATCTTCATTCATTGCTCAATCCATTTTTTAGCAAGGTGAGCGTTACTTATCCACGATCTCTGAAGTAATATCTTACACATTCAAGTACGTGTGCATTAATTTCTATCTTTAATCATCTTTTAAGTACATTTATTTCATTGTTGTATGTTAGCATAGGTATTCATATAAATTCCATTATTTCTCATCAATCACCATCCCCATCTCACATGTGTGGACACATGTCCAAATTTAGGTTGGGGGGAGGGAAAAAAAAGACATGAAAATATTTTATTGTCCATGTGTCAAACCATATTAGCCTGCATTAGAATTTTAAAATGAGTTGGTTGCATGAGTGAAACAATAGTTACTGTAGCCGCCAATTCTTCCTATCATAACTTCCCTCTATCACTTATTTTCTTGCTATTTTTCCCTATCCTAACATTGAGTTGCAAACAAGAAGACAAAATAAAAGAAAGGAAATATAGTTGACACAGATACTGCAGAGAAGCACATCTAATCTTTAGAAGGGGAATTGCAGAAAAAGTTGAAAGGAGTTGTAGAGCATTTGTTTGATTGTAGACAATGGGAGGTGGGTTAGTTCAAAATGAACCCATGCTGCATGATATCTTACTGTAGACGTCTAAATTTGTACACTTAATTTATCCAAATTCATCCCCTTTCATCTTATTTTCGTAATACTGCTATTATTTAATTAATAGCTTTAATTCTGCCAAATCCCTAAGGTATTTAATCAATAATACCTTATCTCTTTAATCCTCCTTTCATCAAGTGAATTAAATAAATATGTTATTTATTTAATCCCCTTTATGTCACATTCTCCATCTTTTATTATCTAATCTTAATCCTTCTTCTAATCCCATCATTAGGATGTGCACATGCCTAATCCTTGATTAGGATGTGTCACATCCTCCAACTTTTGCAAGTTGGCCTCTAATCTCTCTTAGCCACCTAACCATCCTCTAATCCTTCACTAACTTGCCTAATCAACCTCTCAAGGAATTTTTAATTCCTTTTATTCTTTCAAGGAATATTAAATTCCTTTTCTCTTCCCCATGTCCTTTATGACATGTGTCCTTGGTCAACCTTATTAAAGGCCTTCCCCTTTTGGACAAGGCACTCCACTTCCCCATGTGAATTTTTAATTCACCTTTTAAACCCCCAAGGCACTCCAAAAGAATTTTTAATTCCTTCACTTCTCCCCCCCATATGAGATCTCCCCAAGAATTTTGAGGAACCCTCCAATTGTCCATCCCCCCTCCCCATGGGGACTTCAGGGCTATATTGTCAATTTTGTGATCATCTTGTGAGAGTTTTCAACTCACCTTAGCCCTACATCTTGATATTTGGTGGCTCAATCTTGGCCATCCATCTCTTCTAGGAATTCTCAAAATTCCTATAAATACCCCCTCTTTTCTCTCATTTGGGAGAGATCATTTTGCTAGCCAAACTCTTGCAGTTTTGTTTCTCATTCTACACTTAGCCATTTGCATGCATTTTTTCCAACTATCTTGCATCTCACACTTCACATCTTGCATCTATTTTCCATCCAAGGAGTATACACATCAAAGATCGAACAGCCAACCAAAGGATCGATTCGAGACAAGGTATAAAGTTTCATTTGTTGCTTTTATCTTGTGTTGTTTCCAACTTAGGCTAATCTTGAGGTGTGGGTTGTTTTGGTGTTATTTGCACTCTTTTACTTGCTGTTTATTTTCTAACACTCACATTCAACCTATCAAAAAGTCAAAAAATAAAATCAAAATCAAAATCAAAAAGTCAAAAAATCAAAAAAAATCAAAAAAATCAAAAATTCAAAAAAAAAATAAAAAATCAAAAATCAAAAATCAAAAAATAAAATAGTAGAGAGAAATAATCCATCCAATGGTGAAAACTTAGAAAACAAGCGCCTTGGATAAGTACCATGATGAAAACCTAGAAAATAGGTGTCATGCGTAAATCCCCATCTGCACTTGGGGGCAGCTTCCTGATATGCGTACCCTCCATCTGCTTTGCTTCCTGCTATGCTTTCGGCTATGCATCCATCTTCTTCCTATACATCCTTTTCATTCATCCCCTCCATCCTCCCTATCTTACACATCTTGCTTGGCATATCTCATTTATCCCAATCCTTCCATCCTCCTTGTGATCTTGATAACAATGGGGCAAACATATAAGCACGCTTTGGACACCTCTTAGCATACATTCCCCTCATCCGCACACTATCTCAACTGTCATTCACACTCATCTACCTTCCTGATCCACCTATCATGCTACCCTCAATCTCCCTTATCCATGCATCCTATCTTCATCCATCCCACTCTTTTATTTTCCTATCCTTCTCTATTGCATCCCTCATGCCTCCTCACACATGACATATCTAGAGTGGTGGCATCTATCTTCCTTTGTGATACAATCCTTGGAGACATCATTCATTCCATCAAATCACTCTCTAGCAGAGTCACCATCCCTATCTGTATCTCCTTATTGATATATCCATCTCCCCATCCTTATCTTTTATCCCTCCACACAATCCTTATATCCATCTTCCCATCCCTATCTTCCTATCCTTCCATCTAGTCACCTTTTCCTCATCCAAATCCTTATCCCTCTATCCAATCCACCCAAACAATCCTTTTCCTCCCCCCATCCTCTACCCTCATCCCATCTCATAATCCCTTGTCATTGGTATCTAGCTATAGTCTTTTCCCCACACAACCCAATTCCATCTACCTCATCATCATCACTTCTGCTTCTTTTACACATCTTTTCAATCTCCTATCCTTTCTCATCATTCATCTATTCGTCATCTCATCCTCCCAATTCATCTTTTGATGATTTGAATAACTATCCCATCCCCGAGCTTTGTCTAGTCACTATCCTCCAATCCAATCCAACAAGTCTATCTTGTCCCATCGTGTCGGTCCAATCATTTTATCCCCTTATCTAGGGTTATCTCTTCATCTTTTATCCATCATTTGTCGTCGGTCTTTTGTTGAACTACGTTGCCCCTGCTCTTTCTCGTAGGCAAGGTCGATCATTTGATCTGCCCCCGGGGTTCCATCATCGATCTTCATTGTCCACTTTGTCCCTTTATCGCCTATCATCAATCTTTCTACTTTGTCCATCTGATCCTTTATCATCTATCATCAATCTTCATATCTTGTTCCTATTTGTCTGTCTCATCTTTATCATCCATCGAGGTCTCCTATCTTGTGTCATGTCTCTCGTGTCGCGTCGTCAAGCTATGCCCTTATCTAGCTGCACTTTAACAAATGAGATTCACTTGTATCATCAAATCCAATTAGTTCTGAATATCTTGCGTCATATCAATCTTTTAATTTAGTATCCATCATCGGTCTCAACAGGATGCATCCTTCCTAACAGACCTCATCAATCCCATCCATCCTCTTGATTGATCCTATGGCAAAGGACGTTTGAAATTCATTGTGATCTTTTGATGCTTTTGGATTTTGTTTATCATTTGAGCTCCCTATCATCACTTGTCATCGTCACCTTGATCCATCATATCATGGTGTGCTTTGACTAGTCAACGTAGGGGTGTATCTTGATCTTTTATTTGTCTTCTCAGTTGTCCCACATAGTACCCACCAAGATCCCTAAGGTCTTGTGTTATGCTGGGGCATCCTTGTGTGCTTGTGGTTATCCCAATACCTCGCCCGACCAAGGTCACCATGACTTTGGGGTGTTGGGATAGCCTTCTTTTTTGTTATGTTTGTTTTATGCATTAGACACTAATCTGCCTTGGTTCTTCATACCTTGGCGTCTTGTGTCTTATGCTATAGCAAAAATCAGTGCTCTGACGATGGCAAATTGCATTTGGATTTCATTTCCTCTTCATCCTCTCGTCTATCAAATTCCCCCCCAATCCATTCATCCTTCATCATGCTTCCCCCCATCCATTCATCCTTCATCACACTCCCCTCCCAATCTTCCATCACATTGCATCATCTTCTTCAACTCCCCTTGCATCATCTCATCCATTTCGAGAGCCCACCCGTGTTCTCTTGAACCCACATGTCCTCTCGAGTGGGCATCATTCATCCCTAATTTTCATCATATTTTTCCCTTCCTAATCATTCAAAGGAATGACTGGGGCATCTTTCCCAATCTAACCATCTTCTTCTAGGTTCTATGTTTTAATATTCTTTGAAATGATGCTACTTCGTAACACCATCTCAAAGAGGGGCAAAATGTAGACGCCTAAATTTGGACACTTAATTTATCCAAATTCATCCTTTTCTTATTTTCGTAATATCGCTATTATTTAATTAATAGCTTTAATTCTGCCAAATCCTAAGGTATTTAATCAATAATACCTTATCTCTTTAATCCTCCTTTCATCAAGTGAATTAAATAAATATGTTATTTATTTAATCCCCTTTATGTCACATTCTCCATCTTTTATTATCTAATCTTAATCCTTCTTCTAATCCCATTATTAGGATGTGCACATGCCTAATCCTTGATTAGGATGTGTCACATCCTCCAACTTTTGCAAGTTGGCCTCTAATCTCTCTTAGCCACCTAACCATCCTCTAATCCTTCACTAACTAGCCTAATCAACCTCTCAAGGAATTTTTAATTCCTTTTATTCTTTCAAGGAATATTAAATTCCTTTTCTCTTCCCCATGTCCTTTATGACATGTGTCCTTGGTCAACCTTATTAAAGGCCTTCCCTTTTGGACAAGGCACTCCACTTCCCCATGTGAATTTTTAATTCACCTTTTAATCCCCCAAGGCACTCCAAAAGGAATTTTTAATTCCTTCACTTCTCCCCACATGTCCTCCACTTATTCTTTATTCTTTCCCATCTCCCCATGAGAATATTTGAGGAATTTTTAATTCCTCACATGTCCTCTCACCCACATGGGGACAAGGACCTCCTTTATGAGGAGATCTTGTCCAATCCCAAGGTACTTTGTACCCCCCTCCATGTCATGTACCATCCTTCCACCTCATGTCCACTTCACCTTTTAGGGCTATATCACATGCCACATGTCAAGATGTGAGGGCTTGTGAGTTCTCAACTCACCTTAGCCCTACATCTTGATATTTGGTGGCTCAATCTTGGCCATCCATCTCTTCTAGGAACTCTCAAAATTCCTATAAATACCCCCTCTTTTCTCTCATTTGGGAGAGATCATTTTGCTAGCCAAACTCTTGCAGTTTTGTTTCTCAATCTACACTTAGCCATTTGCATGCATTTTTTCCAACTATCTTGCATCTCACACTTCACATCTTGCATCTATTTGCCATCCAAGGAGCATACACATCAAAGATGGAAGGGCCAACCAAAGGATCGATTCAAGACAAGGTATAAAGTTCCATTTGTTGCTTTTATCTTGTGTTGTTTCCAACTTAGGCTAATCTTGAGGTGTGGGTTGTTTTGGTGTTTATTTACACTCTTTTACTTGCTGCTTATTTTCTAACGCTCACATTCGACCTATCACACTTACTACAGGATGCACAATGCCTAGCTGAACTTCAAAACTATGGATGGATAGAATAATTTTTGAAACTAGATTATTTTGATGAAGGCATTTCCCTTGAATTTTCCCAAACATTTTTGGAAGGAAAAGCCATAGTAAAAGGGTTAGAAGTTGTAGCAACAGAGGAAAGAATTGCAGAAGTTATAGGGCTACCTACTAATGGTGAAAATTACCCTATTTCTAGAGATGCCAAGTCAGCTAGGGCTGAATTCGCAAAGCCAAACGATCCCCCATTGACCATAGACAAGTAGGGCACAAAAAGAATGTCTCTTCCTGAGCCATGGAAGTAGATAGCTGTGTATTCCATCAAATACATTACTTGCAAGGGTCACTAATCAAACTTGCATTCTATCCACTCCAATATTTTAAACCACATGAGACACAGGAGGAGGATGAATGTACCCAATGTGCTATACAATCTCCACTCAATCATGGTGGAAAAGACCTAGAAAGGTAGGGATAATTTTTTTCCCACCATTGCCTAATTAAATTTCTAGTTGAGAAATATTTGGATGATGTTTTCGAAATGAATTGGGAAGAGTTTATTAAGGTTGATCAATATTATTGCTAGGAGGATTCTGTCAACATTGAACATTTGCCACCTAGGGCTACACATCGATCTCATAGGTATAGCAGGAGGGTAAGCATGGTCGAAGCCATTCATAGTGCTTCAACCTTTGGCATTAGCTCTAGCATGAATCCTCCTATAGCAAAGGAAACCATTGAAATTAGTTCTTCTGGAACAAAGAACTCAGAAAAAGAAAGCTCTTCCTTAGACTCTGATGATGATGAAGTTCCACTCAAAACCCTCATGAGAACTAGGCTACAATAGAGGGAGGTAGAAATAAGGAAAGGAAAGGCTAAAATATAGCATGTAGAAATAAAAGTACCAAGCCCAAAAAAGAGGAAATTTGATACTATTCCTTCTGCAACCAAAGGAAGATGTGAAGGACCTACTAGGGAATCAAGGCTAGTCGACCCTGTCCAGAAAATACCTAAACCTAATGAGACCCCACATGAGGACCTTGAAGCTCTAATGGAGCAGGAGTGTGTTGAAAAAGAAGAAGGCATATTTAAGGGAGCAACAAACATAACACTAGTTGATTTTGCTAGCATTGCAGAGGAATTGAAGGAAAATCAGAACTTCCTACAACATGAAGTCTTGTAGCAACAAGCAGAACTAGAGCAGGAGTTCGTGCAACAACAAAAAGATTCCCTATAATGAAAGAAAGAAGAAAAAACACCCTTACAACCAGAGATAACCGGATATCTTGAGTCCATGCAAATAATGCCATATACAAAAATTCTAGTATGCATTCATAATCCTCCTAATTTTTTAGTACATGTAGCGATTTTGAATCTTTGTACATAAATACAAAGAAGGGAGGAAGAATGGAAAAAGGAAAAATGGAAGTTAGAAGAATAAATTCAAAAGAAGGATGAAGAAATTGAGGAGAAAAATGTAGAAATTGCCACCTTGAAGCAAAGGATAGATGATATGGCAGCTTTGGCACCAAAGATTTTGGAATGTAGAGAACCCCAAAGGATTTGTGCTCTGCTCCTAAAAGAGAAGTGTCTCTCTTTTAAGATGTCAAGACTTGCCTCAGGTTTGAATCCTTTTATTGATACCCCTATAGAATTTTTCAATGCTTACAAGATTTCCTCCCCTGAAATGAAGAATTTGTTATGTGAATTTTATTTGCATAATTATGCTATCACAAAAGACCATGAATGGAACCCACTATTATATGTTGAACATATTCAATTGAGAGCATTCATTTCTTGGGTGCAAAATGAAATTAGTTGGGGACAACAACATGGTGTTTATAAAAAATTTGATTCTGATATCCCTTTTCATGTTAGAGCTGAATCAAATAACCCAAGGGATATTTACAGAGAATGGCATAGAATGTTGCTCAAATTCTGCCATAGTGATATTGCTGCAGAAAGGAAGAGATGGGATATATTTGACAGATTGGGAGGATTCTATTGGGATCCTGACTCATGCGCTGCAGCCACTAATGTTGGAAAGCTCTCAGTTGCAAATTTTAGAGCTTTGAGGGTAAGTGCACAAAGTTGAGTCCACGAAACATGGAATTTTTTGCCTTAGCCAAAAAATTGAAATCGGCTTTGCAAAAATGAGATCCCTATTTTAATAAATGGGATCTTGATTTTTAAAAATTGAGATCCCAATTAGCTTCGGGATCCCAAGCCTAAACACGAAATGAGATCCCAATTTTTAAAATTTGGGATCCCATTTCCTATAGGATCTCGAACCAATGGAGAAGGAATGGGATCCCAATTACTACGAAACGGGATCCCGATTTATAAAAATCGGGATCCCGTTTTGTAGAAATTGGGATCTCGTTTTATAATGCTATTTATTTTTTTAAAAACAAATAGAGTTCATTTTATAGCGGATGGGATCTCGAGTACAGGAAACAACGACCCCCACAAATAGCTACAAGTACCCGCCCATGCCCCATTTTTTTGCATTTTTCCATTTTTTTATTGAAATTGTGAAGAAAATAAGTGAATTTAGCATGTTTTTTTTAATTTATTTCACGTTTTGAGCATTTTTTTCCTATTATAGTAGAAATGAGTAATTGTAAAAATAGATGAAAAAGTGCAATGAAACCTAAATATTTTTTAATAGAAATGAAAAAATGAACCTTGAATTGTGTTTTACAAACAAAATTTAACTTTTGAAACCTAAATTGTTCGATTAAACCAAAAAAAAAAAAAAATTGAAAACCCTAATTGAAAGAAAACAAAAAAATTGCATTTCAAAACCCTAGAAATTGAAATGAAATAAAAAATTGCATTTAGAAACCCTAATCAAGCTTTTTGAAACCCTGAATTCAAATCAAATGAAAAAAATTGAATTTGAAAACCCTAGTTTGAACTGAAACGAAAAAATTGCATTAAAAACCCTAATTGCTTAGAAATTGAAACCCTAAATTGAATTGGAACAAAAAAATTTGTTAAAACCCTAAATTGAAATCGAACAAATCATTTTGATTTTGAAAACTAGGTAATTTCAAGCTCAAAAAAATTCATTTGCAATGCTTAAATGTTTTAAATTTTATTTGCATTGTATGGAAAAAACAATATGTTAAACTTTAGTTTCAATGTTAAATTATAATTAGATTAGAAAACAATATGTTAAAGAATAGTTAAAATTCATAAAGTTTATCAATGTTTGTTTGCAAATTTAGTTAGAAAATTCATAAATCTAAGCACGTACAATCGATTCCAATTGGCACTAACTTGCAAGTCTAAATTATTCCAAAGGGCCACCCAAACTTCACCCTAAGTTTGCTAAACCCTAGACCCTGAACTATAAAATCTAAACCCTCAACACTAAAGCATTTGAATTTTGTCTTAGGACCTTAAAATGAAATTTGGTTTCCTTAAAAAACCCTCTATTGTCACCATTTAGTAGAGCTTTTTTAATTTTTTCACTTATTTGAACACATAATATAAAACCTTTTGGTTTCTACAAGTTTATGAAGAGTGGATTATCACTCTCTATGACACTTAGACATGATCATTAGGGATCTAAATCATTGGAAGAAAACTTTATTCTATTATATCCACAAGATAGGAGAGCGCGAGTGAGAGTGCTATGGGTAAAGTTTCTTTCATTGGACATACCTAAAATTATGTAGGTTCAATGTCAAGAATGGGTCTATTTGGTAGATTTATGAAAACTATTATGAATATCTAGAATACCATAAAAGTATAATTATTGCAATTCAAATTGGAAACACTTGGGTATATATCATATGAAATTTAAATCTAGTAAGGTGTCTGTTATATAGGAGAGTTGATAATACATGGGAAGAGGTTTGTATGGGAATATATGTATTAAGATACACATACCATGACCTCTATAGGATTTTTAAGATGTGATCCTAGATAATAATCCACCCATCCTCAATCATAATGGATTCTTTAGCAATTAAGAGAGATTCAATAAACATAAAATTACCTATATTTTTAGACCAAGATGGAAGCATTTAACACCTAAGGTACACCTATTACATGGGAAAGGGAGGAGGTACATGATGATAGGTTGGAGGAACTATGCTATTATTACAATAGAGATAGGAGGAGGATTCATATTATGCTCCTATAAATAAGAGCTTAATTTAGAAGATTAAAAGAACTAGATAATAACAAAGGAAATAATTCTATAGAGGGAGTGAGTGGGATTGTTGTAAATATACAAGAAGAAAGATGAAGGTCCCAACACCTATATAGAGTCCTACACGAAATACACCAATCTAGGAACTTCCTAGAAGGATCAAGATCCATGTGAGTAGCCTCTTTTTACTTTTGTTTCTTCTACATATGTATATTTATTCCTTTATTATGTGATTAAAATTATGTATGATATAACTTATTCATAAGTGATTACAAGTATAATTATTAAAATATTTCATATTTATTTTGATATCCTCTAATGTAGGAGGAAATTTTTACTTGTTTTGATAGATGTATGTTATTTTTGTGATATGTATAGATTGATTCATTATGATACCTTTTTTTATTAAAGGGGTAAACATTTTTGACCTAGAGCTAGATGAAACCAATGAGGCCATAGTATGACTAAATTTAGACCTCTCTAGACATCTAGATCCCCTTAAGCCATCCTATCACCCTAAATCGTAAATCAATTTCTTAAGGGGTCCCAATATGAAATTTCTTAAGGGGATCAAAGAAGTTCTTGAAATTTGGTGAAGTTGCCCAAGGCAACCAAATTTAACAATAATAAGATCATGCAAGATTATAATATGAATTAGATTTCATGATCTAGGTTGGTCAGTTGAAACAAGAGTAGATCTCAATCAACTATTCCACAAGAAAATTTTCTTCACTAACTTGCAAGTTCATTATATTCCAAGGGGCACCAAAACTTCACCCTAAGTTTTGTAAACCCTAAACCCTGAACTCTAAAATCTAAACCCTAAACACTAAACCATTCATTTTGTCCTACTTGACCTTAAAGTGAAATTTGGTTGTCTTAGGAAAATCCACCAAATTTCATTCCCTTATGCCATGTAATTTTGTCATAGGATCTTACTACATATATCCCCTTAAGTTATCCTATTACCCTAAATCCTAAACTCTAAACTCTAAACCCTAAACCCTAAACCCTAAAGCCATCATTTTTTCTTAGGCTCTTAATGAAATTTGGTTGCCTTAGGAAACTCCACCAAATTGCATTCCCTTATGTCATGTAATTTTTTCCTAGGATCTTACTACATGCACATCCCCTTAATCAATCCTATTACCCTAAACCCTAAACTCTAAAGTATAAACCCTAAACCCTAAAGCCATCATTTTTTCTTTAAAGGCTCTTAATGAAATTTGGTTTCCTTGGGAAACTTCACCAATTTTTATTCACTTGAGCCATGTCATTTTCTCCTAGGACCTCACTAGACGTAGATCCCCTTAAGCCAACTTTTCACCCTAAATCATAATTCAATTTCTTAAGGGGTCCCAATATGACATTTCTTAAGGGGATCAAAGAAGTCCTTAAAATTTTGTGATCAAAGTTTCCCCAGGCAACCAAATTTAACAATAATAAGATCATGAAAGATTATAATATGAATGTGATTTAATGATCTAGGTTGGTCAGTTGAAACAAGAGTATATCTCAATCAACTATTCCACAATAAAATGTTCTTCACTAACTTGAAAATTCATTATATTCCAAGGGGCACCAAAAGTTCACCCTAAGTTCTATAAACCCTAAACCCTAAACACTAAACCATTCATTTTGTCCTACCTGAAATTTGGTTGTCTTAGGAAAATCCACCAAATTTCATTCCCTTATGCCATGCAATTTTGTCATAGGATCTTACTACATATATCCCCTTAAGTTATCCTATTACCCTAAACCCTAAACCCTAAAGCCATCATTTTTTCTTAGGCTCTGAATGAAATTTAGTTTCCTTAGGCAACTCCACCAAATTTCATTCCCTTGTGCCATGTAAATTTTTCCTAGGATCTTACTACATGTAGATCCCCTTAAGCTATCCTATTACCCTAAACCCTAAACCCTAAAGCCATCATTTTTTTCTTTAAAGGCTCTTAATGAAATTTGGTTGCCTTGGGAAACTTCACCAAATTTTATTCACTTGAGCCATGTCATTTTATCCTAGGGCCTCACTAGACGTAGATCCCCTTAAGCCATCTTGTCACCTAAATCATAATTCAATTTCTTAAGGGGTCCCAATATGACATTTATTAAGGGGATCAAAGAAGTTCTTAAAATTTGGTGATCAAAGTTTCCCAAGGCAACCAAATTTAACAGTAATAAGATCCTGCAAGATTATATAATATTAATAGTTAATTGTATTTTCATTCAAGTAACATGTTCCTTAGACATAAATGAGGCTTATATATTTTATCATTTGTATTCAATTATTTAAGGCCATTTATATTGGATGGTTTAAAGGTATTTCCTAAACATGTATCTTACATCTTGAAATTACAAATCTAATGCAGGTTCACTCATATCTTAAAGATCACATGGATCCATTCAATAATATTCACAATCCATCTCCACGCCATCCATCTCCACCACCTTCACCTCCACCTCCACCCACTCCACCTCATAACCCCCCACCTCCACCACCTAAAATCAATGAACATGCTCATTTCCAAGCACAAATCAATGCCAATGTTAGAACCATCCAAGATCAAATCAACATTATTCAAAATGAAGAATGTGTCGCACCTCCTATGAGGATGTTTGCATCTAGGATGAAAACCCTTGTTGATGTTGTTAGGGATATGGATGGGATCTTACATGAGCATCGACAATGGCTAGAGGAGAGAAGAACTTCTGATTCTAAAAAGGAAAACACAAAGAAATGAAGAGATGCAGTAGAGAGCCACAATAGTTTCTAAATTAAGACAATGATCTTAAATAGTTATGAATTTATGAATTTGGTGAACGATGGATATTTTGTGTGATGAATTTATAAATTTGGTTGGATGGAATTTTTAGTGACATGAATTTATGATTTTGGTTCTAGATCGATATTTTTAGTGACATGGATTTATGAATTTGGTGGAATTTATGAACTTATAATGAATAATATATAATAGTATATATTTTATGACGATCTACTAGGTCATGATTTCTCCTACTGAAAAATTGTAATATATATATGTGTGTGTGTGTGTTAGACATAAAATGAGCTTTTGTGAATGTTTCAAGTTTATTGTTTAGTATGTATGTGCATGTATTAAAAATTTGCATATATAGTTCTTAAATTTTGAAATTTGTATGTATGTACATAGTTTAGTTTAATGATTTGTACACATGCAAATTATGCATCATATTTTTTATTTTAAATGTACATGTACATACATTTAATTTTTAATTTTGTATGGACATGCTCTTGAGTTGAACAATCAATGTATATATATGTGCATTTCAATTAAATATATGATCTTAATATATATGTTGCTCATCCTATTTCAATTAAATATATGATCTTAATATATTTATGCACATCCTATTTTGTATGATTTAATGCAGGTGCACATTTATATCAAACATATCATGGATGATTTTAACATTGATGATATCATCAATCCACCACCTCAGCCATAGCCACATCCACCTCCCCTTCACCTAATATGCCACATCCAACACCTATCGCATCTTATGAGGATCACTTGAGAGCATGTATAAATGATCAAGTTTCATCCTTACAAAATCAAATCAATGCTATGCAGAGTCAAGCATTGATTTCTCCACATGTGAGACATTTTGCATTTGTGATGCAAAATGTTGTTGATGCCATCAGGATGATCAATTTTAATCTTGATAGGCATCGACAAGAGAGAGAACAAATGATACAATTTTATTCCAATGGTCTCTCTTACAAACAAATATTATACCTTAAAATAATGAAATCCCATCTAGCCCCCTACTTTCCTAACCCCGTTACTCAACAACCCATTCCACCCAACAAATCTAGAATATCCATCAGGTGGTGCATACATCCGCAGATGAGTGCACATTTTTGGGATTGATGGTATATGGTTTTTGATAGTCCCCCACATGCTAATTCGGAGTGCCCATTGTATTTTTTGAGAAAAATGTATGTAGAGTTTGTTTTGGAGAAAAATCCCAATTATTTTGATTTTAGATCATTTTAGGATGTTGGTGGTGGCATGCCACAATAGAGGTTAGGGGCAAGGGTTGATCCCCGATGCCCCGTGCATGCACAACCCCTTGTTTTTAGTCCTATTCCTCCCATTCTCACACCTGTACATCACTGAGCTCTGGTCTTAGCATTAGGTTCCCTTAGTACACTCGCAGTAGACCTTGATCAACATGCTTTTGCGATAGTGGGTGGGGAGCATAGAGACGATGATGATGGAGGAGTTTTTTATGGAGCTAGTCTGAGTACCACTCCAGGAGTGTCGAAGCTCGTTCCCCATATATGTACTAGTTGTCATCAAGTATGTTATGGACCTGATTAGGCCACACCTAGTTCAGGTGGACAGGGAGATTCTGGTGATTCGTCTGGTCGCATCAGTTCATTTGTAGAGTTTCTTATAGCAGACCATCACCCTGAGGACACTACAACACAGGTATAAATATGCATCTAGATGTACGTTCATTTTATAAGAATTTTGATGGATGTATATATCAAAGAAAATTTTGCAATACATTTTAACGATCAAATTGTTTGGTGTACAAATGACACTTGGGGAAATCATCTATTCCACAAGTACAAACATCGACACCGGTCATACTCGACAACCCTTATGGTGTATTTTGATTTCAATTTTTAAAATTATATATGAAATCATAAATTTAACTTGAGTTTTAAATTTATAATTGAATCACATATATGTTTGAAATATTTATGTTGGTTTAGGCGATTCAATCGGCATCCACATCAATTCCTCTTGAGGGATTTTCAAGCACTCCTCCACTATCGAGCATCATAGATCAGGGCCAGGTACATTCATATTGTAAATTTGTTTAAAGTTTACATTAGTATAGTTAAAATTTTATGAGTTTTGAATTCACTAGATATATGAAACGCATGCATGTGTACACTTGTAAATATTATAAGCGTTAAATTTCTATGTACATGTATGTCTAGGTTGATACCACAATAAGAATGGGCATCGGGAAAACATTTGATGTTGCAGCTACTCGTGAGGCCACTGATTTCTATTTTGTTTACAAAACTTTCTACACAAAATGTGCAGACTTGAATATATATATATATATATATATATATATATGTAAACCTAATTCAATTATACATGCTTTAATTTTGATCTTGTAGGACTTTGTTAGTGCAACTTTCAGCCCTGGCCCAGACATAGTTACACCACCAGGAGGACATGTAGAGCAGGCTCCAGATCAAATGGTAATTTAAACTTTTTATTATATTTAAAGTCAATTATAAATTTTAAATTGAATATATACATAATATGAAATTTGTTACATATTCTTTTTCTTTTATAGCATGAGACACATCTTGTAGTTGAGCATGTACAAACATGTCCTAGAGAAGAGCCTGGTGCACAACCTCAAAATACGGTACAATTAAAATATGATAAATTATAAATTAAATTGAGTTAAAAAAAATTAATTGTAGAGTTGTACATCTAATTTCAAATTTCTTTGTCTTGTTTATGTAGATTGATTTAGAGAATTTAGAGGTTGCTTCAGGTGCACCAGATCATCCATATGCAGATATGATGGTAATTTAATTTTATGATGGATTATAAATTAAATTGTCATTAAATCATTTTTCATTGTCTTACATCTGATTTCATCTTTCTCTTGTACAAAGTGTTTCAGGTCATCCACATAGTCCGCATGGTGTGAAGAGATCTCTTGATCACAGAGACAGTACATGACCTAGAAACATGTGATTTTATGTGTTATATTTGCTTATTTCATGGACTATATTTCTTGTTTCTCATGTACTCTGTTTGACTTTATATTTCATGGCTCAAGTACTTAGTTGGAATTTAGTTCACGAGTTGTACTTTGGACTTTATTTCATGCGCTTAATATATTGGTTTCATGCACTTAATATGTTACATAAATTATGGACTTTATTATTGTTTGAAATTTTAATTTACACATGTACATTTATGCATTTTATGTTCATAGTCAAGACATTAATATAGGACATTAATGTGAAATTTAGTGATCTCATACATGATATTAATATAGCACATTTTAATATTTATACTTTACAAATTTAGTGATTTTATACATGATATACATGATATGTACATTCAATAAATAGTGATAATTACTCAATGAACTTATTCAATTCACGCCAATCAATAATTATTCAATAAATAATAATTTACAAACAAAAGCAATCTATTTATATACCAGAAAGGATAAAGTTTTAAGAAATAAACAATACCATAGAAGATTAGAGAATAAAAGCATTAATCAATTCTATAAATAATAACATCTAACACTAATTTATAAGTTGTCAAAACAAATAATGACATTTGAAGGGGTTGTCTAAAAAGGTCATAATAGAACGTCTTAAGGGGATGTCTTAAGGGGTTATAATACATCTTAAGGGGATGACTTAAGGGGTCTTAAGGGGATGTCTAAAGGGGTCATAGTAGAATGTCTTAAGGGGATGTTTTAAGGGGTCTTAAGGGGATGTCTAAAGGGGTCATAATAGAACGTCTTAATTAAGGGGATTGCTTAAGGGGTCTTAAGGGGATGTCTAAAGGGGTCATAATAGAACATCTTAATGGTATGTTTTAAGGGGTCTTAAGGGGATGTTGAAAGGGGTCATAATAGAACATCTTAAGGGGATGTCTTAAGGGGTCATAATAGAATTTCTTAAGGGGATGTATTAAGGGGTCATAATACAATGTCTTAAGGATATAATTGATTTAACAATAATGTATGCATGATATTTAGTGATTATACAATTAGACATAAAGTTTCAAAGTAGGAAAACATGCACATTTAACAAACAAAATATATAGAATATTGATTTGATACATAGAAGTACATAGAGTATGTTTAATTCTATAAGTATGTATGTACATATATGTCATCTCAAAACAATGTTTACAAAATTTGGATATGCCATCTCAAGAACATCTCAAACTTGTGCTAGAATGTAGTAGGTCTTCACACCACCTGATATCAAAAAGGTACAAGCAATATCAATGAAATCATCAAAACATACATATTTTAATTTATATAAAACTATCTATATGTACAGAACTCAAGTACCTGCATTTAAAAGTATTCCACACATGTTTGTAGGTTGAATCCAGGCATCCTCTCCTTTTTGTTTCAAAGTATGATATCAATGCAATGATGGCTTAAGGATACAAAAATGACAATAAATCAATTTTAACTATTAATGTCCAAGCAATATCAATATGTAATCAAAACATGTATTTAAATATAATTTAACTAATAATTACCTATTTTTACCAAGTATTCCATGTTGTCTAGGTTGAATCTGCATGGACTAGATCCTTTTGTGATTATGCCTTAAGGATGTATAAAAGGAAAATTTAAATCAATTTCAACTAATAACACACTTGACCAATGTCAAACATGTATTTAATGTATTTAAAAGGACAAAATAAAACTAAAACTATATTTACCTGTATTTACTTATTCCATTGTACCATCTGCATCCTCTCTTTTTTGCAATGCATCTATGATTGCCTCATGCTCTTCCATAGAAATTGACCATAACACTTTTTTTGAAGGTCTTCCACGATACCGCTCTAGTTTTATATTTGTTGCCACCACCAAATGTGAATAATGTATAATCTTTTTATGTGTTTCACAGTCTTCAAATGCAGGTAGACCATTCTTTCTTCTCAAGTATTTTCATATCCAAGTGCCAACAACCACCACCGATCCTATTGGAAAACATGTTCAAAAACCATCATCAAATAAGTTCTCAAATTTTTCTTAAGGGGATCAAAGACTTGTTCTAAAAAATTGCTTAAGGGGATCTAAAACTTGTTATCAAAATTTGCTCAAGGGGGTGTCTTAAGGGGATCACCATACCTGTTGGATAATGAAAGCCATCATCATCTTCTTGAGGCATTATTAACTTATGTTTAGTTTCCACACAATGAGCCAACCAATATTTTGTTTTCTCTTCATTCCCCTTAGGTGCAATAATAGCATACACATGTCCTGCCAACAAAATTCAATTTAATAACTTGTGCATATCCATATAAATAATTTAGTATTACAAAATAACTTAATAAAGTGAAATAAATTGAATTAAAATTACCTTCTTGTACAAGGTCTGAAACATGGTCATAATCTTCAGATGCAAACAGTTGATCATTTTCTTCAATAGTTCTTTGATATTGATTATGTGTTGCAGCAGGTGTCAACAATCTTTGCTCCCACTGTTCAACCCATTCTGTATTTTCACATGCTTCCCAATCTCTTGAGATACAAAATTGGGAAAAACATGTAAGCTCCCTTGTCCAAATAGTCCATGTGCTTGTTGCCGCACTCCTAAATGAATGCCATTTAGTAGATCCATTGATTTTCTCACAATCAACTCTAGGTACAATGTTCTCTTCTTCCACCAACCAAAAGAATCGATGAACTGTCGAGTAATCACTCAAACTAGGTGTAGATAATCTTCTATTACACCAATCCACAATCTCACATGCATCTTTAAATTTTACTGAATCCTCGAATTTTAATTGGTCTCTCGCAAGAATTCTTTTGACACATGCACCAGCTCCATCATGTTCTCCTTTACCATGCCGAGCTTCAAAAAAACTCCATATATGTTGGACATTAAGTTCCTTGTGAACCCTACTTAGCCAATAGAACATTTGAGCATTCTTGAACTGCCACGTACAATTATCTGACCATATGAGGTGTTCTTTCATCTAGATTCCTCTTTCTCTTAATTTTCTATAAAATATACTGAAACAGTATTGAACAAACTATGATGAGTGTAACCAATTGTCACTCAAATAAAAATGATACTCCCTAAAAACTTTTCTATCATCCTTAGTGCTATCATCTACATGTCTATAAACAATATGGACAAACATAGCTACTTGCACTGAATTATAATATTGAGATTGAATTTCCTCTTGTGGAGCAAGAGTATAATTCTCCACAAAATCAACCACTGAAATTATAGTACCAATTGGAAATGTGTTTCTACATGCGCAAAATTGGCCATCAAGCCATCGAGCATGTTCAGAGTGCATGACATATTTTGGTACAATTTTATTCTTAAATTCACTCATAAATGCATGCACACTAACATTTTTTGTAACTAAATCACAACGCTTTCCTATTTTTCAATCTTTTAAAGAATAGTGAACATTCCTAAATCTTTTGACATCTACTAACTATTGTCCAAAATCATGATCAACACTTTCATGCAAATAAATTCTTAAAAATGAAAGATTTCCACGGTTAATGCATTGTCCAGAAATAAAAGAACTTAAATAAAATAATTTATCATTAGATTTTTTACAAAAAAAACCTAAAATAAACTTTCTTATTGCTTCAGGTGGCATATCAATACCACAATCTTGTATAATCATGTTAGTATGCAAGGTACAATGTATATATCGAAAAACATCATAAAAATTATGAAATTGAACATGTATTTTACAACAACAAGATATTCGTTGATTATTAATTTTTACATACCAAGGTTTACATTTTTCAAAAGACCTTTGACTTATTTTAATATTACCAGGTAACATTGAATCGCTACAAAATTTTCTATAAAATTTAGTTTGTGTTGTATCTAATAGGTGTTTTGAGTGAGGATCGCGAACTTTGGAGCCCACCCTTAATTTTAAAACATCTCTAGCATTAGATGAAACCCTAGTATTATCATGCCAATTATTTTCGATCAAAGATTTAATTTCAACATTCAATTTTATATCAGACCTCAGAAGTCGCCCACTGAAACTCCAACATTGATTGATAGGATCATTTTCTATACTTTCTCTTCTTTTTGCCGCTCTTAGTAATGTTTTAGGATGTGTTTTTAAAACTTCACTAATATTTCTTACCATTCTTTTATTCAAATTTTCTTTATTAACTATAGCAGTTGTTATAGCTCTTCTTGTTGCGTTTTTATCTTTAGATCAACTATTTTTCCCAATAGATTGAATGGCACTAGCAATAGTAGACATAACATGTTTTAATAATTTATTTTTTCCTTTTAGTTTAACATAAAAGCCTAACCTTTTCATTACTTTCCTCATTTTTTGCATTCTCATCAATTGCTTCATTAGTTGACATTAAAATGCAATTTTTTTACGATAAAAGAATTTGCTGTATATTCTATTCGCATGTGTTCTTATTTTCCTCCAAGAAATTTGACCAGGAAGATTATCGAAAACACCACTTCCAATGTTTAAAAAAGTATTTTCATTAAATTCAACATCACATTCTAGATTTTCATCTTCATTTTCATCTTTATCTTCATTTTCATTTACATTTTCATTTTCATTTTCTTCAACAAAACGGTTTCATTTTCATTTTCATTTTCATCAAAAATACAGGTTTTGTTTTCATTTTCAAGAAAATGATCATTCTGATTTTCATTTGCAACAAAATATTTTTCTTTTTTTTTTCAACAAATTATATAAAAGTTTCATCTCTCTGAATATCATCAATGTCAACATAATTAAGTCCAACATCTTGTAAAACTTCTACATACAAATTTACCATTTCACTAACATGTGGATTCGAAGACGTACCTAGATTTTTGCATATTGAAATATTCTCCATAGCATTCAAAGAGGGATTTGAAGACATAGTAGGACTTGTTTGTATAATCATATTCTTCTCCAAATTGACTCCTTGCAAATTAGCTTCATCTACAACCATGGTATCCTCAATGTTTTCATCATCAATAGTTGTGGAATTGGTTGCTCCACCATCATTCATTGATTTCATTATCATTCTTCTTTCTCTTTGTCTTTGTCTCTCCTTCTCTCTATTTGCTTCAACTTCTTGAGGAGTCAATGTCTTCCTTCTCTTATTACAAGCTTTATCTCCCATGATTATAAAATTCTCAAGCACAAATGAATGTTAATAGTGAAATACTTTAAAATATTCAATCCAAATTGGAAGTTGAATACCTATTAGGACAAAATTCTTCCTCTTGTGTTCCTCAAAACAAGTAGAAAACTAGGACAATTCCACTTTAAAATTTGTTTTCTTAATGCCTCCTTTGAAAAATTCAATCCATATTGCAAATTGTTGACCTTTTGTTCCTCCAAACAAGCACAAAAATAACACAATTCCACTTCAAAAATGGTGTAGATGATGCCTCGTTTGATAAAATCAACTAAAAATCAAGTTCACCACCTGTAAATACAATAGATCATGAAAAATAGTTTACTTTTACCGCTCTCGGCCGTACATGTGAAGTTGCAGACTTCACAATAATTTTTTGCAGTAAATTTAAATAAAACAAATAGGATCCCATTTATAAAAACCGGGATCCTATTCTATAATCGGGATCTCGTTCTCCGATATTCAATATGGGGAGCATTGGAAGGGAAACGAGATCCCATTTATAAAACGGGATCCTGTTTCCCTCCCAACGGTCCAAATATTATAAACTAAGGAATGAGATCCCAATTATAAAACATGATCTCGTTTAATAAACAGGATCTCGTTTTATGATCGGGATCCCATTTTTTAAAATTTGAATTTTTATTTGCTTTTTGGTCGGGTTTTTTCCTAGGATTTTGGTTTGGGAAAAGCATTGTAAATCTGAACCTAGGCCTTCAACCTGGTTTGACCTACAAGTTGAAGGTCCTAATAATGTCAGAGAAAAATACTGTATTTGAACATACGGCTGATGACTTTTTGAAGAATTTTTTTATGAAATTAAAACCCATTTTAGATGAGACAATGCTGATTCTAAATATGTAATTTGTTTTGCAATTGGATTATTTTTTCTATTTTTCAATTAATTTCTAATAAAATTGGTCCATAAACTTTAAATATTAGGGTTTTTAATATTTTAATAACTTTTGATCAACATACCATTTTGACAAATGGATTGCATGAGAACAAACTTCAGACAATTCTTTTCAATTTAAAAAAAATAAAAAAATTATAAGTTTAAGTCATCTTATGCATGTCGTACATGACGATTTTTCAAAACGACAAATCTGCCTAATAAAAATTTAACAAAAAAAAAAATTCAATAAAAAATTGCAAAAAAATATCAAGAACAAGCTTCAATGAGTCACAAATCTTTTCCCAAAAGGATTTAGAAAAATATGATAATTTAAGTCAAAATATGGATGTTGTACATGTGCATGGTATAGTAAAAAAAAAGTGACTTTTAAATAGTGGTTTTTAGAAATTCCTATTGAAACTTAATTTGTACAATCTGGGTATTGAAATAAATTACATATTTGGAAACTAGACTCTGAGCACTAAATTTTATGATTAGTTACCCTTTTAAAGATTTCATCTCTAAGTGCTTCAATTTTTAAGGTCAAATGTGTCAAATTTTGAAAATCAGGAAAAACACTTCCACTTTTTGGTCAAAAGTGGACTCAACTTCTTGCACACACCCTTGACCAAGCAAAAGAACAACTCTTCCCCACCTGGAGGACCAGCAAAACGTTAGGTTGGGGGAGTGATGAGCCTAGTTTTTGGTCTAGTTTGGGTAAAATCTATAGTCTATTTTCTCATTAATGTCATGGATTTTGATGCTTAAGTGTTGGCATTGGCATAATGTTTCCCTAAAATAATTGACATTTGACATTACCCTATCTCTGCAGGCTTTAATGATATTTGGCATAATATGTGGGTCATCTATGTTGATTTTGCATGTGATTAATGAGTGTTTCTTAGAGTGGTTATTGATGTGTAGTTATTATGCATACTAAACTTGGAATGCAGACTTATACATCAAGTTATGGAGGACACCGCCAGTTGGGCATGCACCATAACATCCAGCTGAGACGCTGCTCCATGTCAAGGAAGTTGGCATCAAAGATTCTTCATGCAACTGAATGTAACCACCTTGCAATGGACCTTAATTATGGAGCATGCATGGGCATTACTGCTATGCTGAATTTGTGCTTGACTTGCATGTTTAACTGGATTCCATGTGCATGTAACCACCATTGCTCTAGTTTTCCCTGCTTTCCCTAAATGGTGTCCTCGCAACCATGGAGTTGATTTCCTTGTTAGCTATAGTATAAATAACAATTTGGTGCTACTTCTTCAGGAAGTTGCATGATTCTATATTGTACACTCATTTTAGTAATACAGATACATTACTCTTTGTATGCATGATTTATAGTGAATAAAAATAAAGTTCTAAGTTTGAACATTTGAGTTGTTGTTAGTATAGAGGATACTTATCCAAGGGGGCCCACTTGGTGAGTAATATGTTCTCTTAGTTTAGCATTAGCTTAGTATTACTTTTCATTTGATAGTTTAAAATCTAGCATTGACTATTCCTGTAGCCACTAGAAGTCCATTCTATGTCTATTCCTACAGCCAAAGTAGATAGAGTAGTTCTTGTTTGTTGCTTAGACCTTTCATTCTTGCTTTTCATTTCAGTTCAACATTGTTGTTGGTTGATGCTTAGTATTTGGTTTACTTCCTTTTCAGCAATTCACTTTCAACATTGTGTTTTTAGCTATAGGACACAATGACTACTTGAGCCCCTAGTGCACATACAGTGCTGACCCATTTCAAGTTCATGTCCCTAGGTTAACAAGTTAAATACACTTTCATAGTGCTTGAATGAATATTCAGGTTAGAAGCCCCATAGAAGCCTAGTTATGAAATCATTATAGGAGGCATACAATGAGCACTATAATGTACTTCTACCACTCTACAAATCCTAAGTTTTAGTTTGGGCTAAGAAAATTGTATTTTGGAGTCAATTGTAATACCCCCCATGTTGCTAATACTTTTGCTACTATTTGTTACTCTTATGTGTTAGCGTGATACTGGTTTGTGAATGTGACTAGCTCACTGTCTTGGTGTGTGGATGCATAGTTTGATTGATTGAGGATTATGTTACTTCAGTTGATGACATTATGATTACATTGGATTGTGATGTTTAATTTGATTCAGTAATATAGTTTAATGCAGTGATTTCATAATTTATTTTACGATGTGATCAGTTAGTTAGAAATGTTATTTCATCATTGATATTATAATTGTTAGTATAGTTTTGGTGAGAGGACAGTGTAGCACCACTCATTTACGAGTGCCCTGCTACACTACAATTCCTTCTCACAATGTAATGCTTTAATTATATATATATATATGGACATGTACACGACCTTGTTTGTATGCAGGGATTGCAGGTATAGAGTCTCGATTCCACCTGCTTCGGCAGGACAGGGCGAGCATCAAAATAAACTCAACAGGATTGATGTTTAAAAAATGAGTGGTTAGGAAAGAGTTCCCATTCCAAGTTCATCTTTTGTGAGTCCATTGTTGTCTCTTTCTATTTGTCCTTGTGTGTAATTGTAAAGTATTGATTAATATTTTAGTTTGGGATTTAATTAATTTTAGTTAACTGCGATTTATTTGATTTTGGGTATGTGTGATCAATTAATATATTTAATTGATAGTGTTATTAAAGTTAATTATAGATAAGTTGATGAAGTAATATTATTGTTGAAAAGGATTATCTAAATAAAATATATGTTACTTTATTATTATTTAGAATGCTAAATTTGCTAGTGCATTTTTCAGTTAATTAAAATAGCTTCTAAAGCTATATTATTATTAAAAGAAAATAAATAAAATTAAATATAAATAAATAAATAAAAATTTATTTTAAAATTATTAAATTCTTTTATTGATGGTTTACGGGAAGTAGTGGGGAAATTAATGAATTTGTGTTGGGGAAATTATTCCCAGAAAGAAAAGGGGCATGGGGTAACATAAATTGTCTCTCGAGAATTTTTGGCTGAGAAGAGGGGTGATTTCTTCTGTGTGGGTTTTCTAGTGTATATTTGTGTAATTGTTTGGTGAAAAGGCTGCAGGAGTGTTTCTAGTATTGTATGTTGGTTGGAGGTGAAGCTTCTGGGAAGAGCTTTATAGCTGGAGGCTTTTGTGGCAAAGCTTGGCACAACTTTTAATTCTACAGCCTACAGGAAACAGGTTCCTTTCTGTTTTTAATTTGGTTTGAATGCTTTCCTATTTGAAAAGTTTATTTGTTTGTGTAAGAGAAATTGTCTATACCCTTTGAGGAAATTAGAAGTTTCTCTATAGAGAACAAAGTTCCCGGTTGCAGAAATTTTGTCGTTAAAATTTTGTTACCTCTATAGGAAAAATTTACACAGCAAAATTAGTGAACTCTGTGAAAAAAATTCTTCTTGAAACAATAGCTATAGAGATCTCTGTTTAAACTGAGGAAATTAGAAAAGCTTATGTGTAAGGGAAATTGGGAAAAAAACTTAGGAAACAAGAAAACTTCTGTGCAATTTTCTAAACATTTCCTGTAGTTAAATATGGTGATTTGTTTTCCCAATTTATCTTATTCTATTTTGAAAAGAAAACAAAATTCTCACCTCTGAAATTAATTTATCTAAGAATTTAATATATATATATATATCATTGCAAACTTTGTATTCAAAAAAATAATTGGCTGTGAAATTCGTCTGATTTTCCGTCCGTACCACAATCCGTAAATAAAATTATTAAAAGAAAATTTTAAATTTTAAAAAATAAATATAAAGATTTGGGGGAGGGCTGAACCCCCCCCCCACACCCCAATGGAGTGGGCGCAACCACCAAGGCTGCGCATAGCAGCCATGGGCTGCTGGGTGCAGCCCTGGTGGGGCTGCAGCCTCCCCAAAGGGAGGACACAGCTCCCCAGCTGCGTACCACAGCCATATCATATAAAAGTTTTTCTTTTTAAAGTAATACATGAGATTTTAAATTTGTTTTTGAGTGTTATTAAATATATATATGTGTGTGTGTCTATGTGTGTGTGTGTCTGTGTGTGTGTATTTAATTATTTATATGAATTATTTTGTAAGGTTAATTTAAATTGCTTGTTTTAAAATAGAAGAGATATATATATATACGTATATATAGAATGATATATACATATATATATATATATACATCAGAAAATATTATGTAAGATATTTATAACGATTTTATGTTTTTATTGGATAAATTAGAAGTAAGTAAGTTATCAAAATTTATTTGAGTGATTTCAATTAGTGAAATAAATTAAGAAAATTAGAAGTTGGACTTTTGAGTTGGATTTCTTGTAAAGCGATAATTTAATCTGATTTGTGAATTTGTGCTATTAATTTATTTCTTGATATTGGATAATTAGTCAATTTAATTTATTGAGTTCTTTTTGGATTACTTAAGTTGGGTTATCAACATGTGGGTCCCTTAAGATAGTCAACCTATTATAGGAGATAGAGTTATTGTTAAAACTTCTAGAGGCTTGGGATATTGGTGATTTAAATTATGTGGCTTTTATAATTTATGTTTGATTCTATTTGGTTTATGGTTGTGATCTTAAGTCTACTTTGAGTTTGCAATCGTTTGGTTTAAGTAATTGAGTCATATGATTATAGCGAGAGGGTTTTGCCTCATGATTGTTTATTCTATGTTTTGAGTACATGAGAGTACAATCCCTGTGATTGTGATGTTTGTTGGGAGTTCTAGGGAGAGTGGCTCTACGTGGGCACCGGCGCACAAAGGGGCTGTTAGGATAACCCACGTTAGAGTTAGTGTAAGAAGTGAAAACCTAACTAATTAATTAGGGGATGGGTAGTTAAATACTAAAAGATAATTATGGATTCCTCATTAACCTGTTAGGGCTTCCAAAGACTAAAGGTGACAAAGAAGGTCGTGGTTGGCATAATCATGATCTCGTCTCTACGAGAAATGCACTATTCTGCATGAGTCACCCTATGGGGCGGCGCCTTGAGATAGGCAGTCAGGATAACCATAGATGGAGGCAGCACCTTGTGATAGGATATTTGGATAATCCATGTAAGGCCATGTGATGACACTCTCCTCTAGCTTTCCCCTTAGTTGTTTTAACTGGAATCCTCTGGAAGTGGTTTATTATTATGACTTGGTAATTATTGTTGTTATGGTATCTTATATGTGTGATTTCTCTTTCCATGTTTGGAGTTGAGTCTTATGTGTTACCTTAGACGTCCTTGGTCAGGAATCCTTTCTTAACTACTCCTAGCACGGGGGTGGTCGGGTGAAACGTGCTTCGAACCCCGTTGGGTTTTTTTCCAGTTGGCAGTTGTTCCTTCAGTGTAGAGATTGTTGTGATCAATTGATCTAAAGTTATGTTCCTTCAAATGTATATTTGTACTTTTGTCATATTTTGTAAATTGAAATGTAACTCTTCCATGTGTTGGGAAGATGTATAATTGTAACTTGGATAATTGTTTATTGGGATTTATTTGTGGAATGATGTATTGTAATACCACATATGGTAATTTGGGTTCTATTCATAGTTGTAAATATTCTTGATGATGTAATTACGTTTGAGTAAATAATATTTTTAATATTTCCAAGTTAAATTCATTATGGAATCTCTTATAACATCTTTATGGTTCGTCCTTGTCATAATGTTTATCATTTATATATGTTTATATGAAAACTTATATTAGTAGAAGCGAACATTAGATTATGTGTTGGGAAGAAGTATAATTGTAAATTGGATAATTTTTTATTGGAATTTATTTGTGGAATGATGTATTGTAATACCACATATGGTAATTCGGGTTCTATTCATAGTTGTAAATATTCTTGATGATGTAATTACGTTTGAGTAAATAAGATTTTTAATATTTCCAAGTTAAATTCATTATGGAATCTTGTAGAACATCTTTATGGTTAGTCCTTGTCATAATTTTTATCATTTATATATGTTGATATGAAAGCTTATATTAGCAGAAGCGAATGTTAGATTAATCAAATTTGATAATGGGTAGATTACGTAATGTCTCTTCGTGTACCCCAAGGGATTTAGGAGTATAACATGTAATCATAATTATGTTAGTTGCATTAGTAAACATAGTATTTATACTTTTTGTTTAAAAGAAAAAATTGTTGTGTACTTAGTTGTCCTTTGTGGTTTGTGCGACGGGGTGTTACAACTTGGTATCAGAGCCAAGTTTGCAAACACTGGGTACTCTAGGTAGTTGAGTCCATTAGGAAACCTTGCGTAACTCTTGATCTCACATAACTCCAATTATTGTACAGGATCATGCCTAGGGGTAGAGGTCATGGGGCCAACCGCCAAAGTCCATCACTGCCGAGTCCACATGGTTCAGAGCGGGAGGAACTGCAGAGTTCCCAAAGCATTCTGATAGAGGGTGGTGGCCAGAACCCAGAACAACCTGGTCTAGGTGGTCAGTTGTAGCATTTGTCAGAGGAGATATTGGGACGTCTAGGCCCTAGGAAGGATGAGGAACAGAGGTTGGACAAGGAAAGGGAGAGATCCCCTAGACGTGGGGAAAACACAGCCGAATAGGAGGCAGTAGTGGTAGGTCATATGAGAGACCTATTGAGAGCACAACCTCCTACATTTGATGGATCTGGTGGGGGTCTAGAGGCAGAGACTTGGTTGATCAATTTGGATAGATGTTTTGTGATGCATCCCTACGGCAGTAACACTAGGGCTAGGTGTGCTATCATGCACCTCAAAGGCTTCGCGTCTAGTTGGTGGAGGCTGGAAGAATAGAAATTACACATTGACATCAGCATGGTTACTTAAGAGTTATTTTTGGAGAGGTTCATGGTCCGTTTTCATTCTGAGCATTGGAGGCAACGACGAGCTGATGAGTTTCATGATTTGTGTTAGATGGCTTTATCTGTTGAGCAGTATGAACACAAATTTTATGAACTCAAACAATATGCATGAATTGGTGATGACGAGGTGATGTTGGTGCAACATTTTATCAGGGGTTCGAATGCCCACATTAGTGGAGTTAGGGTCTTCGAGCTGAAGACGATGGAGGTAGCAGTTGAGAAGGCTCACCTTGTGGAAGAAAATTTGGCTACGACATTAGGAGGACACATAGGAGTACAGATTGGCAGTGCTCTAGTTTCAGGTTTTGGTTCTCGAGGTGGACAACCTCAAGTTGTAGGGACTTTTAGGAATATTTGGGCACCCTTTAAGGGTGGTCCACATTAGCAGCAACAACGTAATCCATAGAAGAATAAGAATACTCAGGTAATAGTTCTCAGTCTGTAGTTAGTGGAGGTAGTTTTCCATGATCTAGTGTACCTCCAGGTAATAGTGGATTCAGAAGGAATATAAAATGTTTTAGTTGTGGTCAACAGGGACACATTGCTCGTCAGTGTCCTCAGAAGGGCACTTCTAGATTTAGTCTGAGACCGGTGGCTTCAGAGTCGACAGTAGGAAATGTAGGTAGGTCGCATAGGGTGTTTACCACGGTGAATAACCACCAGGTTGAGCACTAGGGTGTGGTTGCAGAGGTTTCTACTGGAGGACTGGCATCGTTCTTTGGAAACCGTGCACATATTTCTACGTCGAGAGTTGATCCTCACAGGTTGAGACGTTGACCGGGTACAGATCCAGTGGGATCCTTATGAAGAGTCTTCTAAAGCACAAATTAGAAGCCTTTGAAAGGTTCAAAAAATATTTCAAAAAATGGTTGAAAAGGAATCTGATCTAAAACTTAAATATCTTCGATCAGATAAAGGAGGTGAGTTCACCTCTCAAGATTTTATTGATTACTGTGAACAACATGGTATTAAAAGACATTATGCTGCAACTAAAACACCTCAACAAAATGGGGTTGTTGAACGTAAAAACAAAACTGTAAAACAAATGGCTAGAACCATGCTAGATGAAGCTAAGTTGTCTGACATGTATTGGAAATAAGTTGTTCATACAGCTGTATACATTTTGAATAGAGTGCAGCTTAGGGTGAAATCTAAACACACCCCTTATGAACTATGGTATGGAAAAACTGCCTCTGTCAAATACTTTAAAATTTTTGGAAGTGTTTTATCAAGAAAGATGATGATAACCTTGGGAGCTTTCAATCAAAGAGTGATGAGGGTATCTTTTTGGGATACTCAACACATAGCAAAGCTTATAAATGCCTTAACAAAAGGTTTAACAAGATTGTTGAAGTTGTTAATGTCAAATTTGATGAAAGACCACATTTGATTGTTGAATCTTTGCAAGATTATGAGGAAGAAGAACTTGAATTTGAAATAATTTCAGAAGGAACTGAAACAGCAAAGTCTGTTGCTGAATCAGCAAGCCCTAAAAATGAAAAAGCAAGTCCTGAAAAGGTTGCATCAAAAGCTCCTTCGAAAACTCTAGCTATTTATCACCCCAAAGATCAGATTATTGGGGATAAATATGCAGGAGTTCAAACTAGAAGAAAAGTTGCTGAATCTGATGAAAAGACACAAGTTGCTTTTTGTTTAGTTACTAAGTTTGAGCCTAAAAACTTTAATGAAGCTCTCACAGACTCATGTTGGCTTAATGCTATGCAAGAAGAAATTGATCAGATTGAGAAAAATCAAACTTGGGACTTAGTCCCAAGACCAGATGACAAGAATGTCATTGGAGGCAAATGGATATATAGAAATAAGGTGAATGAAAATGGTAATGTTATTCGCAACAAAGCAAGATTTGTCTGCAAAGGCTATGCTCAACAAGAAGGTATTGATTTCAGTGAAACCTTTGCACCCATGGCTAGATTAGAATCCATCAGAATATTCCTGGCTTATTTTGTTTACAAAAACTTTACTATTTATCAAATGGATGTCAAACTACTTTTTTGAATGGCTATTTAGATGAAGAGGTCTATGTTGAACAACCTGAAGGATTTATATGCAAAGATACTCCTAACCATGTCTACAGGTTGAAAAAGGCTCTCTATGGCTTAAAACAAGCACCTAGAGCTTGGTACTCTAGGCTGGATAGTCATTTAATTTCTAATGGATTTGTTAGAGGAGGTGTAGACAGTAATCTTTATGTTAAAACTAAAGGTTCTGATATTTTAGTTGTTGAAATTTACGTTGATGATATTATCTTTGGCTGCAATAATGTCACTATGAGTAAAAAGTTCTCTCAGTTAATGGAATCTGAGTTTGAAATGTCAATGTTAAGAGAATTAAATTTCTTTCTGGGTCTTCAAAACTCTCAATGTGAGAATGGAATATTTCTTTCTCAATCCAAATATGCTAGAGATATGCTTAAGAAATTTCAGATGGATGAATGCCATCCAGTTAGCACCCCAATGGTTACTGGTTGCAAACTTACTAAAATTGATGATTCTCCTTATTCAAATCAAACTGAATACAGATCAATGATTGGCAGTCTCTTATATTTAACTACCTCTAGACCTGACATTATGCAGGCTGTTTGAACTGTTGCACGTTTTCAGGCATCACCTAAAGACTATCATGTTACTATTGTTAAACGGATCTTTAGATACACTCAGGGCACTCTTGATTATGGTCTTTGGTATCCTAGGAGCAATGATTTCTCTTTGATTGCTTATACTGATGCTAATTGGGCTAGTTGTTTGGATGATAGGAAAAGCACCAGTGGTGCTGCATTCTTTCTTGGTGATCGTTTAGTGGCATGGCACATCAAGAAACAAGTATTTGTTTCTCTTTCCACTGCTGAAGTAGAATACATTGCTGCCACTTCATGCTATACACAAGTTGTTTGGATGAGTCAAACTCTCTCTGATATGGGTATAAATGTTCCTAAACCTGTTTTTATTCTTTGTGATAACACTAGTGTGATACATATATCAAAAAATCCTGTTATGCACTCTCGAACTAAACATATTGCTATTAAGTTTCATTTTCTGTGAGAAAAGGTTTTGGCAAATGAAGTTTGCTTATTGTTTGTTGGATCTCAAGATCAGGTGGCTGACATTTTTACTAAGCCCTTAGCAAAAGAGCTATTTGAAAGGATGAGACTTCGATTGGGAGTTATCTCTCAATCATTACTTTACTGAATCTCCAAGCTACTACTTAGGGGGAGCAAGTTACATTTTTTTTTATTCACTTACAGCTCTCCTACAATCTTGGTTGCTGCAGTACTATTTTTTTTGTAGTTGTTTCTCATTATGTTTTGGTTAGCTTCTCAGTTGTGTTTCATGGAAATGCATGATCTTCTCTTCTACTCTTTGTCATTGAGGCAAAAAGGGGCAGAGTCATTTGTGTTTTGCCATCAAGGACAAAGGTGGAGTTTGTTGGATCTCAGTTGTGTTTATGGTTTGTCCTTGATGACAAAATCTCTGATCCTTATGATTTACAATGGCACTTCTTTGATGTCTCTTGGCTATTACAGAAAGTTATTTGTTATGTTTTAATTTCATGGTGATGAGAATTCTGGTTCAAGCTATGAATGCAATTTTTGTGACCGACAAAGCTTGTAAGTTGGTTTCCTTGTCAGGATGGTTTTCTTTGCATTTCAAAGGCTTTCACATTTCAGCATGAGTATGGCAGGGTCTCCCCTATCCTCTTTGAAATGTCTGAGTTTCCTATTGGCAAGACATTTCTGATGTCTCAACGATTTAATTTTTTTCTTATAGGTAGGTTTCAGCGGACATTGTTCATTGTCTTAGCGACAGTAGTTATATCGGCATAAGTTAAATCTATCGGTATGTGGTCTCAGCGATATTGGTTTGTCACACCGACCGGCACAGGAAATAATCATATCAGCATGTGTTATCCCGTCAGTATGATGTCACAGTGAGATTGCATTGTTACACCGACTGATGGTGAATGGATGCATATCGGCAAAAGTTAGGATTCTCAGGATAAGGTCTTAGCGATTCCCTTGTGTCTCCCTGACCCGCTTCTGAATGGAAGTCTATCAGCAAAGGTTGTAGCTTTGTTGAAATGTCATAGCGATTTAGTTATGTCACACCAACCGGTGATGGATGGAAGTCTATCGGCAAGAGCTTAAGGTTTCGGCGTGATGTCATAATGAACCCTGTGGGTCTCGCCGATGGAAAATATTAAGGGCTCTCAGTGAAACTTAATGTATTCTATGAAATGTCTTCCCGATAGCATTAGGTTACAGCAATAGTATTAAACAAGATAGAAGGCTCATTGGTAAGAAAAACCATTGGTCACGGCGACAATGTGTATCGAATGTCTTTCAGAATGACAAAGGTTTTTCTCCAAGAGGTCTCCCCAAAAGTTGTTTGCTACAGCAATTGTGAATGAAACAAAAAGGGCATCTCAGCAAGAAGCTTCCTCATGTCTCAACAAAAGAATGTTTTACTAAGGAAGACCATCGGTGTAGAATGATGTATTCGCTATGTGTTCTTCCTGACTCTGGTGGTTCTTGGTGAAAGCGACAACCATAAGGTTGTCTGGCAACGTTAGAGTTGCCTACGGCATAACGTGTCTTCAATTGAAAAGAAAGTCACTTAGGGAAAACATTTTGAGTGTATTCTTTTTGGCTGGGTATCAAACCCTAACCTGGTCGCCATCATGAATGTTTACATTTCTGTTGCTACTGACTGTAATGGTTTCTACAGAGGTCTATGGAAGGCTTGTTTGATGTGCCTCTCTAGTTGGATGCTCGACTATGGTTGATGGAGCCATGGGAGTTATAGATTTGTCTAAGAAATAATCTCACAAGCTTCAGAAGCTGGGTGAAATGGCTCTTGTTTTGGTTGGTTGTTCTATCATTACTTCTGAAGTCTGTTACTTTTCTGGCATTTATAAATAGGAGCAGAAAACTAAGTTTTTTGTTCGGCTGTTATTATAATTCTGAGATTATCATTCTTGGACTATATGAAAATGTATGATAAAACTCTACAATAAAAATCTGAATAAAAATGCAGAGATTGTAAATTTCTTTTCTATGAGGTATTTTAGGGATTCAGTTATTGAATCTTTTAGGTATTCTATAGACGAGAAAACAGAGAGATATGTGCTTAACTGAAAATAGAGAAATCCTCTAAATCATTACTATTGTTCAAAACATAATTTGAGGGGTTGGTACTCCTTGAGATAGATATCTCTAAATGAGGGGTTGATGCTCCTTGAGTGGGTGTGCAAAATTTAGCCTATAAGGCATTGTGAACAGTTGATTAAAATATTAAGCCTGGAAGGCATTTAGGGAGTGGTTTTTATACCCCAGGAGGGTTTTCCACTCAGCAAAATATTGTGCCTCTTTTTTCTTCTGTGTTCTCTCTGGTTTATTATGCTGTTGTTGTTTTAGTTCACTGTTGAGTCATTATTTATCTCAATTATGTTTATGAATGACTACATTCAACTCATGAATGCTCTAATCATAATGATATTGAGATCAAATATGAGCTGTGTGTTTAAATATTTTAAAATTCAGTCAAATAGTTAAGACACTGATTCACCCCCCCTCTCAGTGTCTTTTTAACTCCAACAATTGGTATCAGAACATAGGGTCCTCTGATTGGTTTAATTACCTTGGATTGATCCTGCTCTTGGAGTTTCTTTTTAATGGCACATTCTCAAGAAGGTGCCTCTGTAACCAGAGCTCCATTATTTGATGGAACAAATTATGTGTTCTGGAGAATAAGAATGAAAGCTTCTCTTGTTTCTTTTGATGTTGATGTTTGGAGCATTGTTTTAGAAGATTACAATGTACCTGCCACTATTCCCACTGATGCTGCTAAGAAAAAGAAGTATGAAACAAATGCCAGAGCTAAGCATTCCATCTTGTGTGGATTAACTAAAGATGTGCTCATTAAAGTCATGCATTGCAAATCTACTCATGGAATCTGGGAAAAGCTTGAAAATATATATCAAGGTAATGAGAAAGTCAAACTGTCAAAAATCATTACTCTCAAACACCAGTTTGAAGAGTTGAAGATGAAGGATGATGAAAAAGTGTTTGAATATTTCCTAAGAGTTGATGAAGTTGTCATTGCAATGAAAGGTCTAGGTCAATCTGTTAATGAATTTGATGTTGTCACAAAGGTTGTTAGAACCTTACCACCTAAATTTGAATCTAAGGTTTCAGCCCTAGAAGAAAAGAAACACTTTGATCAACTTACCTTAGACAGCCTGCAAGGAATACTTACTACCTATGAAATGAGAACTAGCAAAATCAATTCAATAGGAAAAGAAACTGCTTTTAACACTGAAAAGAAAGAAAAAGTTGAAGTCAGTGAATCAGAGTTGTCTGATTCTAAAGAATCCCATTTTGTTAGAAGATTTAAAAAGGGATCAGGAAAATATAAGGGAAAACTTCCCTTTAAATGTTTTAACTGTGGAAAAATAGGTCACTTTGCTGCAAAGTGTCCCTATGATGATCAAATCTATGACAACGAGACAACTGAAATACAGCCTAAGAAGAAGGCTTTCAAACCTAAACGAAACTTCAATTTTAAAAAGAAGAAAAGTCTGTTTAGTAAGGATGAATCTGATATTGAGTCTGAAGACTCATCAGCTGATGAAGTTGAAACTTTGTTCATGGCTGAATTTACTCAGCAAATTGATTCTAACACCATTAACACTGAAGAAGGTGTAGTAGATCTTGAAAGTGAGCTGAAATGTGCTCTTCAAGAGGTCAGAAAACTTAAAAAATAAGTTCTTACTCAAGAACATAAACCAGATCAAGAATTGATCTCTCTGAAAAATCAGCTTGAAGAAGCTAAAAGAGTTGAAATCTGCCTTAGAGAGACTGTAAGCTGCAAAGATCATGAAATTCAAAAACTGGAACAAGAAGTAGTCCTTCTTAGGAAGGAAATTGAAAAATATGAAAGCCCTCTAAAACTGAATGAGATGCTCAGCAAGCAAAATGTGTATAAAGATAAAATTGGTGTTGGTTTTGAAAAGGGTGAATGCTCAACTAACAAAGAAAAACAAAACCCCTCTTCTGAAATAAAAAATTCACGTTCAAATCTCTCAGAATCTGGTAAGGATCATGCTAAGTTTTTTAGAGGTAATAGACCTTCATACAATGTCAATTCTTTTTTCTATGGTTATTATTTTTTCTGCAATAAATTTGGTCATAAGGTGAGCACTTGTAGGCTTATGAATTCTAGAATACCCAAGTTTGGTCTTAGACAACACCATGTTTTTGTTAGACAAATCAGATGTTTTAAATGCAATACTTTAGGACATTCTGTCAAACAGTGTTGAATTGATCTGCATTCTAAACAGCAGAAAACTAAAAAGGTTTGGAAACCTAAGACTATCAACAACATTGAACAAACTATGTTGGTTCAAACTGCTTTTCATTCAAAGAAAAAGGACTTATGGGTCCTAGACAGTGGATGTTCTAACCATATGACTGGCAACAAGGACAAGTTCATAAAACTTGAAGATTATATAGGTGGATATGTTAAGTTTGGTGATAACTCTAGTATTCAAATTAAAGGTAGAGGTTCACTTCTTCTGAATGAAGACACTCCTATCTATAATGTGTACTATGTGGAAGGTCTCAAGCACAATCTTCTAAGTGTTAGTCAAATCTGTGATAGTGGTTATCATGTTCTTTTTAATTCGCAGGGATGTGAGATTAAGAACAAGCTTGGAAAGGCTATTGTAGCTGGAAGGAGGACAAAAGGAAATGTGTACAATCTCCTTGACTCATCTTGCAATGACAATATTCAAGGTATGTGTCTAATGGGCCAAATTGAAGAGAATTGGTTATGGCATAAAAGATTATGACACATAAACTTTGAAAATCTGGTTAGAATTAGTAAAAATCAGAATGTTAGAGGTCTACCAGTTCTTAGCAAGCTAGAAAACTTTGTGTGCAAAGAATGCTTAAGTGGTAAACAAACTAAAATCAGCTTCAAGTCAAAAGAATATTCTTCTTCAAAACCTTTACAACTTGTGCATACTGATTTATGTGGACCAACCAGAACAAGGTCTATTAATGGTGAAAGGTACTTTATGTTGTTTGTGGATGATTATACTAGAATGATATGGGTCACATTTCTTAAGCACAAATCAGAAGCCTTTGAAAGGTTCAAAATCTTTCATAAAATGGTTGAAAAGGAATCTGATCTGAAACTTAAATTCCTTCAATCAGACAAAGGAGGTGAGTTCACCTCTCAAGATTTTATTGATTACTGTGAATAACATGGTATTAAAAGATAGAATTCTGCAACTAAAACACCTCAACAAAATGGGGTTGTTGAATGTAAAAACAAAACTGTAAAACAAATGGCTAGAACCATGCTAGATGAAGCTAAGTTGTCTGACATGTATTGGAAAGAAGTTGTTCATACAGCTGTATACATTTTGAATAGAGTGCAGCTTAGGGTGAAATCTAAACACACCCCTTATGAACTATGGTATGGAAAAACTGCCTCTGTCAAATACTTTAAAATTTTTGAAGTAAGTGTTTTATCAAGAAAGATTATGATAACCTTGGGAGCTTTCAATCAAAGAGTGATGAGGGTATCTTTTTTGGATACTCAACTCATAGCAAAGCTTATAAATGCCTTAACAAAAGGCTTAACAAGATTGTTGAAGTTGTTAATGTCAAATTTGATGAAAGACCACATTTGATTGCTGAATCTTTGTAGGATTATGAGGAAGAAGAACTTGAATTTGAAATAATTTCAGAAGGAACTGAAATAGCAAAGTCTGTTGCTGAATCAGCAAGCCCTAAAAATGAAAAAGCAAGTCCTGAAAAGGTTGCATCAAAAGCTCCTTCAAAAACTCTAGCTATTTATCACCCCAAAGATCAGATTATTGGGGATAAATATGCAGGTGTTCAAACTAGAAGAAAAGTTGTTGAATCTGATGAAAAGGCACAAGTTGCTTTTTGTTTAGTTACTCAGTTTGAGCCTAAAAACTTTAATGAAGCTCTCACAGACTCATGTTGGCTTAATTCTATGCAAGAAGAAATTGATCAGATTCAGAAAAATTAGACTTGGGACTTAGTCCCAAGACCAGATGACAAGAATGTCATTGGAGGTAAATGGATATATAGAAATAAGGTGAATGAAAATGGTAATGTTATTCGCAACAAAGCAAGATTTTTCTGCAAAGGCTATGCTCAACAAGAAGGTATTGATTTCAGTGAAACCTTTGCACCCATGGCTAGATTAAAATCCATCAGAATATTCTTGGCTTATTCTGTTTACAAAAACTTTACTATTTATCAAATGGATGTCAAAACTGCTTTTTTGAATGGATATTTAGATGAAGAGGTCTATGTTGAACAGCTTGAAGGATTTATATGCAAACATACTCCTAACCATGTCTACAGGTTGAAAAAGGCTCTCTATGGCTTAAAACAAGCACCTAGAGCTTGGTACTCTAGGCTGGACAGTCATTTAATTTCTAATGGATTTGTTAGAGGAGGTGTAGATAGTAATCTTTATGTTAAAACTAAAGGTTTTGATATTTTAGTTGTTGAAATTTACGTTGATGATACTATCTTTCGCTGCAATAATGTCACTATGAGTAAAAAGTTCTCTCAGTTAATGGAATCTGAGTTTGAAATGTCAATGTTAGGAGAATTAAATTTCTTTCTAGGTCTTCAAATCTCTCAATGTGAGAATGGAATATTTCTTTCTCAATCCAAATATGCTAGAAATTTGCTTAAGAAATTTCAAATGGATGAATGCCATCCAGTTAGCACCCCAATGGTTACTGGTTGCAAACTTACTAAAATTGATGATTCTCCTGATTCAAATCAAACTAAATATACATCAATCATTGGCAATCTCTTATCTTTAACTACCTCTACACCTGACATTATGCAGGTGGTTTGCACTGTTGCACGTTTTTAGGCATCACCTAAAGAATCTCATGTTACTGTTGTTAAACAGATCTTTAGATACATTCAAGGCACTCTTGATTATGTTCTTTGGTATCCTAGGAGCAATGATTTCTCTTTGATTTCTTATACTGATGCTGACTGGGCTGGTTGTTTGGATGATAGGAAAAGCACCAGTGGTGTTGCATTCTTTCTTGGTGATCATTTAGTGGCATGGCAGAGCAAGAAAAAAGTATCTATTTCTCTTTCCACTGCTGAAGTAGAATACATTGCTGCCACTTCATGCTGTACATAAGTTGTTTGGATGAGTCAAACTCTCTCTGATATGGGTATAAATGTTCCTAAACCTGTTTCTATTCTTTGTGATAACACTAGTGTGATAAATATATCAAAAAATCCTATTATGCACTCTCGAACTAAACATATTTCTATTAAGTTTCATTTTCTGCGAAAAAAGGTTTTGGCAAATGAAGTTTGCTTACAGTTTGTTGGATCTCAAGATCAGGTGGCTGACATTTTTACTAAGCCCTTAGCAAAAGAGCTATTTGAAAGGATGAGACTTCAATTGGGAGTTATCTCTCAATCATTACTTTACTGAATCTCCAAGCTACTGCTTAGGGGGAGCAAGTTACATTTTTTTTTTATTCACTTACAACTCTCCTACAATCTTGGTTGCTGCACTACTATTTTTTTTGCAACTATTTCTCATTATGTTTTGGTTGGCTTCTCAGTTGTGTTTCATGGCAATGCATGATCTTCTCTTCTACTCTTTGTCATTGAGGCGAAAAGGGGGAGAGTCATTTATGTTTTGCCATCAAGGAAAAAGGGGGAGTTTGTTGGATCTCAATTGTGTTTATGGTTTGTCCTTGATGACAAAATCTTTGATCCTTATGATTTACAATGGAACTTCTTTGATGTCTCTTTGCTATTACAGAAAGTTATTTGTTATGTTTTAATTTCATGGTGATGAGAATTCTGGTTCAAGCTATGAATGCTATTTTTGTGACTGACAAAGCTTGTAAGCTGGTTTCCTTGTCAGGATGGTTTTCTTTGCATTTCAAAGGCTTTCACATTTCAGCATGAGTATGGCAGGGTCTCCCCTATCCTCTTTGAAATGTCTGAGTTGCCTATTGGCAAGACATTTCTGATGTCTCAACGATTTAATTTTTTCTTACAGGTAGGTTTCGGCGGACATTGTTCATTGTCTTAGCGACAGTAGTTATATCGACATAAGTTAAATCTATCGGTATGTGGTCTCAGCGATATTGGTTTGTCACACCGACTGGCACAGGAAAGAATCATATCAGCATGTGTTATCCCGTCAGTATGATGTCACAGCGAGATTGCATTGTTACACCGACTGATGGTGAATGGATGCATATCGGCAAAAGTTAGGATTCTCAGGATAAGGTCTTAGCGATTCCCTTGTGTCTCCCTGAACCGCTTCTGAATGGAAGTCTATCAGCAAAGGTTGTAGCTTCGTTGAAATGTCATAGCGATTTAGTTATGTCACACCGACCGGTGATGGATGGAAGTCTATCGGCAAGAGCTTAAGGTTTTGGCGTGATGTCATAATGAACCCTGTGGGTCTCGCCGATGGAAAATATTAAGGGCTCTCAGTCAAACTTAATGTATTCTATGAAATGTCTTCCCGATAGCATTAGGTTACAGCAATAGTATTAAACAAGATAGAAGGCTCATTGGTAAGAAAAACCATTGGTCACGGCGACAATGTGTATCGAATGTCTTTCAGAATGACAAAGGTTTTTCTCCAAGAGGTCTCCCCGAAAGTTGTTTGCTACAGCAATTGTGAATGAAACAAAAAGGGCATCTCGGCAAGAAGCTTCCTCATGTCTCAGCGAAAGAATTTTTTACTAAGGAAGACCATCGGTGTAGCATGATGTATTCGCCATGTGTTCTTCCTGACTCTGGTGGTTCTTGGCGAAAGCGACAACCATAAGGTTTTCTGGCAACGTTAGAGTTGCCTACGGCATAACATGTCTTCAATTGAAAAGAAACCAACTTAGGGCAAACATTTTGAGCGTATTCTTTCTGGTTGGGTATGAAACCCTAACCTGGCCACCATCATGAATGTTTACGTTTTTGTTGCTACTGACTGTAACGGTTTCTACAGAGGTCTATGGAAGGCTTGTTTGATGCGCCTCTCTAGTTGGATGCTCGACTATGGTTGATGGAGCCATGGGAGTTACAGATTTTTCTGAGAAATAATCTCACAAGCTTCAGAAGCTAGGTGAAACGGCTCTTGTTTTTGGTTGGTTGTTATGTCGTTACTTCTGAAGTCTGTTACTTTTCTGGCATTTATAAATAGTAGTAGAAAACTAAGTTTTTTGTTCGGCTATTATTATAATTATGAGATTATCATTCTTGGGCTGTATGAAAATGTATGATAAAACTCTACAATAAATTTTTTAATAAAAATGTAGAGATTGTAAATTTCTTTTCTATGAGGTATTTTAGGGATTCAATTATTGAATCTTTAAGGTATTCTATAGACGAGAAAATAGAGAGATATGTGCTTAACTGAAAATAGAGAAATCCTCTGAATCATTACTATTGTTCAAAACATAATTTGAGGGGTTGGTACTCCTTGAGATAGATATCTCTAAATGAGGGGTTGTTGCTCCTTGAGTGGGTGCTCAAAAATTAGCCTATAAGGCATTGTGAACAGTTGATTAAAAGATTAAGCCTAGAAGGCATTTAGGGAGTGGTTTTTATACCCTAGGAGGGTTTTCCACTTGGCAAAATATTGTGCCTCTTTGTTCTTCTGTGTTCTCTTTGGTTTATTATGCTGTTGTTGTTTCAGTTCACTGTTGAGTCATTATTTTTCTCAATTCTATTTATGAATGATTACATTTAACTCATGAATGCTCTAATCAGAATGATATTAAGATCAAATATGAGCTGTGTGTTTAAATATTTTAAAATTCAATCAAATAGTTAAGACACTAATTCACCCCCCCTCTTAGTGTCATTTTAACTCCAACAACTCTAAGGAGACTTCATCGTGAAAGAAAGGATTGGAGGCCTTCGAGTAAGGAAGTCATTAAAGCGGCCAATGTAGCTAAATTGGAAACAAACTAGTCAGTCTTGTGTGCTTACTTTATCTTATTTAATGGCTTCCAGGAGTAAGCCATGTTCTAGGGGGGGAGGATGTAATATCCCCCATGTTGTTGATACTTTTGCTACTATTTGTTACTCTTATGTGTTAGCGTGATACTGGTTTGTGAATGTGATTAGCTCACCATCTTGGTGTGTGGATGCATAGTTTGATTGATTGAGGATTATGTTACTTCAGTTGATGACATTATGATTACATAGGATTATGATGTTTAATTTGATTTAGTAATATAGTTTGATGCAGTGATTTCGTAATTTATTTTATGATATGATCAGTTAGTTAGAAATGTTATTTCATCATTGATATTATAATTGTTAGTATAGTTTTGGTGAGAGGACAGTGTAGCACCACTCATTTACAAGTGCCATGCTACGCTGCAATTCCTTTTCACAATGTAATGCTTTAATTATATATATATATGGACATGTACACGACCTTGTTTGTATGCAGGGATTGCAGGTACAGAGTCTCGATTCAACCTGCTTTGGTAGGACAGGGCGAGCATCAAAATAAACTCAATGGGATTGATGTTGAAAAAATGAGTGGTTAGGAAATAGTTCTCATCCCAAGTTCGTCTTTTGTGAGTCCATTGTTGTCTCTATTTCTATTTGTCCTTGTGTGTAATTGTAAAGTATTGATTAATATTTTAGTTTGGGATTTAATTAATTTTAGTTAACTGTGATTTATTTGATTTTGGGTATGTGTGATCAATTAATATATTTAATTGATAGTGTTATTAAAGTTAATTATAGATAAGTTGATGAAGTAATATTATTGTTGAAAAGGATTATTTAAATAAAATATATGTTAATTTGTTATTATTTAGAATGCTAAATTTGCTAGTGCATTTTTGAGTTAATTAAAATAGCTTCTAAAGCTATATTATTATTAAAAGAAAATAAATAAAATAAAATATAAATAAATAAAAATTTATTTTAAAATTATTAAATTCTTTTATTGAAGGTTTACGGGAAGTAGTGGGGAAATTAATGAATTTCTGTTGGGGAAATTATTCCCAGAAAGAAAAGGGGCATGGGGTAACAGAAATTGTCTCTTGGGAATTTTTGGCTGAGAAGAGGGGTGGTTTCTTCTGTGTGGGTTTTCTAGTGTATATTTGTGTAAGAGTTTGGTGAAAAGGCTGCAGGAGTGTTTCTGGAATTGTATGTTGGTTGGAGGTGAAGCTTATGGGAAGAGCTTTATAGCTGGAGGCTTCCGTGGCAAAGCTTGAAACAATTTTTAATTCCACAGCCTACAGGAAACAGGTTCCTTTCTATTTTTAATTTGGTTTGAATGCTTTCCTATTTGAAAAGTTTATTTGTTTGTGTAAGAGAAATTTTTTGTACCCTTTGAGGAAATTAGAAGTTTCTCTATAGAAAACAAAGTTCTCAGCTGCAGAAATTTTGCCATTAAAATTGTGTTACGTCTATAGGAAAAATTTACACAGCAAAATTAGTGAACTCTGTGAAAAGAAATTCTTTCTTGAAACAATAGTTGTAGAGATCTCTATTTAAACTGAGGAAATTAGAAAAGCTTCTATGCAAGGGAAATTGGGTAAAAAACTCAGGAAACAAGAAAACTTCTGTGCAATTTTCTAAACATTGCCTGTAGTTAAATATGGTGATTTTTTTTCCCAATTTATCTTCTTCTTTTTTTAAAAGAAAACAAAATTCTCAAAAAAAAATATATGTTGTTACTATTCCTCTGAAATTAATTTATCTAAGAATTTAATATATATATATATATCATTGCAAACTCTGTAATCAAAAAAATAATTGGCTGTGAAATTCGTCTGATTTTCCATCCGTATGGAAATCCGTAAATAAAATTATTAAAAGAAAATTTTAAATTTTAAAAAGTAAATATAAAGATTTGGGGGAGGGCCGAACCTCCGTCCCCCCCCCACAGCCAATGGATTGGATGCAACCACCAAGGTTGCGCACAATAGCCATGGGCTGCTAGGCGTAGCCTTGGTGGGGCTACGACCTCCCCAAAGGGAGGACGTAGCTCCCCAGCTGTGTACCACAGCCATATCATATAAAAAAAAAATTTGTTTAAAAGTAATACATGAGATTTTAAATTCATTTTTGAGTGTTATTAAATATATACATATATATGTGTGTGTGTGTGTATATATTTAATTATTTATATAAATTATTTTGTAAGGTTAATTTAAATTGCTTGTTTTAAAATAGAAGAGGTATATATACATACGTATATATAGAATGATATATACATATATATATATACATCAGTTAAATTATGGAATATATTACATAAGATATTTATAACGATTTTATGTTTTTATTGGATAAATTAGAAGTAAGTAAGTTATCAAAATTTATTTGAGTGATTTCAATTAGTGAAATAAATTAAGAAAATTAGAAGTTGGACTTTTGAGTTGGATTTCTTGTAAAGTGATAATTTAATTTGATTTGTGAATTTGTGCTATTAATTTATTTCTTGATATTGGATAATTAGTCAATTTAATTTATTGAGTTCTTTTTGGATTACTTAAGTTGGGTTATCAACATGTGGGTCCCTTAAGATAGTCAACCTATTATAGGAGATAGAGTTATTGTTAAAACTTCCAGAGGCTTGGGATATTGGTGATTTAAATTATGTGGCTTTTATAATTGATGTTTGATTATATTTGGTTTATGGTTGTGATCTTGAGTCTACTTTGAGTTTGCAATCATTTTGTTTAAGTAATTAAGTCATATGATTATAGCGAGAGGGTTTTTCCTCGCAATTGTTTATTCTATGTTTTGAGTACATGAGAGTACAATCCCTGTGATTGTGATGTTTGTTGGGATTTCTAGGGAGAGTGGCTCTACGTGGGCGTTGACGCACAAAGGGGTTGTTAGGATAACCCACGTTAGAGTTAGTGCAAAAAGTGAAAACCTAACTAATTAATTAGGGGATGGGTAGTTAAATACTAAAAGATAATTATGGATTCCTTGTTCACCTGTTAGGGCTTCCAAAGACTAAAGGTGGCCGAGAATGCCGTGGTTGGCATAATCATGATCTTGTCTCTACGAGAAATGCATGATTCCGCATGAGTCACCCTATGGGGTGGCGCCTTCAGATAGGTAGTCAGGATAACCATAGATGGAGGCGGCACCTTGTGATAGGATGTCTGGATAATCCATGTAATGCCATGTGATGACACTCTCCTCTAGCTTTCCCCTTAGTTGTTTTAACTGGAATCCTCTGGAAGTGGTTTATTATTATGACTTGGTGATTATTGTTGTCATGTTTTGTTGTGGACTTTTTTTGTTATGGTATCTTATATGTGTGATTTCTCTTTCCATGTTTGGAGTTGAGTTTTATTCGTTACCTTAGACGTCCTTGGTCAGGAATCCTTTCTTAACTACTCCTAGCATGGGGGTGGTCGAGTGGAACGTGCTTCGAACCCTGTTGGGTTTTCTAGTTGGCAGTTGCTCCTTCAGTGCAAAGATTGGTGTGGTCGATTGATCCAGAGTTATGTTCCTTCAGATGTATATTTGTACTTTTGTCATATTTTGTAAATTGAAATGTAACTCTCCCATGTGTTGGGAAGATGTATAATTGTAACTTGGATAATTGTTTATTGGGATTTATTTGTGGAATGATGTATTGTAATACCACATATGGTAATTCGAGTTCTATTCATAGTTGTAAATATTCTTGATGATGTAATTACATTTGAGTAAATAAGATTTTTAATATTTCCAAGTTAAATTCATTATGGAATCTTGTATAACATCTTTATGGTTCATCCTTGTCATAATGTTTATCGTTTATATATGTTTATATGAAAACTTATATTAGTAGAAGCGAACGTTAGATTAATCAAATTTGATAATGGGTAGATTACGTAATGTCTCTTCGTGTACCCCAAGGGATTTAACAGTTTAACTTGTAATCATAATTATGTTAGTTGCATTAGTAAACATAGTATTTATACTTTGTGTTTAAAAGAAAAAATTGTTGTGTACTTAGTTGTCCTTTGGGATTTTCGCGATGGGGTGTTACATCAATACTGTGTCTTAGACAACTCTCTGTCTAAGGATGGTAGTGTGGTTTTGGAATGGCAGCATGGTGCGCTGGCATTTCTCAGGCGTGTTATCATCCATACGGTCAAAAAATAGTAAACACAATACAAACTACATAAAAACTAACTAACAACCTAGCTAGTTGGTTTTGATGGGAAGAACAAAATGATAAAGTATGAGAAATATAGATGAAGATGATAAAGCAAGTAAATGAAGGCTAGAGTGATGAAGATAATCTCACAAAAACATGTGTTCGCCAACTAGGTCCACACATATGTTCACCTACACACAAACAAGAAGGGGGAAATTATTGGGACTGTATAGGGGCCTACCTCAGTCAAACCCCTATTTTGGTGTTTCCACCTCTATAGATAGTCAAAAAGCAACAGAGTATAAATATGTGATAAAGGAAAGAAGAGAGAAAAAAAAAACTACAAATATTATTATGCTACTTCTATAAAATCACAAAGGAGAATAGTGAAATGTTACCACCTCCACCCGGAAGCTCACTAACCAATGGAGGAGAATATGGACTTGACAAAGTCACCACAGCTGCAACTATGATGAAGGGATGTCTCATAAGACTCCAAGCCCATGCTTCTATGGCTTGCTTCACACTTGCAGTGTGGAGTTGATGAAACTTCAAATGTTGTTGTAATGGAGTGTTGGAATGCCGCTTTAGAGTGAACTGAAGTGGAAAAAATGCTAAGAGAATGTGAATCTATTGCTTAGAGAATGAAATGAGATGAGAATAGATGAATTTGAAGGAGAATGAAGAAGAATCTACCATTTTTGGGGTCAGTTGGTCAAAGATGGATGTTACAAATCAACCCTAATCAGGTATGGGTATGTGCAGGATCATCATGGAAAAAATAGGCCCTTAAGTGGCAAAAAATGCAAAAAAATCAGAGTTAGGCAACTTAACGTAAAAATTTGAATAATTTATCTATATTATTTCAAAAATATATAAGAATAGAATATATAGAAAATTGAATGTAGTTTCTAAAATACTAGGTTTTTTTTTTTAAATCTATTTGGTGAAAATTTGAAATTTCAATGCAGAGTACTTAAATTCAAGGAAAATAAGTACTGTCTGACCAATTAACCACAGTAAAATGATAATATTTTTTAATAATATTTAGATATAAGTAGAGGACTCATGTCCTAATGTGATGCATATTTTTTTATAATTTTTTTCCAAGTAAATAATTAATTATGAATTTAACATTACAACTTTTAAAAAATATAAAAACTCGTATGTCTGACCACCTTAACTTGGTCAAAACTTCATGAAATTCATTGTTTTTTTAATCCTATAGTATGCGAAACATAGAATGTGATGCATGTTTTGGATTCAAAAAATGTGATACCGTTTGGAAGGTATAGATATTTTTCAATCAACCTATCAATGAGGACTTTAGTTGTAATTCAAGGTAAAGCATAATTTATATTGGTGGAAAGCTCATAATCTCTTTAAAAACCATTTTCGTTTCATTAACTTTGGGTAAAAAAAAGTTCGTTAGCCACATACCCATCATATCACCACTTTTTGGCCCATAATGATCCTACACATACTTGTGTGTAATGCCTCTGCCAACTTCTAATGTGGGAATCCGTCAAGGATGACAGTGTGCCATTTAGATGTTTGTGTTGTGTGTGTGTGTCCCTGACAAATATTTTGTCACCAACACCAGGGATGGATACCAAATGGATGGAAGGTAGTTGTGTGATGTGGAATTTCACCTTCAGATTTGATTTTCTAAGGTGAGGGTGTGTGAAAGGGGAATTTGCGTAAAGGGTGTAAATTCACTCCTATACAATGAATAGTTGTCTTGTGGCTATATTAACTCCTAAATAAGTCATATTATTATTATTATTATTATATTGTTATTTAGTTGATTAGGTTAGCCTATGGCTTATATAGGGTTATCTAAGTTAGCCTAGGTGATATCCTAGGCATAAATAGGTATATATATGAGGTTGTGAGTCTTATAAATCATCATCATATTATGATTGGAGATATTTGGAGGTTTTCCCCCTTTGAAGTGGCTTGTTATTCTTAGTTATTATCAAGTATTTATAGGATATTTAGTATTCTATTATGCAAGTTATTTAATTACAAGTGGTATCAGAGCATAAACTTCGCACCATTATGACAATGTATTTTTTTCAATTTTGGAGGTCATTTTGTGATGAAATTTTTTGAAAGACATATTTTTTAGAGTTTTTGTCTAATTTTCAAAGGGTTTTTGAATGACATTCTAAAGAAGCAATAGTCTAGATTTCAAAATAATTGGAGTAGAGTTGAGTGAGTTATTATAGAATTAGGGCTTTTACCCAATTTAATTGGAAAACACATATCTCCCACATCTTGATGAATTGGTTCTATTTTTTGTGGGTTTTTGAAGCTATTAGAGGAGCTACATATGATGGGACAAAAAGTGGCGATATGATGGGTATTTGTAGGGTATGTGGCTGACGACTTTTTTTTACCCAAAATTGATGAAATGAAAAGGGTTTTTAAAGGAGATTATTAGCTTTCCACCAATATAAATTATGCTTTACTTTGAATTTAATAAATTATTATTATTTATTTTCTATTTGAATTATGACTAAAGTCTTGATTGATAGGCTGATTAAAAAAAATCTATAGCTTTCAAATGGTATCACATATTTTAAATATGAAACATGTGTCACATTCTATGCTTCACATACTATAGGATTAAAAAAAAAAAATGAATTTCATGAAGTTTTGACCAAGGTGGTTTGACATACGAGTTTTTATATTTTTTCAAAGTTGTAATAAAAATTCATAATTAATTATTTACTTAGAAAAAAATTACAAAAAATGCATCACATCGAGACATGAGTCCTCTACTTATATCTAAAATATTATAAAAATAATTATCATTTTATTATGGTTAGGTGGTTAGACAAACACCTACTTTTATGTTTTCCTAAAATTTAAGTACTACTACATTGAAATTTCAAATTTTCACCAAATAGATTTTTTTTTAAAATAAACCTAGTAGTTTAGAAACTACATTCAATTCTCTATAGATTCTATTCTTACATTTTTTTAAAATAATATAGATAACTTATTCAAATTTTATGTCAAGTTGACTAACTCTAATTTTTTTGAATTTTTCACTACTTAAGGGCCTATTTTTTCCATGATGATCTTGCACATACCCAAGGCTACAAATTAACTAGTTTTTAGGATATTTTTCTATTGGAGTGCGACTTAGGTACGAGTAAGTCACAATGAATTTTTCAAATTAGTTTGAATTTTTTTGTGTGATTTATTGCAAAATTATTTTCTACCATCATGATGGGGCTTGAAACAAGAGGCAAAAGGAATGCTACCACATAGGGGAAATCTTCAAAGAATGAGGGGATAGAAAATGAGGATTTTAACCCTAAATATGAAATGGGTGAATTAAAATCACTTATTCAAGGTATATGGTGTAAGGGTAAAGATTCACCTCATAAGGTGGAAGATAATGCTTTTATTGGAAATAAATTCATTGGACTTCATTTTGATTTCAAGAATGATCATTCTTTTAATAATCATATGACAAGGAAATTCATACCTAAGTTGGATATGGGAGTTTTTATGGAAAGGATCTAGCCAATTGGCTATGCCAAATGGAGTAGTTCTTTGATATTCATCATGTTCCTAGTCAACAAAAGGCGTCTATGGCATCATTATACCAAGAATGAGATCAACGTATTTAGTATTGTTGGTTATGTGATGAGAAGAGAAAAAAGGGTTGTGTGGTCACATGGCCAATTCTTCAAGAGGAAATTGCTACCCATTATGGAGATAACATTATGGATAGATAATTCTGCCAACTCACTAAATTAAAGAAAATAGGCATGGTGAAGGATTATATTCAAAAATTTCAAACCCTTTCTCTAAGAGTAGAGAATGTGGCAAAAAAAATATGAAGTACCTATTTCTAGGTGATTTAAAGGATCACATAAAATATGAAGTATGGTTGTTCCAACCATAATCCTTATTTCAAGCAATAGTAATGGAAAGATAATTGGAGGAGAATTTTTTGGATAGTAGGAGACAAGGGATATAAATTTGAGTGAAAAGAGATCTCCTACACATTCACTACCACAACCTACTAGGTTGAAAACACAACAAATTGAGGAGAAGAGAGAAAAAGTGTTATGTTTCAATTGTGACAAAAAATATAGTCAAGGGCATAAATGTAGTGAAAAGATTGTTTTATATTGAAGGACTAAGTGAGGAAGGAGAGTAGGAACCAATATTAGAGGGTGACAAGGATTTAGATGATGAATCACATGATTCCCAACCAGTAATTTTTTTTCATGCACTCTCTAGTTTTATTGCCCTACATACTCTCATGGTATTTGGGTTCTTAAAGACGCAGAAAGTAACCATATTGATCGACTCAGGTAGTACTCATAATTTCATCAATAAAAATTTGGCTACTCATATAAATTGTTTTTTATATTCAACTCCAAAATTTTAGGTCTTGATTGGAGATGGTGGCACTGTTAGTTATTTTGTAAAGTGCCATAAAATAAAGTTATCCATGGGAGATTATCACCTTGATAGAATAATGTATGCTATCTCCATGGGTGCAACAGATAATTTTTTGGGAGTACAATGTCTCACTACTTTAGGAACAATTGAGCTAAACTTTGAAGAATTATTTATGAGATTCCAATTAGAAGGAAATACAATAGAGCTAAAAGGGTTGAAGAAAAATCCCCCACAAATAGTTAGCTCTCATCAAATGTAGAAGATGCTTAAGAAATGATTTGATGGAGTTGTGGCCTAGCTATTTTCATTAGAAGTCTTAATCTAATTCTCCTACCCATCCTTATTTACACAAAATAATTGATCATCACTCAATGGTTTTTGGAGATATACCTAAAGGAATTTATTATAAGAGGGATAATGATCATGCCATACAACTATTTCCAAGGAGCTAACCTCTGAACATTAGGACTTACTAATAACCACATATATAGAAAAATGAGATATAAAATATTGTTGAGGAGATGTTAGAGGAAAGAATTATCAAACATAACCAAAGTGCTTACTCCTTGCCTATGGTGATGGTGTGGAAGAAGGATAAAACTTTTCCCATGTGTCTGAACTATAAAGTGATCAACATGTACACCATTAAAGATAAGTTTCATATCCTAGTCATTGATGATTTGCTAGATGATAATTTGAAAAGTATGTAAGAAAAATTTTTGTAGCAAATTGAATTTAGTTTCTAAGATACTATTCCTTTTTTGGAAAAAAGTAAATCTATTTGGTGAGAATTTGAAATTTCAATGTAGTAGTACTAAATTTTCAGGAAAAACTAAAAAGTAGGTGTATGTCTAACCAACCTAAGTACAAGAAAAAAATAATATACTTTTTTGAAACTCTCAATATAAGTAGAGGACACATGCTTGGATTCACCACATTTAAAAAAAAAATTGCAAGTAAACAATTAGTTATGATTTTTTTATTATTTTTTTCTAAAAATATTAAAACATGTTTATGAAATTGTACCATCCATAAATAGTTTAAGAATTATAAATGTTTTCAATTAGCCTATCAATCAAGACTTTAGTCAGAATGTATGTAGAAAATTAATAATAATTATTTATTTAATTCCAAATAAGGAATACCTTTTATTTTTGGAAAGCTAATAATTTTCTAAATAAACCTTTTTCATTTCATCAAATTTGGATAAAAAAAGTCATCAGGTGTGCTTTTTGGTCATATTGCCACTTTTTGGACCACCATGATCTTGCACTCACCCATGTGCACAACCATAGTGCTTTCCACTCCTGATTTCACAAAGGATTTTATTTTGGAATGTGATGCTTTAGGAAATGGTATAGGTGCAATTCTCATGTAGGAGGGTCAGCCCATTACTTGTGATAATAGTTAATCAAATGGTAAGAATCAACTCAAACCTATTTATGAGAAAGAAATGCTAGCTATTCTTTATGTAGTAAAATAATGGAGGTCTTAACTATTGGGTAGACACTTCAAGGTTAAGATAGATCATGATATATTAAAATATTTTTTGGAACAAATATTATCTTCTGAAGAGCAAAAAAAATAGGTTACTAAGATGTTAGGATATGATTTTGAGATTGTATATATAAGAAAGGGAAGGAAATTTTTATGGTAGATGCACTATCGAGGAAGGATGAAGCTTTATTACATGTTCCCTTTCAATATTACAAGAAGATTGGGTATAAGAAGAAAAATAAGAGTAGACAAATGATGTGACTACTAGTAATCTCATTCAACAATTATAGAGTGATCTTAGTAGTTTAGATAAAAAAAATTGGAAGGGATATAATTTTTTGTATAAAAAGCGATGTATCTTTGCAAGAATTCCTCTCTCAAATAAAATATTCTTACATAGCTACATGATTCTCTAGTGGGTGGTCATTCATGATTTTTGAATACATATCATCGGATCAAGAAAGAATTCTTTGGGAATGGATAAAAGGGGATGCTCGAAAATTTGTGGTAGAATGTTTGGTTTGTCAACGGAATAAAGTGGGGACAATTAAGACACCTAGTATTTTGTAACCCTTAGTTATTCCTAGCCATTGTTGGGATGAGGTCTCCATGGACTTCATTATAGGGCTTCAAAGATCTAATGGTAAGAATGTCATATGGTAGCAGTGGATTGCCTCACTAAATATTTATATTTTATTGCATTATCACATCCTTTTTTTTTTTTTAAAGGTGCAATGCACCCATATTATTAGGGGTAAACGCTTTTTTTGACCGGAGCTATGAACCGGATACAACAAACCACAAGAAACAACCAAACCCGCAAGCACAAAGGCCCAGCGAAGGCACAAGGCCTGCGAGCACTTTGGCCCAGCGAGGGTTTGAACCCTGGTGGCCATCACAACAACCAAGCGACTTGACCACCGAACCACGCCCTTATCGGCTACATTATCACATCCTTTCACAAGTATAGTGGAAAAATAATTTTTGGAGAATATTCAAAATCTACATAGTATACCTTAGGTTATAGTTAGTGACTGTGATCCTACCTTTATTAGTAACTTTTGGAAATATTTATTCAAATGTGTGGGTAGTCTATTGGCTCGCATTTCCCCATACCGTATGCAATCTGATGTGCAAATAGAGGTTGTTAAAAATTATTTAGAGGATATATATGTTGTTTCACTTTAGATAAAAAGTCTTAATGGGTAGATTAGCTACCACTAGCAGAATGGTGGTATAACACTTACTTACATAGTTCATAAAAAAAACTCCATTTATGGCATTGTATGGATATCATCCTCCTTCCATAACATCATCATTGAGGGTGTCACCAAGAGTCCACATTGTGGAGGACCACATGATTCATCAACAACAAGTGCTTTCAGGACTTAAAGATAATCTATACATGACACAAAATTGAATGAAGCAACAGGAAAACCAAAACCATAGTAAAAGAAGTTTTGTTGTTGGGGATTGGGTTTTCTTGAGATTGAAATTTTACACTAAAATGTCATTGAAGCAACATTCAAAGAATAACAATTTGTCTCCAAAATATTATGGCCCATATCAAATCATGCAACAAATAGGTAGTGTTGCCTACAAGATTGAATTTCCATCAACAAAAAAGATACATCCAGTTTTTCATGTTTCTTGTTTAAAGAAGGTAATTGGGAATAATATCCCTAATCAAACAATATTGCCATAGCTTGATGAAGAAGGAAGAATCATATTGGAACCAAAATATATTATTTACAAATTCATAAGGAATCTTAAGACCAAAACACTCACTTAGTATCTCATCCAATGGAAGAATTTACCAATTGAAGATGCCTCATGGGAGGATGAAGATTTCATTCAGAAACATCCAAAATTACCTAGCATTAACGACAATGCTTATCTGAAGAGGGGGGCATGCTATGGCATTAATATTAGAGCACGTCGGGCTATGAATAGTCATCTTGTGACTATTTTAACTCCAAAATCAGTCATATTATCATTATTATATTTGTATTTAGTTGATTAGGTCAACCTATGGCTTATATAAGGTTATCTAAGTCATCTTGGGTGATATCCTAGACATAAATAGGTATATATGGGAGGTTGTGAGTCTTATTTCATAATCATACTATGTATTGTGTTCTCATTGGAGATATTTGGAGTTTTTCCCCTTTGAAGTGGCTTGTTATTCTCAGTTATTATCAAGTATTTGCAACCTATTTAATATCATATTCTTCTATTGTGCATGTTATTTCATTACAATCTAGCTCAAGGCAATTATGACTCATTCATTTTCATACCAAAAATTAGAGAAGCCCTTCCATACATCTAATCGTTTTTCCTCTACAATTGCATACTCTAGCTTGAGCTGAAAAACATCACACAAGAGATGATTTCTTTTCTACTCTTCCAACTTTAGATGATTGTACTAATTTACCTATGAGTGAATATAGATGTGGACATATTCAAAATGTAACACATTGATAAGAACATGAGAAAATGCTCCATCCTTTTTGGTCATAGTAGATTTGTATGATTTTTTCTTGAATTTTTTCCTTCGCTTCTCAACAAAACCAATAACTATTAGTGTAGTCATGATAAGACTTCCTCAAACTAGCATTTTTCAAGAAAATATGAGAAATACCTTTGAAAATTGTCATTAGGGTTTATACACAAATTTACTAAGAACCTTCTTCACTTCCTTGGCTCTTGTGCACACTCGATATCATAAAGATCCATGATCATTCAACAATATTGTGCAAAGAGTGTATTTTCTTTGAAAGTTTGAGGAAATTGACATTCACCATTAATAATTATACTAAATACTTTAGCATCTTGTGCATTATAGGGGGTTTAAATTCTTTGCAATTGCAACTCCTGTTGAGACAATACTTTCTTCTAGTTACTCAAGGATCCATTTGCACAAGGTAGAGATATAGATTCATTCTATTGTTCACATTTTATCATCTTACGATATCTTGTTCATTTACTTGTTTTTTTATTATTGTCATTCTTCTTTTGAGGATCATAAGGTCTTTCATTCTTTACCTTACATAACTTTTCCATGTGTCTTGGTTTAGTGCAATTGTAGTAGGTGATACTAGATTATGGAGTATAGTTACCTCTTTTCACATTATATCTATAATAAGAAGCCCTATGAACAAAATTTTTGCATGTGTAGTGTTGGAACTAGAATTTTCATAGAAATTTTTAAGGATTTTATCAGTGAAAATCTAAAATTCATACTATCATTTTCATAAAAAACCTCATTATTTCCATCCATAAGGTCAATTTTTCCTTTTACCACTACACTACTACCAAATTGGATACCCAATATAGCCCTTACATCATACCTCTCTACTACAGCCCATTACAAAGAAGCTTGTGGTATGATGATATAAGGTGCTAACACTATACTCTGTCACCTTCACCATTATACCTTGGGGGGTCAAGACATACATCGCAGTAGAGCGGTACACTAAAGAATACTAATAGGAGGCACTGTTATACCACAGAGAGTCAAAGCATAGCCCGTGTTAAAGCGATATTCTAAGGAGTACTAAGAAGACATACCATGGTACTCCAGGAGAACAAAAAGAGACCCGTGATAGAGTGGTATATTAATATGTGTATTAAGGGTACACTGTGGTAGAGCAGTATACTGAAGAGGATAGTGAAAACATACTGCGGTATCATAGGGGAATGAAAAGTGACACGAGGTATCATGGTAAAGTATCCATTGAGTCATTTAAAGCATGCCAATCACGTCAGTCAACATTGAAATATGAAATTGAGCTCAATGCAAAGATTTGAACTGTGTGAATTTATGAGTCGAGAGTTAAAGCATTTTGTTGTAAAGATACATGAAGTAGATTGAGATTTCTCATTCATAACAAAAAAACTAAGTGTAGATGAGCTCAAGGTGTGGGAGTAAAGGGAATTATCTTAGGCAAATCATCTTACCAAGTAATCTTTTCTCATCACTCTTTGAATTTTATAACAATGGCACCAAAGAAAGCAGAAGTAGGAGATAAGAAAGATGAAGTCAAAGTTAGTAAACCCTCTTTACAGTCCCCATTTCTTTCTTTATTACTTGGTTTAGTAGATAAGGGCCCAAAAAGGTTTTCAGAGATCTAGCTTAGGGATGTAGAGACCTTATTGTTCCTTAATCAGGTTGGAATTTTTATTGGTATGTCTATTGAAACAAAAATGATAAGGTTCTAGCATCAAACCTGTGGACCCTTGATTTAGCCAAATTGATTGTTCCAAATATTTTCATTGATATCAAGTTAATTAAAGCCTTATCCCATAGCTACCATTCCCCAACCAAAATTTTTAGGCTTCCAAATGGTGGGTTTTTAGTCGATGTCTCAAGAGAGGCCATTGTCAAATTTTTTAACCTAAACAGACAAGTTGTTACAGAGGTAAATTTGGGGAAACTAGAACAAGAGTACAAGAGGTTGAGAAGGACATATAGAAGTGATGAGCTCCCCCTGCATATGAAGAGGGGTGATAATAATAGAATACTCCACATCTCTTCCCCAAAAATGGAGCCTTTCACAGGTTCATACTTTCAGGTTTACTACAAAAATACCTATCACACATTATGTCAAGTACTGAGGATAGATGCAAAAGAAAATATGTCAATGGGATTGATGAGGATGGCTATGATTATTCAAAACCCTAAGTCGAATGTAAAATTTGATTTTTCATCTATGATTGAAGAGAAAATACATGAGGGTTTGTTGCAGGTCAGAGAGGCTAAGGCTCCCATTGCCTTTAGAAAATATTCTTTTTTGTGTCATTTGATCTTGTACCAAAATGAAATGAAATGGACTAGAAGAATGAAGTTGTGCACACAAGAGAATGGATTAAGAATCCTTGTATAGAATTGGTGTTACTTTTGGGATAGCAGGTGTATAGATTGTGATTTTGTTTTATTTAGAGATGACTTTGTTGTTCAATTGATAGCCACCCTTGGTTACCCAACACCAAGGTTACCTGAATCTTTGATGAGTGTAATGAGGCTTGTATAGTACAATCCAGAACTTGGATGTACTCATAATTATTCAGATTGGTTCCTCATGCCATAACACACCATTATTAGAGTGTATGGTTGTGACCAAGCACCACACATCTTGCCCAAATTTGTACCTACAAGGGTCTATTTTCTAGAATTTATGTGGTAGATGCTTTGGATGGAACATGACTTAATGAGGAATCAAAGGAAAGGAACATTTTTTCCTAATTTAACAATATTTGAGGAATTGTCTATTGAATTTGGTATGTTGGAGGAATTATAGAGGTTCATGAGGGTTAATTATCCCCTCAAGTCTAGAAAGGAAAGAGTATGTGACCTAGAGGGTCATATTAATATGATTAGAAGGACCTTGCAAACAAAGAGGGCCATATCTCATGTATTTGATCCTGAGGAGTATGTAATAAGGAATTTTGAATATTTTGCTAACATATTTCAAACTAGAAGGAGATGGATAATGATGGAGGTGAGAAAATCATAAGAAGGAGAAGAATAAAATTTTCAAAGGGTGTTTTGATGATGATCCTAACCCCCTCAAGAGAATGCAAATGATTCTTGATAAGTTAGATGAGTTATACAAAATAGCCCAAGATGAGGGAATAGTTCCACTTCCCACACCTCACCAATCATCACATGAAGCATATACATCACTAAAAAAAAACCCCATCACCTACAAATCCATCCCCTCCATCTTCTACACATGAACCCCATGCCAAGAGATAGAAGACTAAGTCATTGGTTGATTATGGCTCAAGTGATGAAGAAGAAGCAATCATAGCTCTAACTAAAATGACGGAGGTAGCAGAGCAACAAAAAAGTCAAGAGCCTCATGATCCTAAAATCAAGATATCAGAAGAAGGTGTTGATGAGATTTAGGATGATGAGAGGGTTGTGGCCTCTTTGAGGTTTATGGAAGATGATGGTTTTATTTATACTAATGAATTTAATGAATTTTGGATTAAGATGAAGATGAAACAATTTGATGAAAGATTAAAGATCAATCTTATAGGAGCTGATGAATCAAAGCAGGCTGAAATCCAGGCTCAGATATTGGTAGAATTAAATATTGATAATATCAATGTTACCCACAGGAGGCAAGAGAACTAGTATTGAAAAGTGATATTCTAATCATACTAGGGGTGGAGCTATCCAAAGTGTTTCTTCTAGATCATATTAGAGCACAAGATGATACAATGTTAGTAGCTTAGTTTGATTCAGAGGAAGGTGTTTCAGGAATAGGGTACAACCCTACTACCCAAACTCTTGCTTTGTGGAAAAAAAAGAAGACCACAAGGAATCCCAAGCTCTTAGATTTGGTGCAAGAAATGAGGGGGTCAACCATGGTGAGAATGATGAAAGACACAACTCCTATAGAGGTTGCAACTATAACCATGTATTCTGCAATGTTCACTAAAGATGTGGTGGAAAATATGGAAAAGAAGATAAATGATTATGAGAAAAGGTTAAAATTATCAAATGATGAAGTGAATAAATTTTTCATTGAGAATGTGAAGCTAAAACAATAATTGCAACAGGCTACCACTGTGAGAGGAGATGAAGTAGTTGTTTATCACCCTCCTATCCAAGCTGAAGATCCACAAATACAATAGATGAAAGATGAAATTGAGAAGCTAAAGAAATATAATATGGAATATGTCAAGTATCACATCTTGGATACTATGAGAAAGATATTGGAGCATAGAATTGGGATATTGAAGGAGAAAATAGGTGGATTACATGAAAGCTTTAGAAATTTGATTAAATCCTTGGAACAGATAGATGATAATTCCCTTATCCTTGAAGAGCTCTAGAAGAGATGGAAACCTACCTATCACATACTGACTACTCTGTGCAAAGCCACACAAAGGGATCTATATGCCTCTCCAAAACTCAAACCTACCCAGGAAATGATAAAGGGTGTAATTAAGGAGTATAAGTATTTGGTAGACATGAAGAAAAAAGTGGAGAATAGGAGGAGTGCATTTGACTCAATTAAATACATCTTCATCCCTTCAATATTTAAAGATGATAATTAATTAAAAGGTATGGATGAATGGAAAAATGATTTTGATATGATAATTCCTCAATGCTTGACACATATATAGGATGTTGGGGAGATCAAAATTGACAAATTCCATACTTTACTTGATGGGATTGTCATATTGGATAGTGAATACACAAAATTCATGGTGGATGTTAGGAACCTCCTTGATAATGGATGGGAAAGCCACCTTACAAATCTCACAGTTACACGAGAATTCAAATGGCCAAGTGATCTAAAAATCAGTAAGTGGTAGGAGAAGTATTTGGGCTCTAATGAAGATTGATTATCTGCATCACACAAAGAAATTGTCATACAGTAAAAGCTTTGCATAGGTCTTATATGACCATGGGATTTTACTTGAATATTAATAGATTAACACACATGTTTGTTTCTTTCAGTTATGCTTAATTCCATCATTGTGTTTTGTTATCAAAAGACATGTCCTTTGGTCTAAAGCTTGTTGCCTCTCATATAAATAAGAAAGACCAAGACCAAAAGGAAGGATTAGATTAGATAGATATAGTAGAAAGTAATAGGTGAGTAGGGATAGCTATAATTCTCACATTTCAAAAAACCATGATGCATGTATAAATTTTGAAGAAGTTAATGGAAGATATCATATTTTGCAGCCTAGTCTTGGTATCAATTGTTTGTTGGAATTATTCAATTATTTGGTTGTCTCCACTTTGATGCTTCCTTGTTATTTAAATTGATATATCAAGTATATATTCAATTTATCAATGCACATTCACTATATCTTTGTGATGTGATTAATTGGTTTCCCCAAAGAAATTAAGCATCCTTTTAATAAATCATAGTAATCTGGAAGTGTTAATTGGATCAATAAGAAGAACCACACAGTTAGGATTGTCAATCTATCTCCAACCTAGTGTTATTTGTGTCCTTGCATATTTTACTCAACTAGTTCTTTCAAGTAAATATTAAATCCTTTTGATAAATTATAAGTACCTATTTGTGTTAGTTGGATTTCTAAGTATAGTTTGTCGACCATATACTTGCACGTTTACAAGTTATAAACCATTATTAGTGTGCCAAGTAGTTTGAATTATTACCATCACAGGGAACATATTCTATATCTTCATTGGACTCCATCCACCCAACAAGGCACTAGTCTTATCCATCTCATCATTTATTCTTAGCCAATTCATTTTCAAAACTTTACATCTGTTAACTGAACATATTCATAACTCCACCTTGATATTGCTTATACAATTTATACCAAATAGGTATGCATCTCTCCACTTCCAATTTCCATTGTGGATAGATTTCTTAAGTAGGAATCAAAAGATTTAAATCTACTCCATTTGCATAGGTACACCCACCTATTTATGGTAGAGCTTGAAGAGAAGAAGGTTCAAATTCATCATTTGGCCTTCTATGTTAGCCAAAAATGTACCAAGATCTTGACAACTTCTTGTGGTTTCTCAACCAAAATTTTTGAGACCTAACATGTAGAAATAAACATATAAGGATTGATAATTCATATCATCATTCTTATTCACAAAACTATTCCTCATCACTCTATTTCTGCATTCATTAGCCTTATAACCAATCTTATTACAAGCATAGTATTGACCATGAAATGATTGACCGACCAATCTTAGTACTAACTCACTCAATTCTACTCCAATTATTTTGAAGAAAATTCTAAAGAAGGTACAATCTAAATTTGAAAAGAATTGGAATAGAATTGAATGAGTTATTACAAAATTAAGGTTTCTACCCAATTTATTTGGAAAACACATATCTCCCACATCTTGATAAATTGGTTCCTAATTTTTTGTGGGTTTTTGAGAATTATTAGAGGAAGATACAATCCAATTTTAAGATCAATTGAAGAAAAAAAAAGAGATTTATTTGGAAATTAGAGTGTTCAAAAAATTGGTCTCAAGGCTACAAATTAATTAATTTTTGGGATATTTTTCTATTGGAGTGTGACCTAGGTCCTGGTAAGTCAAAATGAAATTTTCAAATTAGTTTGAATTTATTTGTGTGATTTATTAGAAAATTATTTTCTACTATTATGACAAGGCTTGCAACAAGAGGCAAAAAGAATGCTACCACACAAGGGAAATCTTCAAAGAATGAGGGCATATAAAATGAGGATTTGAACCCTAAGAATGAAATAAAAAATTCAAGGGTGATACCTCATCATTAGAGAAGAATATTACCAAATAAATAGGTGAATTGAAATCACTTATTCAAGGTATGTGGTCTAAGGGAAAAGATTCACCTCATAAGGCAGAAGATAATTCTTTTGTTGGACATGAATTCATTTGACTTGAATTTTATAAAAGAAGGATCCTTCTTTTAATAATAATATACCAAGGAAATTCATACCTAAGTTGGGTGTGAGAAAGTTTGATGGAAAGGATCTAGCCAATTGTCTATGCCAAATGGAGTAGTTCTTTGATATTCACCATGTTCCTAGTCAAAAAAAGGTGGCTATGGAATCATTATACCTAGAATGAGATCAATTTATTTGGTATCCTTGGTTATGTGATGACAAGAGAAAAGGGTTGTGTGGTCACAACAATTTTTCAAGAGTAACTTGTCACCCATTATGGAGATAAATTTATGGATATCTACTTTTGTCAACTCACCAAATTAAAGAAAATAGGAATTTTCAAGGATTATATTCAGTAATTTCAAACCCTTTCTCTAATAGTAGAGAATGTGGTAGAAAAATATATGAAGGAACTATTTCTAGGTGGTTTAAAGGATGACATAAAATGTGAAGTATGATTTTTCCAACCATAATCCTTATTGAAAGCAATTGTAATGGTAGGACAAGTGGAGGACAAATTTTTGGCTAGTAGGAAACAAGGGAAAATAAATTTGAGTGAAAGGAGATCTCCTACATATTCACTACCTTAACCTAATAGGTTGACACCATAGAAAATTGAGGATAAGAGAGAAAAAAGGGTTATGTTTCAATTGTGAAAACAAATATAGTCAAGGGCATGATTGTAGTGAAAATATTTTTTTTTGTATTGAAGGCTTGAGTGAGGAAAAAGAGGAGGAACCAATATTAGAGTGTGATAGGGATTTAGATGATGAATCACATGATTCCCAACCAATCATTTCTTTTCATGCACTCTCTAGTTTTTGTGCCCTTAAACTCTCAAGGTATTTGGGCTCTTAAAGAAGCAGAAAGTGACCATATTGATCAACTCGTTTAGTACTCAATTTCATCAACAAAAATTTGGCTACTCATCTAACTTTTTTATATATCTAACTCCAGAATTGTTGGTCTTGATTGTAGATGGTAGTATTGTCAGTTCAAGAAAGTTCCATAGCATTAAATTATCCATGGGAGATTATCACCTTGATAGCCTAATGTATGTTATCTCCATGGGTGCAAGAAATATTTTTTGGGAGTACAATGGCTTACTACTTTGGGAACAATTGAGATTAAATTCCATCAATTATTCATGAGATTCCAATCAGAGTGAAAGACAATAGATCTAAGAAGGTTGGAGGAAAATTCCCCACAAATAGTTAGCTCTAATCAAATGTAGAAGTTTCATAAGAAAAGATTTGTGGTCGAGTTATGTTCATTAGAAGTCTCTCAATATAATTCTCCTAAAGTTCTTGATAAGAGGGATCATGATAATTTTATACAACTAGCTCTAGGGAGCTAACCTCCCAACATTAGGCCTTATCAATACCCACGTATACAAAAAATTGAGATAAAAGATTGTTGAGGAGATGTTATAGGCAAGAATTATCAGACATATCCAAAGTACTTACTCCTCACCTGTGGTGATGGTACAAATGATGAAACTTGGTGCATGTGTTTGGAATATAGAGTGCTCAACATGTACACCATCAAACATAAGTTTACTTTGGGTATGTGTAGGATCATCATGGAAAAACATGCCCTTAAGTGGTGAAAAATTCAAAAAAATTAGAGTTAGGAAACTTGACGTAAAAATTTGAATAAGTTATCTATATTATTTCAAAAATATGTAAGAATAGAATTTGTAGAAAATTGAATGTAGTTTCTAAACTATTAGGTTTTTTTTTTCAATTCTATTTGTTGAAAATTTGAAATTTCAATGTAGTAGTACTTAAATTTCAGCGAAAATGAGAAGTAGAGGACTCATACATAGATGAACACCGGTTTGACGGAAACCCTTACAAGAGAAAATACCACACCAAGAAAAACCCCTTTGTATTATAATAGTAAGAAATTACATACAGTCACGAAGCTTCCTCTCTCTAATGTCAATTTACAACAGCATTCACTATGATCAACCTTGCACAGAACATTTAAGTTACAATACACTCAGAATTTAATTCACACTGATCATACATCAAACTATTCATCCCACTGATCGACCACTATCGATCGAACTGAACATCATCTGCAATTAAAGAGCATATCCATGTCGCTCCTATCAATCGAACTTCCTCATAGAACTGCCA
>VDFB02058242.1:228212650-228278039 GCA_007258455.2 Sequoia sempervirens | reverse complement strand
GAGATGAAGAACTAGTTTTCATCCCATAATTATTTTCCTAATCTCTTATTGTATCATGAGTTTCTTGATTTAACCTATCGGTACTACCTTTCTCTCTAGTTATCAAAAGAGTGATTCTTTGTTTAACTTTGAACAACTAGGAACATTCTTTTAGTAAGGTAGTAGCATCCTCCTCAAATAAGGAGGATCCATATTTGTTTAAGGCACCAGTTTTGATTTTGTCCTCAACATTTATAGCCTCATTCCTTCTATGTACTAATGCTTCCCACACATTATCATTCACCTTCTTCCTCATAGATTCCATAGTCTCATTAAAAATAACCATGTACTAAATCAAAGCATCTATAATTATTTTCGTATTCTTGTCATTAACTTCATCAAACAACTTAACAGTAGCAAGTAAATCTTTAGAATCTATCATATTATTAATTAAGGTTTCCATTTCCAAAGGAGATTTTTCTCTTATCAAAGAAGAGCTAGACATGATCTCCATAGGCTATAATGCTCCTTCTCCACCTTTCTTCTCATGTACATGAATTTTGATAGCTTCTATTTCATCTTCTATCTCTTCATTAGATGAGATATCAACATTTGCTTGGATTTCAGCCTCTTCATTACTAGCAGAGATACTGCTCCTTTTGTTTCTTTTCAACTCACTTTCCTCTTTCAATCCAAGATCTATCTCATTTTGCACATCACTCAAAATTCCTTTTCCTACTAGCATTTTGGTTTACTCATTTTCTAAGAGCGGTAGATGATATAATAGGAGGTACATTTCTCTTCTTGGATGCTCTTGGATGCTCTAGTGTTAGGTCCGGAGAATGCAATTATATTAACTGCAAGAGTATTATGCTCTTCCTTCCTTCCTTTCACTACTGCCATAACACTAGGAGTTGCAGGTACTATAGTGGATGTTGGTGTAAATAGAGTCTTGTACCTAGTTAATTCATTACTAGGGGACTCATTTTCACATGTTAAGTTTACTTAGGTCCTAGAAAGGAATATTTCTAGAAGATGTTAGTTGTCATTAGTTGTTATCTTATCTTTTGACTTGTAACACATGTGAACCTAGGTAAGTGTGATTAGTTGTCTCATGTCATATGATTAAGACACTTGTCATAATCCTATGACATCTTGTATCTCACCTTGGCTATATAACCAAGGGGGTTATACTACATTCTACAACTTCAACATATCATTGAATCATAATTGATAAGAATATAATTTATTCTTGTGACATTCCATTCACTCTCTTTGTTCTTTCCATTTGGCCTCAAGATATTTGTAGCCATAGCCAATTCTAACATATTATCAGAGTGAGCTGGGTGCCATTGGATATTATTTTTCTAAAGAGGTGGTAAATCTTGAAAAGTTTAGTATGATATTCTCTTGCATTGTATGATGATTTGGAGAATAAAAAAAGCTTGATAGAAATACCAGATTTGGGGGGTTCCATTTTTGGCTCTTTATTGCAAGTTCATATCAGAGCTTGTTGGTGCAAATATAAGCTCTCCATTGCATCTAAAAGGTTTGAGAAAGTTTATTTTTCCTTTTGTTTCATCCAAATCAGACATACAATGCTAAATCTATGAGGGTTTGAAGCTAAAGAGCGGTTGCAAGATCTAGAAGCTAGTTGCATTTTTGGTGCATTTTGGGTCAAATCCAACCCAGCCATTGCTTCTAGAAAGGCCAAAAACCCTAAAATCAACTAGAAAATCATCCAAATTGTAACACTTGTCCAGTGAATCAATTTTTTTTACAAAGGATTCATATGACCCCTTAGGTCACCATCATTACGCTGGTACAATTTTTTTCAAAAAAAAAGTTAGTGAATATTTATTTTTATTTTTTGAAAATTTGAAAATACTGATTAAATATTTTGAAAAGGAACTATATTTAAAAGATTTGTATTAAAAATAAAAGGGGTGAAAAATTCTTTTATGTGGACTTTTTTAATAGAGTACCTGTGAAGTACCAGTACCTTAGGTACTATACCCATGACCACTCACTACCCACCACACGACATACACTAGTTTTCCCATGTAGGCCCCCTTTGCATAGTCGTCAGTGATCTCATCAATCAAAACTAATGATCAATAATTTATAATCGACATATAAAAATTCTAAAGATCAATCAAGCAACACTCACATTGATAAGAAAATTTCAAGAAAATCTAGCATTTGAAATCTGGGAAAAAACCAACGAAAGGTAGGGAATATTTTTTTTATCCACAGAGAATATACTGGTGGCATCACAAAATATTTTGGATAGGGTTGGGTTTTGGCATGACATTGATTTAGGCGTCAATTTTAAGTTCTTTCTGATGGTGATGGCCTAGAAACCATCAAATTTAATCAAGTATATTGCTAACATGATCATTTTCTAAAAAAAATTTACCGCCTCACAGTTGGGCTTATTGATTTTGTAGTCCAACTTTAGAAGCCCATATCTTGCTCTTTTTGACTCCTTTTTTAAGCAATTTTTTTTTATTTGGGCTAATTTTTCATGCTCTTCATAGTAATGCAATCATTTTTTGTTTTTGGTGCCTATTTTTTTTAGAATTTTTAGATTCTCATAAGTGTTGCTACTTCATCCTCATTTTGAGAACTTTGGGAGCTCATATCTTGCTCCTATGTAACTTTTTTGGGTGATTTTGTTTTGAAAGTGCATAATTTTTTGTGTACTTTTTAGTGGTATGATCAGATTGATCTCATTTTGCACCAAAAATTTTACTTGATTATGTGGCCTATCTTTTCATCTGTAAGCACTAAGATCAAGTCTAGCTTGTTGTTTTTGGCATCTAGCAATTGTAAACACACAAAACATAAAGTTCTAAATCATATATTGTTGGGGTCTCATGGTGCATTCTTTTGATTTTTTTACTTGTACTCTCTTGTTTCATGGATCATTCTAAGGTTCCTTTGCTCACATCATATAATTATTCAACATGGAATCAAGATGCATGGAGTATTCTAATGACAAAAGGCCACTCTCTATATGTTGAAAATAAGGTACTTGAACCTATAGATGTAGATAAAAAGACAAAATGGATGATTAAGCATAACAAAGCTCTTGGATGTCTTCATAGACTAGTTTCTCAAGATTTGTTGTTCCAAATTGAATCATGTAAAAATTCTCATGAAGATTGGGATAAATTTAATTTTTTTTATGGTTCTACAAATGAAGTAAGAGGCTATAAAATTGATAATTAACTGATGAGCCTTGATCTTATGAACTTTGACAACATCAAAGAATACATCACTAAGGTTAATGATATAAGAGAGCAGTGTAAAGCATGTGGAATTGATAAGGACATTCAGTTGGTCTACAATACAATGAATAAACTTGATCCTAATTATGCTTCTTTTGTTTCTAGCTTTCATACTCATAGATTGACTATGGGGTTTGCATATACTACACCTTCATTTGCATCATTTTCTAAGATGTTGATATATGAGAAACAAAAGCTTATCTCAATGGGTCTCATCAAGACTTCTAAATCTCAGGCATTGTTGGTTAGTTGGGTGAAATAAACAGAATAAAATAAGAAAAAAATAATCAACATTCAAATCAAGTAAAGAATAATCCACATTCTAATCAAGCAAAGAAAAAATCCTCTTCTAAATGGGAATCATCTAAGAAGGAGAGGCCTATTGTGCATATTGCAAGAAGGATGGACATGAAGAACACTATTGTTATAAGAAGGATATTGATGAGTTGAAAATCCTCTAAAAATGAATTAGATTGATTTACCTTCTAGAATGTTTGAATCACCTCCTTCTTCAAAACAATCTAAAAAGGACAAAGGTCAAGCATCTACATCAAAAAATAAAGGACAAGGTCTTTGTTCTTTTTTAGGTCTAGTATCAGGGAGATGGCTTCTATATTTTGGAGCATCTCATCATATGGCATCTTCATAGTCTATATTCTCTTCTTTTCAGCCTTGTACAATGTCTCCTATTTTGATGGGAAACAATACATACATGAGTTTAATTGGGAAAGGATCTATTAGTTTTGGGGACAAAACTTTTTAGGATGTTTTGTGTGTTCCTCAATTGATGAACAATATTCTTTCATATATTATATTACACATGGTGGAGATGGGAGGATTGTGGAGTTCAATCCTAATTTAGTCATCATTCGAGACTCGAAGAGTCAAGAGATCATTGCTACTAGGGTGGTTGATCATTCATCTTGGTTGTATACCTTTGTAAATTTTTCTTTTGATGGTGACATTGTTCCTTCAATTGTTGATATGAACTATGATTCAGAGGAGACATTTGGATTCTTGAACTTGAGGAGTTCTCACATCAGATCTAGTTCTTGAGCCATCCATTCTATCTTCTTCATCTACTCTTGTACCTTATAATGCTTGTGTTGACACAGTTTTGGTTCCTTGTGAGTTAGTGCAGTAGGACATACATAGTCTTTCAGATTTGGCTACTTTGGATGACTTCCTAATAAGTATTTTAGACTTTTTTGTAAAGTCTCATCTTGCATATTTGGGAGAAATCATTAATAACATTCATCTTCTCTTTGATGAGGATGCTACTTCTTCAGTTGTTGTGAGAGAACACTCTAACCCTCTTTTTCTATCTCTACATGATCATTCTTTGCAGTTTGGGGTGAGTTTGGGTACTTTTGGACAACATTTGGAGGAGGATTATTTTTCTTCAGAGGCGATATCCTTGTCTTTGGATCATGTTCTACATTCATCTCTACTAGATTCTAGATTATCCTCTTCAATAGTGTGGCCTAGAATGCCTGTTTAGAGTGTGTCAACTTTCAACATCAACTTGGAGATAGTTGAGCATGCTTCAGAGACATCATCCATCATCCATATTCCTAAGATCTTGCATACATCCATGGGTTTTTTCTTCCTAAGGGTAGGAATGTTGTTCGAAAAGATTGGATCATCTTCAACATTCAATGTTGAGCTTTGACCATCATTGCAGGAGACTCAACATTGAGGGGGGGATTCCTTGTCTCTCTTCTCCTTCTCTCTTATGGGGGGTCTTTTTCCTCACATGGGGTTTTGGCCTTCTCATGCATCATTGAGAGCATTTATTTTTTGTATCTTTCATCTCTCTTCTGGGGAGGAGTTTTGTCCCACTAGGTTTTTTCCTTTTCTCCATTTGTGAGAGATTTCATTTGCATATGTACATGGGCACCTAACATGGCCTAGTAGTTGGGACCCATCTTTGTGTCCTTTGCATAATAATCTACTACTCCCTGAGTTTCACTTAAGGGGGGGTTTTGGTGTAAATAAAGTCTTGTACTTAGTTAATTCATTACTAGGGGACTTATTTGCACATGTTAAGTTTACTTAGGTCCTAGAAATGAATCCTTTTAGAAGATGTTAGTTGTCATTTGTTGTCATCTTATCTTTTGACTAGTAATATATGTGAACCTAGGTACGTGTGATTAGTTGTCTCATGTCATATGATTAAGAAACTTGTCATAATTTTATGACATCTTGTATCTCACCTTCGCTATATAAACAAGGGGGTTCTACTACATTGTGCAACATCAACATATCATTGAATCATAATTAATAAGAATATAGTTTACTCTTATCACATTCCATTCACTCTCTTTGTGCTTTCCATTTGGCCTCAATATATTGGTAGCCATAGCCAATTCTAATAGAGGAAGAGGAGGAGAGTGCTCTTCCTGATCTCCTAGGTCTAGAGGGAACTCCAACTGATCTAATCCTTTTCTCTTCTGTGAGTTCTTGTAGCCTATTTAATCTGGGGGATACTTTTTCACTAAAAATTGAAGTGTCTCCTATTCTCTAGAATTCAAAACCATCAAAAAGAGCGTAGAACACTAAATCCAATGCAACTTGAATGGAGTCGAAAGGAGCTCATATTCTCAATTTATGGCCGGTCAAAGTTTGATTAAATTGGTACCTTAGGTTGTCAAAAAGGTAGAAAAAAGAACATCTCAGAATCCATCAAAATTGGCATCAAATCGAAGAGCTCGATGACATGAACCCAATGATGTTCATTTTGTCAAAATCCAAGCTCGTACGCAGAAGATATTGCAAGTCAAAGTTGGTGGCTTCAAAGTTTGACCTATTTGTACGGTCGCTAATGTCAATATGTTGATGTGGTAGGTCATACCGTACATACATGACATGGACCAATCAATGCATGACACATGGCATTTGTATGATGATGTGGAATTCTATATAGGTGATGTGGTAGTAGTGTGGTAGTCCCAGTCAATGGTCCAGTTGGGATCCAGGTTGCATTTAGTTGGAATCATTACCGAATGGTTTGTTGCCACATGGCCCAATCAAATGGCACCACGTGGCATCTTGATTGGGGATAAAATTTTAACAAAATTTTGGTTAGGGGGTGATTCAACCCCCTAACCTCTCATCCACCATTTTTGGCTTGCAATGTTGCGCCCCCGTGTTTGTCCTTAGTCATATATAATTGTGGGTTTGTTCTAAATCATTTAAATGGTCTTTTGGTTTATTCAACGTGGTTGGCGAGGGTCAAACCGATGACCCACCGCCTACCAAAATCATAACTCACTAGTGCACCATTAAGTGCGTTGTATATTTACATGGGTGGTATTTGTTATAAATAGTATGTAAAGGCCGAATTCCTAAGAAATAGGCCTATAAAGCCAAATCACCCCTAAGAAATGAAAACCCAAGAACATAAGAAGCCAAAAGGGGTTATGGTACAACTATTCTTATAGAAGGGGAGTTATTTTACTGTTTTGATGGTTAAGCCTTAATAAGGCATATTTTATGTATAAAAGGGGGACATAGGTTATTCTAAAGGGTAATCAGGTGATGTGAAGGAGAGAATTCCTTGAAGACTTTGAAGCCATTCTTGTATGATGAAGGAATGTTATGCTGCTCTGCTAGAAGGGAATGGTCTTGTGAAGCAATTGTAATTCTAATTTTTGGAGCATAATCAGATCAACCACTCTATTGGAGAGGGGCCCAGAGACACTAGCCTTTTGGTGAACTATGTTATCAATTATGTTTTGTCTTCTACCTCTTTTATCTCTTTCTTTCAATTCATCATCTTTATTATGCTATGTTTATTTAAGCATTTTTTCACATTATTTCATATGTTTAAGTTTAATAAATGATTATTTAAAGTTAGGAATTCTTTAAGAAATCATCATAGATCCTAAATCAAAGAAATTTTAGTATCAGAGCTTTGTGTGAATAGTATTTTAGAACTATGTGCTAACAAGATCCAGGATTTGGCAATGAAAAGGCAAGATGGAAGAATATAATCCTAAGATCAGAATATGAAGAGTTGATCCATCATCACATATGGAAGAAGTAGGTGGTTGACAGAGCTCGGAGCTTGATGAGAAGAGTTTCCAAAAGGATTTTCTCGACATGAAGGATATGGTGGAAGAGCTTTATGTAGATAAGAAGAAGCATGGAAAAGGAGGATCTTCAAAGAAAATAAAGTAGGAAGATTAGAAGGATAAAGAGGGGAAAATTCTAGAGATTCCATCTCCTCCATCTTCTCCCTCTTCTCCTCCTTCTTCAGCAATTGTAAATCCATTTAAGAGCATTTCTCAGCCTGTTATTAAACTGGATGCAAAATTTGAATTACCTAAGTACTGTGGGGAGTTAAATTCCAAAAGTTAGATGATTGGATCCAACAAGTAGAAGTGTATTGTAGGATTCAAGGCCTAGTAGAAGATGCTTCTAGGATCTATTTAGCCACTCTCTAGTTGGGAAGTACAACTCTCACTTGGTGGGAGAGTAGGTCTTGGAAAGAAATTACTCGTCATGGTAATGTCAATATGAATTGGATGGAATTTGTTGCCGCTCTTAAAAAATAGTTCTACCCTTTAGGTTACATGCAACAATTAACCATGAATTGGTAGACCTTTAGGCAAGGTAAGGGGCATTTTGTCCAAGATTACACCCATGAGTTCAAGAAATGGCCTATTGCTTTAAATGTTCCCTTGTACACTCATGATACACTACTTAAGTACATAGGTGGTTTGTATTCTTACCTAAGACATACTATTCTAATGTTGACTCATAATAATCTGGATGGAGTATCCATCCAAGCCACTCATTTAGAGTCAAGGGGTAAGAACACTTTTACTGATAAATTCTCAAAGAATCCATCTAAGTTTTAGGATAAGTCTAAGGGTAAAGACAAATACAAAGACAAGGGAAAAGGGAAGTGTTATGCCTTGCATAACCTCCCCATTTTGTTTTGGATCAAAATGGGTCCCCCTTTGTTTTTGTTTGTCTTTGGTGTTTTTTGGGTTAAGTCCTTGCTTCTTTTTGGTCTGGAAGAAGCCAATCTAGTATGAAAACTAGACACAAAACTTTGTGAAAGTTCCAAATCTGGATTCAACTCTAGTTCTAGGCCCGCTCTTGCTTTGTTGGTTTTCTTTGTCTCTTTCCTTTCCCTTGTGCTCTTGGGTCTGTTTGTCCCTTGATTTGTTTCTCATTTCCTTGTGTTTTTTTTTTACTCTCATGGAAGAAAAACTAGAAATGGAACTAAAATTTGAACTTTTTAAAAGTTTCAGATTCCATTTTCATTTCGATCCCGCTCCTGCTTGTTTGCTTTGTGTTTTTTTTTTTTTTGGTGACTTGGCCAGGTCCAATTTTCATTCCGGTCCCATTTCCTTTTGTCTCTTTTTCCATTGTCCTTGTGTTGGTTCTTGTTCCCTTTTTGGCAACAGAACCAGAATGGGAAACAAACTTGGAACTTTATAAAAGTTCTAGGTCCGTTTTTGGTTCTAGCTCTACCCTCGTTTCTCTTCATTGTCTTTTTTTCTTCTGCCGCAGGACCAGAACTGGGTTTAGAGTTGGATAAGAGACTTGGGTAAAGTTTCTTATTATGTTTCAAATTTGCATCCACATCCACCCTAACTTTTATTTCCATTTTGGTTGATTATTCATTTACATTTTTGGTTCCGCTCCTAACCAACCACATTTATTGCATTAATTACAACCTCCTCACATGCACGAATTGTTTTTAAAACCTTAATCAAAGTTAACTGGCTCATTATCTTTATTGTCTAAGATGTTTTAGTGAACCAGAGCCTGACTAACTTTGATAGAAGCATGATTTAATTGTGGAGGTGCATTGGTGAGTGGTTTCTTATCGATTTTCAACCTTTCTTGGTGGCATTTCGAGGTAGGGTCATTTTCCTATTCTGTTGGCACTTTTCTTTTCCCTTTCTATTGGTATTTTCATTTTCCTATTTGTGGTATTTTTACACATTCATGGGACCTTTCCTGTAGATCTTTTCTCATTCCCTTGTTTGTTCCTAGTTTCATTTTTTCTTTCTCTTGTTTTCTGCTTTTCTTTTTCTGCTTTTCCTATTTGTCTCTTTTGTCATTCTGTTGTCATTTTCATGGTGTGTACATTTTGTCATGCCCTAGTTTTTAACCAGGGTTTCATTTTGTGGGATATTCTATGCTTTAAATGGTTTTAAATTTGATTGATGACCCCTTTAATCCTATTCCCATGTTGGTTCAATAGTTTTCATGTCGGGTTCTTGATGCACTAATTACCTAAATCGATGAGTCACGTAAACTAGGGTTTGTGCGATGACCTTTACAATGTTGACCCCTAAAAGTTTAAATTTGGTCTTTATCCTATTATTAAAGGGTGAGGTTAAGCCACTTTATTTTAATTTTACTTATGATTCCATGTGACCCAGGTCTTAAGCTTATGTGGTCACATCTTCAAAAAAAAAAAACTTCATTTGAATGGTAAATTAGTGGATATGTATTCAAGAACAAACTTGTCCCATATGTGTTTGCATGAGAGTTAATTCCAAAAATGATCCTACTTCACATGAGTGTTGACTCTGGTTTTTACCCTTGTTCTTTGGCAGAAGTGGAACCAGAGTGGGAAACAAACTTGGAACTATCAACTGGACCTCAGTTCAATTTCTATTTTGATCCTGATCCCGCCCATGTTAAAGGATTTTTTGTTCCTAATTCTTTCCTAACTCTGCTTTTGGTGGATATAAAATTTGACTAAGTATGTAGAGTTATCCTGAAGGAGTAGATAATGGTATAGAGGTAATGTATGATTTAATCATTTTCATGTCTTTGTTCATCTAATCTAGGGTTGTATTGTAGGAATAGGGGATGTCAGGAGCATCAGAGGAAGATTCTCAAAGAATCCAAGTTGTAGAGAGTTCAAGACAAGGAACCAAGCCTAAAAAGATAAAGGTGGAACAACTCCCTTACACCTTGAGGTACAAGCACCAAGTTCCTACTATTATAGCTAGCAAGGTGGATTTAGATAGGGAGAACATCATAGATACAAACCTAGGCCCATTCAATTATGAGGAGTTGCTTGAAGAAACATTCACAGAGGATGTTGTTGGTTATTTTTTATGATGCAAACCAGGTTGGTCTTCTAATCTACCTATGGAATTGCCATTTCCAATCAAGGGTAGCTCGAAGGACTTGGACCAATTGACGAGGACTTTAAAATAACCTCCTACATTTCGGGCTCTAGAAGACCCGAGAGGGTGATCCCTTTAGCAATATCAACAAATTGAAACACATACATAACAGAATATTGCTCAACCGATAATCTCATTTAATAGCTCAACATAATAGGATAATACTGAATAGAATTGGCTTTTCATCAGTAATATCAACTACTTGGAGCATGAGATAACCACAACATTATAACACAGGGATTTAAAATGATTTTGAATTTTGAAGATTGGGGACCCAGCTGAAAACAACAAAAGTATAATACTTGACCAATGCCAAAAAATGGGCTATGGAGTCATATAACCAACATTCATCCTATAGTGTTGAAAATGTTATGAAGATCCTTACAAATGTTATCACATTATGACAACCAGATCACTGAAGCTTTATTTGATAACTCTTCTTATAAATCCACCTGAAACATAGTATTCATGTCACATATGCTGAAGCAATTACACTATCCTATGAACAAAAGGAAATAATAAATGCACCTTGTGCTTCATTAAAGCAATTACATTATTCTCAGAATAGAAGGCAACAACATATATCACTCTAATGCAGAAAATGTGCATGAAAAGACCCGAATAATCTTATTATTGAATCAAAAAGAGTAATACATCTCAGAAATGGAGACAATTATCAGCTAAATACAAACATGAGAGCACAATTTATAACAGACACTTTACAGATTTAATGACTCAATTACATTTCTCCCAGCTATACAGTTCTACCTAGAGCTTCTGCCTAACTTGTAGAGCTTTCAGAAATTGGAATCCCCAGCCTCTCCTAATGAGAGAAGAAAAGAATAAAAGAGAAATAGAAGTAGCCCTAAGATCAGTCTAATCCATAGATGCCATCTGGAAACTCAATCCACCGTTGATCAACAAGCTGCTCAAAACCTCTCTCATCTCTTTGTAATTGAATTTGACTCTTCATTTGCCTTTCCTATTAGTTGTCCTGCAATAGAAAAGTCGCCCATGTGATGGAATTCTCAATTTTACCTGCAGCTGGAAAATATCTATTTTCCCTTATGTTTCAGCTTTTTTTGCCTTTGTTGCACAATATTTGCTCCCATATATTAAAGTATTTAACTTTAATACTTGGGTTTTAGTCCTTACTTTATTTTCTAGCAAAAAAAGTCTTGCATTCTGTTTAAATTCATTCCCAGCTAGAAATATTTGGCCCCAAAGTGAATATTAAATTCACTTTTCATTGCATATTCCCACGTGCACTATTTTATCTTATTCCACTAGTTTCACCTTCAGCTCAAATGTGAAATACTTGGCTTTAAAATAAAGCCATTTAAATATTACACTATAGTAATTTATTCACGTAGCCCCTCACCTAAAATATTTGGTCCTCCAATAATAGAAGCCAATCAGATTTGCATTGGGTAAAACATTTTACCCATCCCCTTTTTATGCTTACTCCACTATATCCATGCATAAAGATATTTATTTAAAATGAAAGTCATTTTAAATAAATACTATCAGACCATTTAATTTTCAAACATTTTTCCATTTAAAAGAAATTAAATCTTTTACAATGTTTATCCTTCAAGCTTATTAAACATACCCGTGCACTCAAAATCCATTGGGCCCATCACACTTACTCTTCAATTTAATCACCCAACAATATTTAATTTTAAATGTTCTCCTTTTATTTTCATCGGGCTCCCTTCTAACATTTAAAAACAAATGGAAACCTTTTAACATTTCATCCCATGCATTGAAGAATTCACCTAGGCCCACGCTGCCACACGTCAGAAGCCTGTGATTTCGTGGATGCTAAAGAACCTTCAGTTTAGGATCACGCGATGGTGAGCAGTGGTGGAGATTTAGCTGGATCTTGATCTTTATTTTCCACCGTAGATCTTGTTTCTGCATCTTGTGTGCCCTAATATTCTTTGTTTCATCCTCTGCTCTACAACTTCTCGAGAGTCATGGCGGCCAGGAAATCTCTCAGCTTGCTATGCATTCTGTTTGTTAAATGCATTTGGTTCAAATCCTTTGATTTCCCTTCAATGTTGGTGTTGCATCCTACCAGCCAGTGGCATTAGCTCTAATGTTTCGAAGGCCTTCATTTGTTGTCCTTCATTTTGAATATCTTTATCCATTTGTCTTGCCCTTATGCATGGGAAATCTGCTTTTGATCTGGAGGCTTCCCCTGACTGGTGCGCTACTCTCCACATTTTCTTTAGATTTATTCCTATGGAGCCTCCATTTCATTCCTTCCTCCTGCTACGCTGGTTGCTCCTCCAAGTACGTACCCTGGAGTCTTTGATGGATGCCCATGCCTTGATTGGCATCTTCTTCAATTTATAGAATGGCACTTTGTTTCTTTTAAAACAGCTCGAGCCTCCTCCATTTTGCATGGGTTATTCTCTTTACTTCAAGTTACATTTGTTGGGAAGCTACTAAAGCCTGGTCAACAAATCCATTTTGTATATATCTTAAATTTACAATGGCGCATGGGGATTTTGCTTTGTTTATACTTGAAGGTTTATAAGATTTGAAATACTTATTGGAAGTGCATGCATACCATGGCGTTTAAGCCTCTCTTTATTTTCTTTGAAGTTTTTGCGCCTTTTCAATGCATCTATTGGTGGTATCCTGATCGGTGCCCTATATGTGCAGGCTGCAGTCACCATGGTGTGGCCTCCTTTATTCACTGCATAAAACTCCCTTCAACATTCCTGCCAATTTCATTTGCCTTGAATGGTGATCCATACCCTTCTCAGGCCACGCGCATTGTCTTTGTGATGGCATAGTGTTCTTTATCAAGCCACTCCTTACTTCTGCAAACAGACATCTTCTTGAAAGTTATTACAGCCTTGACCACCCATTGGGTGCGTATTCTGCATCATAATAACACTTCATTCTCCTCTGGCATGTGGTGTCCTCGTGCCTGAATGATGGTTGCGTGCTTTCTCTGTGAAGCATTTGTTTTATGCTTCTAAAGCTCTTCACAAATCTATTTTGTGCATCCCTGCTCCATGACGTTTTGATGGATGTTCATATCTTGTTCTATGTTACGCCCCTTATTCTTTTTTTATGTTGATTCACTTTATTCTTATTTGAATTAGCTTTATATTTTCTTTGAAAGTTTCTGAGGTGCCTCCAATAGTCATCTTGATGGCATTCCATTTGCAATGTCAAATTTCCTCTACAAACAATGCGCTAGCTACTCCACCATTTCTTGCGTTTGAATCAAATGCATATGCTTGAAAGCTTCTCATGCCTTTTCAACTGATCATTCTATGTATCATCCTACTATAGATTCAAAGCCTGAGCATTTGTATAAAAGTTTCTTTAAACATAATCATTCTGAAGAGTGCGCACTCCAAATTTCCTTTTATTGTCTTTAAAACACTTCTTCAAAACCTACGCCTGGCACCTACCTTGTCAACAAATTCATCTTGTGTATGCATTCACTTGTAGTTTTCAGAAACTTTCTCAACGAATAAGCTTTATGTGTAATGCAGCCGTCATGGAATCCCATTTCTCATTCTTTGTGTACAGTCCCATATACAAGTCTATGCGCTGGCTGCAAGTTAATCTCTCCATTTTGTTTAGCACTTGCTTGAAAGTTAGTAAGGCATTTCACAAATTTTTTTGCACGTATGCTACAACATATGGCTATCTTATGAGACCATATTTGAAAAAGGCATTCCTTCAATAGTACGTGGCATTCACTGGTTTCTTCTCTACCGCCAGTGCTGGGATCCATTGATCATATCCTTATTTTCCTTTCTAGCTTTTTTCATTTTGCTAGAGTTTTGCATCTCTACAAAAGTCCCTATAAAATATCAGATCGAGCTCATTCAGTGAGCAGAGCAATTTAGCAGAGGAACAATCTGTCTTCTAGCATTCACTTGAGAGCTCTTAAATCTCTTTAAACAGATTCATCTTGCGAAGTACACACTACTAGCATTAAAATCTTGATCCTTTCCCTAAGTCTGGCTCCACAGCCCCAATTTTTGCTCTTTAACCAACATAAGAAGTTTCCCACCATTTTGATGTACTATACTTCCTCATGGCACATGACCAGATGCTTTGGATTTCTTCCCTCAATTTCACTTTTCTTCATAAATCTTACATTGCCACCCTTTTTTAATATAAGTGTTACATGGTTTTGTAGTGGTTGTATCCAACATTGCAGAGGTTCCAATTATCAATTTCAGCTGGGATTTAAGGGCTTAATACTGAGGCCCACTACACATTGTAACTAATATTCCTCCTTTTCACAAAACAACAAGATTGGCTTCTAGAGTGACTATGCCTTTTCAATGTTGTGTAATAAGAATAGAGCAACATTAGGAAAATTGTGACTTTATTCCCTGTCACTAAAACCAATTTTGTGCATGGGGGAAAATATTCTAATTCAATCTTGCAAAAGAATGCTTCTCATCCATATATATCTTGCCTTCTGATAATTTCTTATTTGGATATAATCTTCACTTAATTGCTACAAAACACCAACTCTGGTAATCATTCCATAAACTGAATTCAAATGAAGAAAGCTAGGTGTTTGCAACTCCAGTATTGTGATAACTGTGCAAGGCATGTCGGGTCATCACGAGGGCCCGGCTAATTTTTTTTCATTTTTAAACAACTTATCATGCTTAAATTGATCTGTCACAGCCTTTTGAATGCTTGAGAAGTGAAAACACGAAATGGGTTTTCATTAAAACTCACTTTCAGGCATATTTGAAAAATGGTGAAAACTGGCCAAGTTGGCCCTGGAATCAATCTGGGAAACTAGTCAAACGACCTCGTGAAGCTATAAAAACTTGCAGGCTTATAGTCATTGGTTCAAAGAATACAATGCAAAAGACAGATCAGAGAAATCAATCACGAGGAAAAATTTATTCAACCCCAAAGTTGATCGGTTGAACATTCTGTAACAATCAACTGTTCTGAACCAATTGAAACTGAAGAGATTACCTTGTTGCAAAAATATCAAATCAGCTCCTGGAGAGCTGCCATCGGACATAGTAGATCAATTTGGTATAGAGAACACGTGTGCAAAAGGGATTAGTTTGAATCATCACCCATCAAAAGATATTGATGGTCAAAGTTGACCTCTCAGAAAGGTTTAAGTGCAAAACTGAAGAAATTTCATTTGGTTTCGATCTGCTAAAAATAGCAAATTAACTCACAAGGCTCTGAAAACTGACACGTGAGCTCATTTAAGCATGGAGAATGTAGAATAAAATTCTTTTTAGTATGACGATCATCTGGTTGCAAAATATAGGCTCGAACAGGAGGCAACTTTGTAAGACTGGACGTTTACAAACCACTGAACAGTGACAAAACCCTCCAGCTTCACTTTTCAAAACCCTGATAAAACTCATTGTGGGAAGCTGAAAATTTACATGCACGTTCACATACGACACATGAGTGTGTCTACAAAGGGGCTTTTCTTGGAAATCAATGGGCTCCAAAATATGACCCTCCAAAGTAGGTCATTTAGGAAAATCCTTCAAGTGCACTTCTGAGAGTGCAGAGGCAAAATCTTGAGATAGGCATCTCAAATTTGCAAGATTTGAGAGTGCCAACAGATGTCACATGGAGAAAAAAAAGAATTGTTCAATTTGGATTGGAACATGTTACTCTATTTACTTTATCTATCCAATGTCCAAAACTCATACTTACTGCAGTTGGGGCTTACAATCTCCCAAGCAAACAATGTGTAGACTTGTAGGGGAACATCATCATTGATGTTACACCGTAGATGATAAAGGTTCATATTTAATGCACCTATGCCACAGAGCCCCAGGAAACTCAATGAGGAAAAGGCACTACAATTGTATAGCAACAAAAAGGAAGCTAGTAGGACTCACATGAACAAACACTAGATGAGAGTTGAAAAAAAATCCCTAGCCAAAATTCTCGATCAACTTAAGAGATAAAATTTTAGCAAAGAGATCGGTGACATAATCATGATGCTTTCCAGAGTGTTTGGGAAGAGGGACTCTTCACAATTCAAGGAATGGATGTTTCCATTCATTCAAACTATTTTGGATGGTAGGCATCAATTTGATTGGGCAATGATTTTATTAGAGTTCCTACATAACCAAATTCTCAGAGTAAGGGAGACAAAGAGCTTCTTTATGACTTCCTATGTGATATATGTAGTTGGAAGGAGGGGTATTTTCCCTAGTTTGAATGCAATTGGCGTATTGGGAGAAGCCCCTAGATAGATGAAGGTGTCAGATCACTATGATTAGTTAACTTTGTAGACTTCTAAGTTGCATTTTAGAAGAGTTAATGATGCATTCTTGTATGTCATCATTAATCAGTTAACAAGGGATGCAGGGTATAGACTGAGTAGGGAGACCATGATATTCATTGCAGAATGGGGAAATTGGTACATCCAATACCCCAAGTTTACCTACTTCAAGTTGGATAGTTTTGATGGCCATCCTCATTTATTGCCCAAATGTTTCAATAATAGAATTGTTCTAATGGAATTCATTTATCAAGCTATAGGGGTCAACACCAAATTTGCTAATAAACATAAGCTTGGTTGTCACAAGTTTACCATGAAGTTAGGAGAGTATAGTTGTGCACACAATGTGGCAGCCAAGGTAATTTGTGATGAGTTTATCCATTTGAAATTAGGCTTATATACATTGAGGAAGTATTTTGATCCCAAGCACAAGATGCAAGGTTTTCTCCCTACTATTTTTGACAAACATTTCAATTTTTTGGAGGATTTTTGGATGGAATTACACGATGAGTATGATTTGAGAAGGAGGAATTATGAAAGGTTGCCCATCCCATTGATGATTGAGTATGGGGTGAAGGAAGATATTCCTAACACATTGTTAGATGATGGTGTAACCTTGGATCCCCAGTATGATGTTGATAATATAGGTAGTAAAGACTTGGATCCAGTGAATTGGGATGAGGATGAGTCCATTGACATCAATAAAATTGCAAGGCCAGTCCTGGATAGAAGTATCTAGTGGGTGGTTATGAGGATCAAGGAGCCTGAGGCTCAACCTTCTTAAAAGAGAAAAGTTACACGTACCACCCAGGGGTCTAAAAGAAAAAAAAGGACAACTCCTAAGGAGCCATTGGTTTTTTTCCCTCCCAATTCTGGAGAGGAGATTGAGCTAGCAATTCTTGGTAAGGATGTTCCTAAATCACAAGGAGAGGAGGCCACAATAGAAGCTGGAGGGGAGGTTTCATCTCAACCTGGTGTTTCAAGAACAGTTGGAGGTGAAACCTCAACTCAAACTCCTCTTACAAAGCAACCAACTGAGGGGATGCCCACTAGAACCCTTCATAAGGAATTTGAATCCTTAAAAGGGTAAGAGCAGAAGATTGAGATCCATGATATTGATATAGATTCTGAGGCCACCCAATCTGACAAGGAAACTCATGTGTTTCAATCCAATGAAGAAACTGAAGCTATGGGAACTCAACATGTTCTCACACTTGAGGAACAGTGGAAATTGTTTGAAGATGCCAAAAGGGAAGCAGAGGCTAAAGTACAAGCTAAGGAACTTGCTAAGAAACAAGAATCTAAGGCTGAGGCTAAGGAGGAAGAGCTAGTAAGAAAACAAAATGAGAAGGAAGACTTGTTGCAACAACAAAAATTGAAAGAATTGAAGACTAAAGAGGAGAGGGACAAATTGGATATGTTGCAGGAGATTCATGAGCTTGAGGAGGAGAAATCTCAACAAAGAAGGGATAGAGAGGCTCTTGAAGCCAAGTTCAAGGATGTGGAAGAAACACAAAAGAGGAAGGAAGAAATAGAATGCCTACAAAGATAAAAGGAAGTTGAAGCATTGGCCAAACATGAGCAAGAATCCAATAAAGCATGGGATGAGGTTAAATGGTTGGAGAAGCAGAGGGAAGATATGTTGAAAGAGAGAGAGGAGATATTAGAAGAACAATGGAGATTAGAGGAAGAAAGGGAGAAGATTGGAATTGAGAGACATGCAAAGAAGCTACAAAAAGGGAGCAACAACCAGTACAAGAAGTTGATTCTCAATCTAAAACCACCATTCTACAACCTCTTTCTTCTGCCACTACTACTTCTTCTTACAGACAAGTAGTCACCACTCTTTCTGCTCCAACATGGCTAAAACTAGACCTTGAGAGGAAGAAAATAGTCCAACCCAAGCCCTTGAATTGGGAAGAAATGATGAAGGAAATAGAGAAAGAGAGGCCCAAGAAAAAGGCCAGGGTTCTCCATTCCATGAAGCTCACAGATGCAAGAGAAATTATAGTTGAGTGTGCAATCCCTATGGTGGACAAGGATAGAAAAGATATGCAATTGACTAACTACCAGTTTTGTACTGTTAATTTGTGGAGACTCACAAAGAATCAACAAATGAACCTTATTGAGATTGTGGCATCCTCCACCAAATCTAGGATGATCAAGGATAAACAAAGGAAGGATGAACTTAAAGCCCAATTGGATTAGTTGCACAAGTTCTTGAAGGATGTTTCCACTCCTATTTCTCAACATGTTGTTTCTCCAGAGACCCCAATCTTGTTAAGAAAGAAAGAGGCTAATGATTTGGTATGAATGAGAAGTAAAGTTGGAATGCTTGAAGATGGGTTGATCGGCTTAATCAAGAGATGTGTGAGCTGCTTGTTAATAGTTTTAAAGTTCATGAAGGTGCATTAGAGTTGGTAGAAGATATGAATCAACATGGTGAAGTCCTGGAGAAACAAGAAGAGTATAAGAGAACACCAAGAAACTAAAGGACATCAACAAGGTGCCAAAGAATACTCTTTTGTAGCAATCTATTCTCAATGAGGATAATGGAGACTTAATTGAAAGAGAATGAGCATAATTAGGTTCAAATCTAAATTCATTTATGAACATAAAAAATGAAGTTCAAGAAGCTAGTAAATATTTGAATGAATAGATTGATGAATTAGAAGTAGTGATTGCTATTCTTTTTAATGTGGATATCCATGTTAAGGAAGGTCTTCCTCTTGATAAATTGAAGGAGAAATAGAATAATAGATTTGAGGAAGTGAAGCAGAAAGAGGATGATGGTTAAGAATTGTTGCTAGATAGGTTCATGGACATCAAAGATGAAGTGAAGGATGCTAGGAGGGAATTGATTAAATTTAAAGATATGAAAGAGTTTGCCTCCATAGAATTGAAAATAAATAAATTTGAAGATGATTGGGTAGATATACCTATTGCAAATATACTTCAACAAGTGTTTTCCAATTATGATGAATACCTTCTTGAGAAAAGTATGCAAGAATGAGGTGGCAATGGAATTTTGTGTTCACGATGGATAGTTTTCTCTTTTTCTTCCCTATTTTGTAGGATATTGACATGAGTTGAACTAAATATCTCATCCAATAGTTCAACCTTCCTCCTTTGGGTGTTAGATTTTGGCACATGGTCATCAACCATTGAACTAAAGATCAGCCCACACAGTCACTTCATGCAGTCCCAGTTCCTTGATTGGTGGATCTCAAATTTTTATTGAGAGAAATTAGTGCATAGCTTGTCTATATATAATTTTGGGCTCCATTTTGTAAAGGTTGGCTAATTCAAGAAGGATTAGCCACCTGAAGAGATAGAAAATAGTGTGATCATAGTCTTAGGATTTTATAATTTTTTCAAGCAAGATATTTTGAGAAACTCTATTTTATAGCTTTTATGTAAGGATACTTAGATACTTTTAGAAGTTTTCAATACAGTTTCATGTTACTCTCAATTTTTTGTAGTTAATGGATGATGTTAATGAATCATAGTAATTTGTATTCCGGTGAATTTTGTGCATAATTGTTTCTTATTTGATGCAAATCAATAGGGGAAACTAGATCTAAGATTATTTCATTGGATTCTCTATGAATGGAATTTATTTATATCTATTGATCTATTAATTTTGGCAATGAGTTAGTGATGTGTTTGATCTTGAAATAAAAAGCTTTGATTGGTTATGGTTATTGAACCTGCATTATGAATGTATGTAATTGTGTAGGTCATGCTATGAATTGCATCATGTTATGGTTTTGGTTAGTTGAGAAAACACTCATTGTTAAGATACATGTCTAGATGTGAAGAAGTTTATGTTCATATTTTTTGTTGTTCTAAAGTTTTGTTCTATATTTTTTGTTTATTTATACCCCCCAACATAGGTTAATTGATATGATGCAGTTTGTATTCCTTTATATCAATAGAACTCTTGAATATTATAGTTGCATTGGCCATCGAATCACACTAGCATAGTTGAGAACCAACTACCAGGACCTTGGAAGATAGATTAATTTATGTTATATTTATTTTTCAGGAGAAAAACGATAGAAATATTTTGTTTAATTTTGTTGTGCTATTTTGACCATCAACAAATTTGGCACTAGAAGGAGGGACTGAGGAACAAACTAGCTCGAATTGGGCCATTATCACAAGAAAGGTTTGAAAGAGTTCTCAGATCTTCTCAGAATCAGGAACCATTCATTGAACTCCAAACCCTCATCAAATACAAGCCACAAGCCCACAGAGTTTTGATACCACCATTGCCACCACCACTTACCCCACCTAGGTTTTCACCAAATCCACTTGTACCACCTCAACAATCAAACCCACCTATTCCACCACTGGCTCAACTAGTCCCACCACCACCCATGGCTTTCTACGTGAATAATCCCTCTCCAATGGGGACTAACCCTAGTGGTATACATGATCTTCCCAAGAATCCAGAGAGATTCTCTCCCAAATATATCCACAGAGAATCAAGGAGTGTTGAAGAGCACATATAGGAATTTAAAGATTCCTATACTCATTCTCAAGTATCCCACCATGATGTTGTATGTAGGTTATTCCTCTACTCTTTAGGTAACATGGCATACAACTAGTATCTAAATTTTCCCTAGGAGTCTATTCTGAGTTGGGTAGACTTAGAAAATTCCTTTATTAATTAGTTCTGGGTCTATGTAGACCCAACCATTTTGTATCACCAATTTTCTACCATAAGAAAGGAACCCCATGAACCATTACCATTGTTTAACAAAAGATTCCAAAGGATGTACCAAAGGCTACAAGATCCTTACTTGGTTTCTGAAAATATTGCCATTTTGGCATATTTAAGAGCCATAGATCTCTTGATTGGCCTATTTTTGCAAAGAACGTATACTGCCATTAACACTAATTCTTTGTCTAAAGTGTATCACCTAGCCATTAAATTGCAACAACAGATAAGCTTACTATCAGGGAGTTTAGGAGGAGTTCTTCCTCCCATAGGCTATCAAATACCTAATCCAACTCCTCTATTTAATATGGTCCCAAGGATGCCTTATTCCCAATATGGACCCATGGCTGAGTTAAAAACTCCATCTCCTCTACCATTCTTCACTAATAGGGCTCCAGATTCCTCCCAACAATCACAAAACTACCAAAATCAAGCTGTAGGTTCAAATCTCGTTGGTCATCCATCTGCTCTGAAGATAACAGAAAGTGAATGAACTGTTCTACTAACTAATGAAATAGAAAATCTAAAGAAGACTTTATCTCAGATGTCCAATGATATGACCCAAATCAAATATGCCCCCCCTCAAAATAAAAACCAAAATTAGAACTACCAAAATTAGGGTGGTTAATCTAATCAGAATTCCAATTAGAACAACAATTGGAACTAGAGGAACTTCCAAAACCAGAATTCCCCTAACCAAAATTACCAAAATCAGAATAGGGGATACAACCAAAGGTCCAACAACAATAGAAAATGGAATACTAGGACAAAAAATGGGGGAGTTTCCCATAATTATTAGGTTGGTGATGACAAGACATGCACTACAAATGTGGAAGATCTCAATTTTATGACAAATTGGAGTAGGTTGCATGACACTGCAACACACTCTGAGATCAACTACCTAGAAATGGAGAATATGGTCAAGATTGCATAGACTAATGCTTCATTGCAAGGCACTCCCAAAAATTCTAGTGTATCCACATATACTGCCATGACTTATGAGCTCTTTGATGAGGAATCTCCATTCCCTAGTCAAGAAGAAAATGAACCAATAGAAGACATATATGATGCTTAGGCCTTCCAATCCATGGGAGGTCATTTCCTGAGGAATTAGAATAAAGGTTTGTTCAACACATATGCCCCTCCTAACACCATGGTTCCACCTAATTAGAATGTGGAAAACAACCTACCACCACCAAAAGGGCCACCTGAATCTCAAAATAAAGGTAACCCACCTTTTGTTACTAAGTATCCATTGAGAAATGATATGGAATTTTATTTTATTGTAGAGATGCATAAGCAAAAAAATTCATTTTCATTCTTTGACATTATGAAGTGGTACCCTTCCCGACACAAAATTGTGTTGAGAGCCCTAAAGGAGGAAAATTGGTCAAAAGGAAAAAATAAGGTGACTCCAACAAATGAAATGGATGTGGCCCTGTACAAAGGTAAGACAAGGACCCCACCTTTCCTTTTAAGCTTAAGAATCTTCAGAAATAATTTGCACAACTGCCTCTTGGATTTTGGAGCATTAGGTAATGTCATGCCATTCTCCATTTTTAGAAAGTTAGGTTTGAATATGCTTCAAACTAACGAAAAGGTGATTCAGTTGGATAAAATTTAGGTCCATGTGGTAGAAGAACTAAAAAATATTCATGTGCAGGTTGGATCTAACCCAAGGATCCAAAATTATATGGATATCCAAGTGGATAATACCCCTGAGACATATGGTATGCTTCTTAGTTGAGACTTAATGAAAAGAACTAGGAGTTATCTATCCTTAGACTTCTCACATGTGTGACTACCATGGAAAGGGATACCAACACATATTAGGATTGAGAGTGAGCCTAGGCTCAAACACATGATCACTGAATATGATTCTCCTAATGAGGTAGCTTACTTCAAAACTGAGATAGGAGTCTACAAAAGGGAGGAAATCATGACCTTCTCAATGCTCAATTCTAATGATCCACTGCCTTTAGAAAATAGTGACCCAATGACCATGGTCAACTAGCAAGTTCTAATTAAAAAAATTCAACAAGATAGGATGGTTCTGGGGGAAGAGGCTAATTTGTGGAGTTTGTTGCTCCCTAATTGGTTAGGATACATTATTAGAGTCATTCTGAGTTGACATGTCAAGCTTGTGTAGAAATTTTGAAATATGTCTGCAAGGCTGAGGAAACTTGTGAATACCAACCTAAAGCACCCACCAATCAGTTTTGATTTGAAGCTAGGGATGCCACCATCCTGATAAGAACTAGTCCCATTGAAGAAGAAGGTCCTTCTCAACTTAAGAAAACCCAAGTTCTATGGTCTGACCTCCAAAGAAAGATAGAAGAATATCAATCTTTGTTTATCACACCTACCCCAGATAACCTTCCAATGCTTAAGGAATTGATGAAAACCATACTAAATTATGATCTGATCCAACAAAAGGTTCAAGAACTAGTTCTTGAATAGGTTTTGAATCTAGGAGAATCTTTTGATAAAAATTGTTTGTAGTAACCTCTAAATCTAGATAGCCAATACCAATCCAAGCCACCACCCACATCTATCAAGCCATTACCTATAGTCCCAGAGAAGAAAGAAACCCAGCTCAAGATCAACTGTGGAGTCTTAAATTTGATGGATCTCAATCTAAATTAGGGAGTGGAGCGGGAATTGAATTAACCAACCCAAAAGGGAAGACATATTTTGCATCTTATAGGTTGCAATTTGGTTGCACAAACAATGCGGCAGAATATGAAGCGCTCACTCGAGGACTGATGTTTTCTCATAATAAGAAGGTTACAACTCTCATGGTTATGGGAGATTCCAAAGTTATTGTTAAGAAATTCTATAGTCAATACACCTGCCACAACAAAATATTGGTTGCATACAAGAACAAATTTTGGAATATTATTGAAGATTTTGATGCTTTTGGAATCACTTTGATTCCTAGAGAAGAGAATTAGATTGTTGATGTACTTGTTGTTACTGCTAGTACTTTGGAGCCTACTAAGGACTTCAAGTTGAATAGATTCTTGGTGGAGTTAGTTTCGATCCCAACCATCCCAGATAATGTCCAAAATTTTTGAGGTCTTTGATGAGGACCAACATATACTTGCCTTTCTAGCAAGTTCAAATGTCTTTGAGGGACAAGTAATTGATTAATTAGAAAGAGACAACGAAGATTGGGATCTTGAGAATTGTGATACAGAAGGATACTCAACTTGAAAATCAAGAACATTCCCAAGGGGATGTATCCTTGGAAGGGATCGTTGACTCTAACCCTCGGCTTGTGAAAGGGTGCCAATAGAAAGCAATGGAGGGAAGTATGAATCTTTCAATTTGGATGATTCAGGTCTAGAAAAGAATGTGTATATAGGAAAAACTTTCCCCAAGGAAATCAGAGAAAAAATAATTAAGGAACTTAAAGAAGAAATTGCAGCAATTGTTTGGGGATATGAGGATTTGAAGACCTTTGATACTTCAGTAATCACACATACCATACCCTTGAAGTGAGAAGAAAATCCCTTTCACCAAAAGCAATGCCTAGTGAATGCTTTGATGGATCCATTAATTCATAAGGAAGTACAAAAGCTGTTGTCCGTAAGGATAATCTTCCTAGTACAACATTCCACATGGGTTGCTAACTTGGTTCCTGTGCGCAAGAAAAGTGGTGAGATTAGATTGTGTGTTGATTTTACAAATCTAAATAAGGCCTCAGAGAAGGATAATAACCCACTTCCTTCTCTTGATGAGTTATTGAAAAATTTTAATGGATCCTAGATGATGTCATTTTTGGATGGCTATTTAGGATATAATCATTTTTTTATTAGTCATGAAGATAGAATGAAAACTACCTTCACTACCAAGTGGGGAACATTTGCCTATCGGAGGATCTGTTCCATCTTATCAACATTGGAGGCATCTTTCAACATGCAATGGATGTGGCATTCAAAGATTTAATAGGTAAATGTATTATTATTTATGTGGATGAATTAACTATGTTTTCAAAGAACATAAAAGACCATGTTGCAGATTTAGCAAAAATTCTTAAGAGAAGTATAAGTTATGGTGTGTCTTTCAACCCCAAAAGGTGTGTTCAGAGTTTCTGAAAGGAAAATTTTGGGTCACATAATATGAGAAAAGGGGATATCCATAGACCCTGATAGAGATGAGTCCATCCTAAAGTTGAAAATGCCAGGGAGTAAGAAGGAAATGAGATCTTTATTTGGAAGGATCAATTTTGTGAGCAAATTTATAACGGGGTTTGTAGAGATTGTCAAACCTCTTAATGAAATGATAAGAAAGGATACAAAGATAGAATGGAGTAATGAAGCTAAATCTACTTTCTCATAGATTAAATAGTCAATATCTAAGGTACCAGTTTTAACTAGTCTAGATTATTTAAAGCCTTTCTATATCTATTTTTTTGCATCTAACCATTCATGTGTTGTTTTGACACAATGGAAAGGTGAGGGAGATGAAGGCCTATTTATTTCATGAGTTCCCCATTTAAGAATGTAGAAGTTAGATATCCACCTATTGAAAATAAATCCTTCACACTTGTACGAGTAGTAAAATAGTTTAGACATTATATCCTTCATAGTCAGGTCATTGCCATGGTTCTTGATCCCACTGTGAAGTCCCTCCTCATGTAGAGTGAACTGGGGGAGAGAAGAGGAAATTGGATGGCTATTTTACAATATTTTGATCTCAAAATACATCTAATGAAGCTCATTCGAGGACATGGCTTATCTAAAGCTATGGCGGATGTTGATAAAAATATCACTAGCCAACAATACATAGTGCAATCATTTACAAAGCATCCTTGGTATAAAGATCTGATCTTCTTTCTCCTTAATAATAAATGCCTAGATGGGATGAATGCTACTCAAACGAGATAATTAAGGATGAAGAGTGCTCATTACATACTTAAAGGAGGATCCTTGTATAAAAGAAAATTTGAAGGTGTTTACCTGCACTTCTTGGATTAGCAAGAAGCAAAACATGTCGTTGTTGAGTTTCATGGTAGACAAGGCACGGGGCATGGATCTGTTGATTCCTTGGCATTTCATATTCTTAGACCAAGTTACTATTGGCCCCATGTGTTCTGAGATGCACACCAACACATCAGGACATGTCACACATGTCAGACCTCTGCATCCAGGGAATGCAATTTAGCAATGCTCTTACAACTAGTGTATGAGGTAAGACCATTTCCCCAATGGGCATTGGATTTTTTAGGAGTTATTCCAAACTCGTCTATAGATCATAAATTCATTTTGACAACAACTGACTACTTCACACACTGGACCAAGGCTCAACCCTATAAAAATAGCACCATAGACATGGTCATCAAATTTCTCAATGAAAGCATCATAACCAGGTTTAGAGTACCATTTGCCCTGGTATGTGACAATGGCCCTACTTTCCCTTCTGCTGAGTTTATTCAATGGGCTTATGAACACAAAATTGTCTTGAAATATTCATTTAATTACTACCCACAAGGGAATGGAGTGGCTGAGTCTACTAACAAAAACTTGTTGGAAGTGATTACGAAGTTTCTAGAAAACAACCCTAGAGATTGAAATACCCAACTAAGATTTTCCTTATGGACAAATCGAACTCGCATTAAAGTCGCCTTAGGAAATTCACCATTCATGTTAGTCTACAACCAAGAGTTGGTCTTTCCTATACATCTGCAGATACCTCTCCTCAGGTTCATGCATGAATTCTATTGAAAAGATTATAGGATAGAGGTTAGGCTAGCCAATTTACTAAATATGGAAGAACAAAGAGACACTGTTTTACAAAAAATCTCTAAACATCAAGCTATTGTTAAACGTTGGTTTGAAAAAAGAGCCAAAATTAAGGCCTTTAGAATATCAGACCTTGTATTTTTATGGGATAAAGCTAAGGAGAAGAAATGATACCACTAGAAGTTTAATAGACTTTGGTTGGGTCCATATCAGATAGCTGAAATCTTGGGTAAGAATGATTTTCATTTGAGTACCCTAACAGCAGAACCTATTCCATTGTCTATCAATGGTCAGTTTCTCAAGCACTACTTTGGCCCATGAAGTTTTGATTTTATATTAGTTTTATATATGTAATTAGTTTTTCTTTTTGTTTTGGGTGTGTTGTTTGTTTGTTTTTTTGTTGTTGTTTTTTTGTCTTGGTTTTTTTGGGGGATGTTCATTTTCTTCTATTTTGGAATGAAGGGGTTGTTATTCAAAGTATACTACAAGAACTAGGAGAGAAACTGGTTTAGGTATGTTTTAGGTATGTCTATTGAAAGATTTTGTTCTAAACTTGTGTCTTATGATCATTTTAAAAAATGATTAGAAAAGTTATTAAGAATAAGGTATATTGTAAACAATCTCATGAACCATGATTGAAATCTATCACAAAATAGATAAAACATCTATCTATGTAAAATTCCTATTTGTCTCAGGGTGGCTATATCTTTGATTTAGTTGAAAATTTTGATTCCCAACATTGTCATGAGGTCCACTATAGTTCTCAACCCATATTTCAGATTAATTATATTTGACTAGTGAAAAAAGTTAATAAAGAATTCCTACAAGTGAAGCCTAAAAATGAAAAAAAGAAAGAGAAAAGAGAACCATTGAAAGAAGGAAAACTCAATATCAAATGGGTAATTCAAGTATCTCTATCAGGGCTATGGATGCCTGTCTGGCAGTAGAGCAATACTTTGAGAGAACTAGAGGTATCTTTGTTGGGGCTATGAATGTTTGGCTGGTAGTAGAGCAATTCCCATGATATCATTGAATGACAATTAAAGGGCTCAACCTATGTAGCTTGAATCTTAGGTATAGTTGTTCAGGGGTAAAGAATTTTTTTATGAAGAAAGATGCACCCTACATGCACACACTCATATTCAAAGTTGTTCATGTTGATTTACACCTAAGATTCCAACTCAACCTTGCTCAATATATCTGATCCTACTTGAGTTAAGCATGTTCATAAACTAGATGTTCTGGGTGACTGAGTTCTTGAGTGTCTTGAAAATGGGTAAACCATTTTCCCAGTCAAGTCGCTATTTGTTATGCCTTGCATAACCACCCCATTTTGTTTTGGATCAAAACAAATTCCACTTTGTTTTTGTTTGTATTTGGTGTTTGTTGGGTCTTAGGAGTTGTTGTTTTTCCTCTTTAAGTCCTTGTTTATTTTTGGTCTAGAAGAAGTAGATCGAGGATGGAAACTGGACTCAAAACTTTGTGAAAGTTCCAAATCTGGATTCGGTTCTAGTTCCGGCCACGTTCTTGCTTTGTTGGTTTTCTTTGTCTCTTTTCTTTTCCTTGCACTCTTAGGTCCATTTATCCCTTGAGTTGTTTCTTGTTTCCTTTTGTTTTGTTTTTTCTCTCACAGAAGCAGAACCAAAAATGGAACTAAACTTTAAACTTTGTTAAAGTTTCGAATTCCATTTTCGTTCTGATCCCTCTCCCCCTTTTTTACTTTATGTTTTTTTTTTGTTGGTGTCTTGGCTGGGTCCAGTTTCTATTATGGTCCCATTTACTTTTGTCTCTTTTGTCGCTATCCTTGTGTCAATGTTTGTTTCTTGTTGGGAGAAAAACTGGAATGGGAAACAAACTTGAAACTTTCTAAAAGTTCCAAGTCTATTTTTGGCTTTAGCTCCACCCTCGTTTCTCTTCGTTGTCTTTCTTTTTATGCTATGGGACTAGAACTAGGTTCAGAGTTGGATAAGACACTTGGGTAAAGTTTCTTATTATGTTCTGGCTCCGTGTCTGTGTTCACCCTGCCTCTGATTTCCACGTTGGTTTATTATTCATTTACGTTTTTGGTTTTGTTCCTAACCAACCACATTTATTGCATTAATTAAAACCTCCTCTGTTGGATGTTGTGGTTGTGTTACTGATATGTGGTTGTCATTGTTGTCAACATGATTAACATTATTCCATTAGAAGCTACATATGTCAAGGATATTGAGAAAATTGTAAAGGAATAAGTTGCAGGTTGTCAGTGTTGAAGTGAAGTTCAGTCTATTGGTGAGTTCCATACATTGTTGACCAGAGGTTGTGGACTAAAGGGTTTGTATCTGAGTGTATCTATTTTTTCCATGTCAAGTTTTAGAGTGTTTTTGGCCAACATGGTGATGGTAGTGTGTTGTGGATTTTTGAGGAGTAATTAATTGAAGTGTTTTCATGTTGAAGATGTTATTTTTGGTCTTCTCTAATTTGTGGCCAACTTTGGTTGATTCACACTAAAAATTAATTAGTGATTTGGGCTAACAGTTTATATTATTTTTATTATCTTGTTGAAGCTAACATGTAGCGATGAAATTTCTTGTTGCAGATATATATGAGTGATTTTTTATTCGATTTGAAGTGTGTGCCAGTGTATTCTTGTGTGTGTGTATGTGTCAATAAAGTCCAAATTATTCGAAGGAAGAGTAGAGTGTGAAGAAGAGTGAATAAGTGTTCATGTTCTTAACTAGAACTATGATCAGGCATTAGCAGATGCTATTCTATCAGTTCAAATCCTTGTGGATGTAATCTAAATCTTTTTGTAAGACAATGTGTTTTCCTTTGGGATGTTAGCCTTGTTGTAATTGAGAAGTGAGCTCTAGGTAGTGTGCCTGAATGCATGTGCATTCCCCATTTCATTTCTTTATACTTTTAATAGGGCATAATCTTGTGGACTAACCTCCACTATGGTTTTTCCCCTAACAGGGTTTCCACATAAAAAATCTTGGTGTTATGTGTGTTTCTAATGTGTTGTCGATCTATGCTTTCATGGTTATTAATTAGATATGAGAATAAGGTTCATAAAGTTAATAAGTTTGAAATTTCTATGACAACTGATTCACCCCCCCTCTCAATTGTCTACCCTTGTGTTTCCAACAATTGGTATCAAAGCAAGTTCCTCAGAAGAATTTTAACATCTTGAGGTGATTCGAGATGGTGACTTACAAGAAGGATAGTCTGAGATTTGATGGAACAAATTATTTTATGTGGAAGATTTGAATGGAGTTTCATTTGAGATGCATTGGTGAACCCTTCTCGAACATTACGTGTAATAGGTATGTTATTTCTCAGAATGGTCCTACTACTACTATTGAGATTATATATGTTGAGTATAAGATTAGGGATAAGGAAGTTTTGTTGAGTGCTTTGAATAATTTTGAGATGAAAAATGTTACAGATTTGAAGATTGCTTATGAGATCTAGAAAAAGTTGGAAACTTTGTATGAAGGTGATGGGTATGTGTAGGATCATGATGGGCCAAAAAGTGGTGATATCATGGGTATGTGTAGGGTATGTGGATGATGACTTTTTAAACCAAAAATTGATGAAATGAAAAGGGTTTTTAAAGGAGATTCTTAGCTTTCCACCAATATAAATTATGCTTTACTTTGAATTTAATAAATAATTATTATTCATTTTCTATTTAAATTACAACTAAAGTCCTAATTGATAGGCTAATTGAAAAACATCTATAGCTTTCAAACGGTATCACATTTCTTGAATCTAAAATATGTGTCATATTATATGCTTCATATACTATAGGATTAAAAAAAAAAATTGAATTTCATGAAGTTTTGACCAAGTTAAGGTGGTCATACAATATATTTTTTTAACGCTTTAATAAAAAATTCATAATTAATTATTTAATTGGAAAAAAATTGCAAAAAAATATGCATCACATTGAGACATGAGTCCTCTACTTATATCTAGAATCTTATAAAAAATATTATCATTTTATTATGGTTAGGGTGGTCGACAGACACCTACTTCTTATTTTTCCCCGAAATTTAAATACTACCATTGAAATTTCAAATTTTCACCAAATAGATTTTTTCTTTTAAAAATAAACCTAGTAGTTTAGAAACTACATTCAACTTGCTACAAATTCTATTCTTACATATTTTTAAAATAATATAGATAACTTATTCAATTTTTTACGTCAAGTTGCCTAACTCTGATTTTTTTGAATTTTTTGCCACTTAAGGGCCTGTCTTTTCCATGATGATCCTACACATACCGTGATGCTAATGTGAATATTGCTAAATTGTAGAGTCTGAAAGGGAAATATGAAAACATGAGCATTGGGTTGAAGCTATGAAAGAGGAGCTAAAGTAGATTGAGAAGAAAGATACATGGATTCTCGTTCCTAGACCTAAGGATAAAAATGTAATTAGAACTAAATGGGTCTTTAGAAATAAACTGAATGAGCAAGGTGAAGTGGTTGGAAACAAAGAAAGATTGGTATGTAAAGGATATTCTTAGATGGAAAGAATTGATTTTGAAGAGACTTTTTCCCCTGTTGCTAGAACTGAAGCTATAAGATTATTTCTTGCCTATGTTGCTTACAAGAACTACAAGGTTTATCAGTTGGATGTCAAGTCAACATTTCTAAATGGTGAGTTGGAAGAAGAAGTGTATTTTGAGTAACCTGATGGATTTCAGTTGACTAATAAGGGGGATATGGTTTTTTGATTGAAGAAAGCATTGTATGGACTCAAGCAAGCCCGTAGAACATTGTATGCTAGATTGGACAAGTATTTGTTGAAGCTTTGATTTAACAAAGGTACTAGTGATAGTAATCTATATTTCAAGAATGATGATAAAGATTTGATTGTGGAAGTATTTGTTGATGATATCATTTTTGGAGATGATTGTTTGTGCATGAATTTTTCTAAAGAGATGTAGAATGAATTTGAGATGTCCATGATTGGAGAGATAAAATTCTTTTGGTATTGCAAATTACTCAGTTAGATAAAGGGATATTCATATCTCAGTCCAAGTATGTGAAGGAATTGTTGAAGAAGTTTGGTATAGAAGATTCAAATCCAGTTGGTACACCCATGGTGACCGAATGTAAGTTGATAACAGAGGATGATTATCCAAAAGAAAATAAGACTAGATACAGATCAATGATTGGTGGATTGCTTTACTTGACTCAAACTAGGCCTGATATCATGAATGTTGTATGTATAGTTGGAAGAGTTCAAGCGTATCCTAAGGAATCTCATGTGACTGTTGTGAAGAGGATTTTCAGATACTTGAAGGGAACAATTGACTATGGCCCGTGGTACCCTAATGATGATGATCTTACTTTGAATTCCTTTACAAATGCTGATTAGGCAGGAGATTTCAATGTCAGAAAAAGTACTAGTGGTGGCACATTTTTCTTGGGAAAGAAGTTGATTTCATGGCTAAGTAAAAAGAAAAATACCATTTATTTATCTACTATAGAGGTCGAATACATTGTTTCTACTAACAATTGTACTCAAGTAGTGTGGATGAAGAAAATGTTGAAGGATATCAAAGTTGTGTATGATGAACCTATAGCTATATTCTGTGATAATTCAAGTGCTATCAACATTTCTAAGAATTTAGTGTTGCATTCAAAGACAAAGTATATATCTATCAAGTTTCACTTTTTGAGGGAGAAGGTGAGTGAAAAGGAAGTCATATTGGAGTATGCGCCCACTAAGGAGCAGATTGTAGACATCTTTACCAAGTCATTTCCTAAGGATACTTTTGAGTATCTCAAAGGTATGTTAGGGGTGATTACCTCTCCTATTCAAAACTAAGATTCAAAGCAATGCATTGCATCATTCTATGCATTTCATAGTCATATCTTGATTCAAATTGATGTTGTGGTGGCTGCTAGTCAGGGGGAGTAGTCAAAGATATGTGGTTTATAGCTTGTGTGTGAAAATAGATATTTGTCATTGATGCCAAAGTGGGAGAACAATAATTTGAAAAAAATTCTGGAGGAAAAGAGCCTTGTGGGGAGAAGATCATGTGAAAGATTTGAGGAGAAATGAGTCAAAACCTAAGGGGGAGTAAGAGTTAGTTGCATTGATGGTTTTTTTCACATCATGTGTTGCCATCAACTCTAAAGGGGGAGATTGTTGGATGTTGTGGTTGTATTTTTGATATGTGGTTGCCATTGATGTCAACACTATTAGCATTATGTCATTAGAAGTTGCATATGTCAAGGATATTGAGAAAATTGTAAAGGAATAAGTTGTAGGTTGTCAATGGTGAAGTGAAGTTCAGTCTATTGGTGGATTCTATACATTTTTTATTAGAGGTTGTGGACTAAAAGGTTTGTTTCTAAGTGTATCTAGTTTGTCCATGTCAATTTTTAGAGATCTGCATGAAATTTTGTTCAAGTTATGAAGATTTATATTTTGACAGTTTTTCTATTGCTTTAGTTGGTAATCTTGATTGAAGATAATGTGATTTTAGTTAGTTCAATTGTTGTGGATGATTCTCTAGTTATTTGTCATATTTATGGATGTTTCTAGATTGTTGCATGTCTGAATTGATCGTTGTGCTTGTGGTTGGTGATTTTGTCTTACATGTTCATGTTTTTCATGTTCTTGGCTGACATGGTGATGGTAGCACATTGTGGATTTTTGAGGAGTAATTAATTGAATTTTTTTCATGTTGAAGATGTTATTTTGGGTCTTCTCTAATTTTTCGTTGACTTTGGTTGATTCGCATTGAAAATTAATTAGTGATTTGGGCCGAAAATTTATATTCATTTTATTATCTTGTTGAAGTCGACATGTAGCGATGGAATTTCTTGTTGTGGACATATATGAGCAATTGTTTATTTGATTTTAAGTGTGTGCCAGTGTATGATCATGTGTGTGATGTGCAAATAAATTCCTAATCATTCAAAGGTAGAGTAGATTGTGAAGAAGAGTGAAGAAGAGTGAAGAAGTGTCCATGTGCTTAACCAGAACTGTGATAAGGTATTAGTAGATGCTATTATATCAGTTCAAATCACTGCGGATGTAATCTAAATCTTTCTATAAGATAGTGTGTCTTCCTTAGGGTAGTTAGCCTTGTAATTGAGTAGTGAGTTCTAGGAAGTATGCCTAAATGCATGTGCATTCCCCATTTCATTTCTTTATACTTTTAATAGGGTATAATCTTGTGGACGGACCTCCACCATGGTTTTTCCCTTAACAAGGTTTCCACGTAAAAAATCTTGTTGTTATGTGTGTTTCTCATGTGTTGTTGATCTATGCTTTCATGGTTATTAATTAGATCTAAGAATAAGGTTCATAAAGTTAATAAGTTTTAATTTTTTGTGACAATTGATTCAGCCCCCCTCTTAGTTTTTTTCCCTTGTGTTGCCAACATCCTCACATGCACGAAATGTTTTTTAAACCTTAATCAAGGTTAACTGGCTCATTATTTTTATTGTCTAAGTTTTTTTAGTGAACCAGACCCTAAGTAACTTTGATAGGAGCACATTTTGATTGCAAAGGAACGTTCTTGAGTGAATTCTTATCGAGTTTCAACCTTTCTTGGTGGAATTTCGAGGTAGGCTCATTTTCCCATTCTGTTGGTGTTTTTTCTTTCCCGTTCTATTGGCATTTTCATTTTTCTATTTGTGGTGTTCTTGTGCATTCATGGGACCTTTCTTGTGGATCTTTGCTCATTCCCTTTTTTTTTTTTGGTTTCATTTTTTCTTTCTCCCATTTTCTGCTTTGCTCTTTCTGCTTTTCCCATTTGTCTCTTTTGTCATTCTACTGTCATTTTCGTGGTGTGTACATTTTGTTATGCCCTAGTTTTTAACTAGGGTTTCATTTTGTGGGGTTTATTATGCTTTAAATGGTTCAAAATCTATTTGATGACCCCTTTTATCCTATTCCCATGTTAGTTCAGTAGTTTTCATGTTGAGTTCTTGATGCCCTAATTACCTGAATTGCCAAGTCATACAAACTAGGGTTTGTGCAATGACCTTTACAATGTCAAGCCCTAAAAGTTTAAATTTGGTCTTTTTCCTATTAAAGGGTGAGGTTAAGCCCCTTTATTTTATGTTTCCTTATGATTCCATGTGACCCAAGTCTTAAGCTCATGTGACTGCATCTTCAAAAAAAAAATTACTTCATTTGAATGGTAAACTAGTGGAAGCAGATCCGGGAACAAACTCATCCCATATGTGTTTGTATGAGAGTTAGTTTCCAAAATGATCCTACTTCCAATGACTATTGAATCTATTCTTTACCCTTGTTCTTTGGAAGAAGTAGAACTAAAGTGGGAAAAAAACTTTTAACTATCAGTTTGTTTTGGGTTTAGTTTCCATTTCAATCTCGGTTTTGGTCTTGTTCCAGTTTTGATCCTGATCCCACCTATGTTAAAGGATTTTATCTTCCTAATTCTTTCCTAACTCCACTTCTGGTGGATATAAAATTTGACTAATTATGGAGAGTTATCCTGAAGGGGTAGAGAATGGTATGAGAGGTAATGTATGATGTAATGATTTTCATGCCTTTGTTCATCAAATCTAGGGTTGTATTGCAAGAATGGAGGATGTTAGGAGTATTAGAGGAAGCTTCTCAAAGAAGCCATGTTGTAGAAAGTTTAATACAAGGAACCAAGCCTAAAAAGATAAAGGTGGAACAACTCCCTTACATCTAGAGGTACAAGCACCAAAGTCCCACTATTATAGCTAGCAAGGTGGATTCAGATTGGGTGGACATTACAGATACAAACTTAGGCCCATTCAATTATGAGGATTTTCTTGAAGAAACATTCATAGAGGATGTCATAGGGAGAACAAAAAGAATTGTTCAATCTAGATTGACACATGTTGCTCTATTTCCTTTATCTGTCCAATGTCTATAACTCATACTTATTGCAGTTGGGGCTTACAATTCCATAGCCAAAGAGTGTGTAGACTGTTAGGGGAACATCATCATTGATCTTAATCCACAGATAATAAGGAACTCATGTTTAATGCACCTACGTCACAGATCCCTAGGCAACTCAATGATGTAGAGGCACTAGAATTATATTGCAACAAAAAGGAAGCCAATAGGACTCACCTGAACAAACACTCGATGAGAGTTGAAAAGAAATCCTTGGCCAAACTGGTTAATCATGATGCTTTCCAGAGTGTTTGGGAAGAGGGACTCTTCACAATTCAAGGAATGGATGTTTCCATTCATTCAAACTATTTTGGATGGAAGAAAGAAAATAGATTAGCCAATTATTTTGAGTCTAAAGGGACCCATTCTCTTCACATTTTTCCTCTTCCTTAGATGACCTAGGCTCTTCCATCATCATCAAAGACTCTCCAATGTCTAGTTCTGATGCCCTCTCTTACCTTCTTCTCTTCATAATAATCTTCTTGATAGGCCATTTAACCTTCTTCCTTATTGGCCAATGGTAGCCTTTTTCTTGGTTTACTCTCTCAATCAACTACTGCATCTCAAGTTCCATCTTTTTTCCCATTTCTTCCATTTTTTTTCCATTTCTTCAAAGGTGTGTCTCAACTCCATTATCTCTTGCTGCACTTTTATCTATTTTTCTTTCTCATTTTTCTTCTTCATCTCACTTTTCCCTTTTCTCATCACTTGTTTCTTTCTTGGTACCTCTTTGTTCTACAAGTCTCCATGGACTAATATCATCAACACGTCCATTCTTTTTTTTCAAGTCTCTTTCACCTTGCTTATTCTTATATTTATGATACCTCACCTAGGTTTCCTCCTTTCTTCACTACATAGTCTTTTGGTATCTAGGTTATTGCTTCAACCTAAAAAAAGACAACAAATAAACTCCAAAAACATATCTTTCCCATATCTTTTTTCTTTGATACCAATTTGATGCAAAGAAGGGGAGATTTCAAAATTTCAACATCTCACAACAAGATTTGGTGTTTCTTGCTCATAGCCTTCATTGAATACAAACTAGGTTTCAACCCTAATTGGGTCATTCATGCATCAAACAGATAAATCAACACAAAGAGGAATTTCAATGGAATAAGGATGACAAACAATAAGTTTTATAAATGCATAAGAACTTAGGGCTAACAAACTTCAATTGTTCTCTTGCCAAATTTACCCTAGGCTTAGTAGGACATTAAATTAGCTTTTTTCTGACATAACTTGTGGAGAAGATATCAAAACCATAATATAAAAACTATTTTGTGTACCCTTTTGGGATTTATTAAACATATCCAAAACTTAGGTATGGTTTTTTTGTAACACAAGGCTCAAAATTAGATTGTCCTTCTTTGAAGCCTAGAAATATACGAGTAGAAAATTAAGGTTTTTGGCCATAAATTTCAATGAAGAGATGATCTCTAGATTGTAAAGGAATATTTAGGTACCCATTTGGGATTTATACATAATAATTCAGAATCAAGGTAGGTTACTTTGTACATAACTTTTCAAAAATTAATTTTTTTCTACCAATTAGACCAAAAACATAAGGAAACTTGACCTAGGGCATCACCAAAACACATGCAAACCAAAAATATAGAACCTAAAATATTGGAATAAGTAAATACACACAAAAATACTCCATCTAAAAAAAAATCATATCTTTCCACCTTGGGAATTGTGAGAAATTACATTTTGAAGTCCACTAGAACCCCTGGGTAGGGTTTCTAGACTGTTTTTAGAAAAATAGCCATAAATTTCTCCATAATGAGAAATAACCAAAATAGTTTCAAATGAAATATGATTCATTCCTCTACAAGATTCAATCATGTGCAGGTCATAAAATTTTTTTACAAACCATACAAAATCAAAAGAATAGCCAAAAATGTGGTAAAACTTAAAAAATTGTGTTTATTCCTTCATGGATATCTTCAGTACAATTTCTCCAACCCTTCCTTCAACCACAAAAGGTCTTTTTGAACATTCAAAACCATTTTCCAACTACTTCCAACTAATTTTCTAATTACAAACTAACAAAACATCACCCTAATCAATTTTTTCAAGAAAATGCATAAGTTGCATTGACAACATTTAAGCAAGTTGACAACATTTTGCAATTGACCTCTAAATCACCTCTAATGACTCAATACTATCTCCAAAAATATGAAATGGTCATTGAAGACCTTATTACATGAAAATAACTCAGGCAAACCAAAAAATCAACTTTGACCCCTCTTGGAGGCCTAAGAACCTAGCTGCCCTTGCACCATTGTAGAAAGAAAAAGTGGAGTGAACAAGTTGGAGGTATCCCATTGCTACATAGTTGAAGATAAAGAAGGAAAGCATATAAGTTTACAAAATTTGGTTAAAAAGTTTCTTTGAAGAATTGAAAAAACAAGGTAGGGTTTCTTAAAACAATGGAAGGAAGTTATATTGGAACTGTAAAATTTTGAAAATTCTACATTCATAGATCCCTCATAGGAAACCAAATCTTGATGTAATTGCCTATGATCACAATCAAATTTGATCCCCAAAAAATTCTCTAAGTAAAAAATTTTGATCCATATCAACAAAAGTTGATGCAGATCTCCCCGATCTATAAGCCATTGTTTTTCAATGAAGGTGTTTTCAGCATATTGGTGGGAAATCAAAGTTGTCATACCAATTAGATCACATGAGAAAATACATATCAGGAGGACACAACTCACAGTTTCACCGACGTAGAGGCTTATCAGCAAGACAAAAGATGTCATGATGAGGTTTGTAAGTCAGCCCAAGCTTATGAGTCTCATCGATGAAATACTACCGGCAAGACATTTATCCTCTCACAATGATGAAACATAGAAGAAATACTTATTGGCAAGACAAGCATCATTAGGGTGAGATAAATAAGTCATACCGAGCAAATGTGTCTTACCAATGAAGTACCATCGATAAGAAGTTCATCATGTCTCATCGATCAAGAATAAGAAAAGTGTATCGGAAAAACAAAGAGCTATCGATGTAAGTTTGAAAGGTTCCCCCAACTCCCCATGTTACGGTGATAAGAGTTATATCCGCGGGAGTCCGAGCGACATGCTCAAGATCGAAGAAATGAACATTGGAGAGACTTGTAGCATTGGGGAAGCTATTGGATGTCTTAGCGAGGTATAATCTCTTGCCGATGAAGATGTGAATAAGATCAAAAGATCTTCGGTGTGACTTTTGGTGATATTTACAAAGGTTGAAAAGATGAATTATGTATCGATGAAAAGGATATTGTGTCTCCCTGACAATAGGGTTTTTGGTGAACGTTGGCTAAAATCAAGTGTAAAGAATCTCCCAGAGTTCAAATTGTCTTGCCAATATAAAGTGCTTGATGTGACAATGAGAATTTCAAAAAGATTGGGAACTTGTTCCTAGAGCTGAACATTAATGGCAGCACAAATGCACAAAGAGATAGTTGATTTCTTGAATTGAAGGGCAATAAGAAGAATATATTGGGCGAAATTGATAGCAGAAGAAACAAGAGAAAGGACAAAGAATCAGTGAACCTTGCGGCCTAAGGATTTCAAACAAAACTTGTGAGTCTTCTATAATTTCATTTTCTAATTTTGTTATTTTAAGGAGGCATAATGGAGGGAACAAGCTTAGGGAAAAACAAAGGTAAAAAAAAAAGTGAGAGTAGTCATCCTAAGAGCAAAAATAGAAAATTGAAACTGAAAATGAACTAGGGTAGTTGAAAGAAAATTGAACCAGGACCTAATTGATCACTTGCCCGACTCTGGACCTAGGGCCAGGTGCTCCGCACAACACAGGGTGGATGTAGAAAAGTTAGAGGATAGGTGAAAATACATAGGAGATACATGGACCCCAATCAGTGGATATGAGCTATTCATTTTTCATTACCACCAAAGAAACTTATATGAACCAGTGTGTAACCCCTAGAAATTTAACCTAGGAAGGTTGGTCTACCCAAATGTGTTTGTAGATGTAGAATTGGTGAAAGTGTTAGTTGTATGTTATGATCCCAAGCTTAAATCTATTTGTTACCCTTCTAGAAAACCATTTATACATATTTCAGAGGTTGCAATCTGTGAGGTGTTTAATCTAGGAGTGTGCGATGAGAAAATTGTATATAAGGAGCTAGAAAGAGAATTTTGGAGATTAGATATAGTATACAAAGGTTGGAGGCTATCATTGCATAGATGTAAGAAGGATGGCAACGTAGCTCCATTGGATGATAATGATGGTCCCCCATTCCATGTTGAATTATTTGAGCCATACTTGAAGTATACATATTACTCAGTGTGCCAAGTGCTATGGGTGGATGCCCTAGAATACATGTCAATTGTGCTGATGGTAATTGCTGTAGATATTTGGTGCCATAAATCTCAACCTTTTGATTATGCCACACATATTTTCAAGGAGCTCAATGCAGGATTGATGGCAATAAAAAAGGGTTCTCTATTTTTGCATTTGAAGCATTATTCAATCCTAATGCATATGATTCTTTACTATGGGAAAGAGTTGAAGATGTGGCTTGAGAAGCTAAGGTTTTCACAATTGGACAAGGAGGGAGGATTGTTACTAGTACAGCTTTGGACTACCATCTGGGAGAGTAGATTTGCTAATTCAAGCTTCATACATTTTGAAGAATATTTTGTGAAGCCATTGTATAAATTGTATAATCATCCTTGTGAAAATTCATTGTTTGATGAGATAAAAAGGTTCCTTAGACCCAAGGACTTTGATGGGCCTATTAATCACAATTGGGGAGACTGGTACTATTTGGAAGATGCAACAATGATCAGGATATGTGGATTTGAGGATACACCCTTTATTCTTCCAAGAACAGTACCTGATAGGATTTCCTATCTTGAGATTGCTAGGCAATTAGACTATTCAGATTTCATGAATTTAAGCTCTTTTGGAAAGTAGGCATTTATGCCTAGCACACTTTGTTTTGGTGATTTCACTGTGTTGGAAAGGGATGGATATGATTCGGTTTTGAATAAATTGTTGCAATATAACATGAAGAAAGGTCCACCTCAAAAGGGATTCGATCCAGAGGGGTATATCGACTTTGCAAGGGAAAAAATAAAGTTGGATGGGTATGATCATATACCTTATCAATATGATGATTTGATCAGAAATCTAGAAGAGGGGAAAGCAGAAAGAGTGGTTGATGAGTACAATAGAGGATTTCTAGATGTTGGGATGCTATCTTTAGAGGAGGAAATACCTAGTGATAACAGGCCTCACAACACAACTAACAAAATCTCTAGATCAAGAACTCAAGCTTACAAATGTCCTCTCAGGGAGATAGAAGTTGAAGAGAGTTCAAATACAGATGCAAGATAGATTTCATATAGATCATTCATAGCCGATGATGAATTTGTAAAAACTTCAGAGTTTAAAGCCTTCCTATATAAGTAGAAAGGGAAACAAATAAGGGAATCAGTTGGAAATATAACACCAACTAATGAAGGACAATTGTTGGGTAGTCTAAAGAAAAGTGTGGATAAAGAAATGGAGGATATGACCCCTGAGAAGGGGAGAAAATTTCTAGAAGATGCAGGTGTCGCAATTTTTCCTGGGTTAGATTTGAATTCTGCTTCAGTATTTGATAGTTTCTTGAAGAATAATAATGCCATATATAAGCCCAACCTTGAAGGTGTAATAGAGATATACGCAGGATCTAGGTACAATCCAGATGAGGGGTCACTCATGATTTGGAGCATGTATCCACCTCACCAGAAATTAGTTGTAATTGATACTGAACAAGAATTTGGGCATGTGATGACCCTATAAGTCAAATAAGTTGGTCCCATAACCATAACAGATATTGGCATTAACATTTCCAAGTTGAATAAAGCATAGATTTAGATGTTGATTAAAGAAAAAGAGATGTATAAAATGAACAATGAAAGACTATTTAGAGAAAATGATCATTTGAATTATATGGTGGGAATAACATTAGGACCCACTAAGAAATTAACTCATGAAGAGAGTTCTCATACAAAACATCAGTGGGTAGGATTAGATGCATATTCATAGGGAAAGTATGATGCACTCACTACAAGGATAAAGAAGAGGCAAGCCAACTTGATGACTTGGTTGAGTAGACTTTGGGGAACACATTCAAAAAGTTATGTTGCAGAGTGAGAACATGAGAGGATTGATGGGAGAATCCATAAGAAACTCAAAGAAATAAGTAAGAGAGATGTTTTAGATAATGAAGCTCTTAATACTACAAATCAATTCATTAAAAGACACAGGGAATTCCAAGAAGAATTGCAAGGGGATGAACAGGGGCTGATTGATACCACAAAGAAGGGATTACCAATGTTATTTGAAGATAAAGGAGAATTGAAAGAAAAAGACAAATGGATCAAATAATTGAGTTAATGTTGTAAACAATTCCGGAGACAACTACAAGAAACACTTTGACACTGGACGAGGCTTGTGAGAAAAACAAAAGGATGGTGATGATGGAAATAGTAGTTTGGAATGCACTTGGAGATGTCGACACACATGAACTTCAGGATTACCTTGATCATTTTTCAAAAGTCCATTTATGGATAAATAGAGCTTAATATCTAGCTTATTATTGTTGTTATGCAAAAAACACTTCTTAAAGGACATGTCCTTTCATAGTTTGTTATATTTATACCTGTCCTATATGATTGGAATAGGGATATAGATAGGCAGATAAGAGAAATATACAGTAGATAATTTTTCAATGGTGTTTTATCTCAAAATATTTAGATGCATGCATGAACTCTGATGAAGTTAATGAATATGTATGAATTCATGGGTTAATCTTGGTATCAACTGTTTGTTGGAATTATACAGTTATTTAGTTGTCTCCACTTTGATACTTTTCTATTGTTTAAATTGATATATCTAGTATATATTTAGTTTATCAATACACATTTGTTGTACTTTTGTGATGAGATTATTTGGTTCTTTCAAGAAAAGATTAAATCCTTCTAATCAATCATAGTAACTGGGAAGTATTAATTGCATGAATACAAAGAATCATATAACTAGGGTTGTCATTTTATCTAAAGTAGAATCTGTCAATCACTTGCACATTTGTACAAGTTACAAACTACATTTTTGTGCCGAACAATTTGAATTATTTCCATCATAAATTACACTTTTTCTAGATATTCATTAGACTCCATAAACCTAATGAGGCACTAGTCTTACATATTTCATTTTAGTTCATCCATTTTATATTTTACATCTGTCAACTGAACATATTAGGACTAGCTTTGATATTGCTTATACAATCAATACCAAAATAAGATTCCAATTTTCCACTCCTGCTTGCCATTGTGGATAAATTTCTTGAAGAATAAACACAAATCAAGTCTGCTTTACTCATATAGGTGTACCCGCCTAGGTCTAGCAGCACCTGAAGAGAAGAAGGTCTAAACTATTTGGCCTTGTATGTTACCCTGAAATGTATCAAGAGTTTGGAAACCTCTTGAGGTATTTTGCCTAGATTTTTGAGAGCTAAGAAGTTCAAGGAAACCAAAAGCTAAAAAACAAAAGATAGATGCTAGGCTTTTAAATCAAAATTTGATAGACCAATGTCATGGGTCGGGACCAAGACCAAAAAGGAGTGCACAGTTAAATCCCTCTATGGGTACATTGTGGGATAAAAAAAAGATTTAGGAGATGTATGGATTCCATAGAGAGGATATGATTTGTTCATGTATCACTATAGAAAAAAATATAGATTCTAGACTATCTGTAATCCATGGAAAATGAACTTAGAAAAGTTAGTTATGCTAAATTTATTCATCAATGTTGAATTGATTAAGGAACCAACCAAAAAATATGACCCCAAGCAATGAGAAGTTCAACTACATGATGGTTCTATGTTTGTTATCCTTTCCAAAGACTTTATTTCCACTGTGTTCAATTTATATTGCACCATGAATATTCCATTCATAGTAAAAGACCTCATAGTAGAATACCACCACATGGATACCAACTATGAACGATGGAAGTTTCCCTTACACAGACCCAAAGAGGAAGGAAATCAACTTAAGAAATTTTCTCACATTGAACACCCTCCCTTCCATGAAGAACTATTTGAACAATACTTTCAATATACATATCACACTATTGGGAAAGTGTTGGGATTGGAAGCCTCAACTCTCATGTCAATAGCCCCAATGGTCCTAGCAATAGATGTGTAGAGTCGAGATGCACAAGCATTTGATTATGCTATCTATTTATCCAATAATTTAAACCAGGGATTGGAAACAATTAAAAACAATAGTGAATCTATCAATTTCAAGCATTATTCTCTACTCATGCACTTACTCTTGTATGAAGGGCAAGCTAGAGGGTTTTTGGGAGAAGAATTGAGGGTAAGAAATATGGATGAGGATGGAAACTTCAAACCAATCCAAATGTGGACATCAATATGGGATAGTAGGTATGGGAGATCCCATTATTTATACTTCGAGGAACATTTTTTCAAACCTTTGTTGAAGTTATTGGGGCATTCACATGAATATAATTTATCTCTTGAAGTACAAAGGTTTCTTAGACCAAAGGAGAAAGATCCCAAAAAGAAGGTAAATGATAACTGGGGGGATTCATATACACATTTTGACTGCACTATGATTAGAGTATATGGGTTCAAAGGAGCTCCACACTTGTTGTCAAAGACAGTTCCAAATAGAGTGGCCTACTTAGAAATTGTAAGACAATTGGCCAAATCAAATGCCAAGCACCTTAAAGGGTACAATAAATATTCAATTATGCTGAGTACTCTATGCTTTGGAGATTTCATAATTGTTTGTAATGAATGGTATGAAGAAGTTGATAGGATATTGGTTCATTATAATTTGTCATTGAGATATGAAAGAAAGAATTTTGATCCAAAAAACTTCATAAATAAAGCAAAACTATCACAGTCATTATCCGGATATGAACATCAATTCTCTATGGACAATGTAGTGAGGAATTGTGATGAAGTTGTAACATCACAAAGGATGGCCAAATACAACAGGGTTATGTTAGTTGAGGATTGTAAAAAGGAAAATAACCCTTCATACACAAGAGCATTTGATCATATACATGATCCTCTAAAAAGTGTTGAGAAAATAATCAAGCATGAGGAAGAACTAACCAAAGATGTGCCTCCTATGGTCTTTGAGACAAATATGGAAGTTTGTTCAACAATGCAAGTTGGGGATATGGAAGCCCTTAGCTACATACCCTCACAACCTACTCCAGAGGTCAATTTTTCTGTTGATACTACCATTAGTAAAGAGGGGGATGAGGAAGATAGTGATGAAGAAGATGATGAAGTTGAGTAGATAGGTGCACCTATTCTTACACCATATGATCCACTCAAAGAAAAAAGCATTGTCAAGTTTGAAGCATTAAATGAACTATCAAATGATGTGAGATTCAGGGTTGGATAGGAGTTTGTTTCTGATAGTGATTTTGTGAAAACACAAAAATTCAAATCATTTGTTTATGAACATAAAGGTAGAGCACTGAGAAAAAGAATGAATGATATCACTCCTGAACAAGAGACAATTTCCCTAGACGAATTAAAAAATGAAGTGGACTAGGAGTTAGAGTCCATCATCCTTGAAAGAGGAAGAGAACTACTTCAAGAAGTTGTGGTCTTGCTCTTACTTAGATGGGACATTAGCTTTGCCATAGTATTTGATAGTTGTTGAAAAAGAGGAGATAAGAAAATGCACCTGACATAAGAATCCAATAATAAAATGTATTCAAGGTTAGGCTACAACCCAGATGAGAGCACATTGTAGACATGGAAATTCTACCCTCAAGATAAAAAGCTTGCAATTATGAGCAATCCAAGTCAAGTATTTGGGAATCTCATGGTCCATAGAGTTGGGGAAACTAATCCCATTTAAACTATAGAATTGAACATAAATGTGGAAAATTTTAATAAAGCTCAAGTTGAAAATTCGGTAAGAGATAATGAAAACTAAGGAAAGAGGTTGCCAATTACAAAGACAAATTATCTTCTTATTCCTCATCATAATTGTATTCTCCATGGATAGATAACGATAAGAGAGTATTAGATGCAATGGAAGATGTTATATATTGGAAATATTTCCATGAGATAGTACAAAAGAAGCACACTGAGTTAGAGAAAAATATCGAGAGCATTAAATTTGAGATGGTCCCTAAGATGATAAAAATGAGATTTGAGAAAGTAACGAATTAGGCTGATTAGTACTGGGACTATTGGAAAAAAAGGACAAGCAACTGAGAGGGGGGTGAATTAGTTGTCATAGAAATTTAAACTTTTCAAACTTTACTTAACTTAGTCTCAGATTTGATAAATACCCAATTAACCAAAAACAATTAACACATCAGAGAGACAAAGAACACCAAGATTTTTTACGTGGAAACCCTGTTAGGGGAAAAATCATGGTAGAGGTCAGTCCACAATAGTATACCCTATTAAAAGTATAATGAGAAATAAGGGTATGTGTAGGATCATGATAGGCCAAAAAGTGGTGATATGATGGGTATGTGTAGGGTATGTGGCTAACGACTTTTTTTTAACCCAAAATTGATGAAACTAAAAGAGTTTTCAAAGGATATTCTCAACTTTCCACCAATATAAATTATGCTTTACTTTGAATTTAATAAATTATTATTATTCATTTTCTATTTGAATTACGACTAAAGTTTTGATTGATAGGCTAATTGAAAAATATCTATAACTTTCAAATGGTATCTCATTTTTTGAATCCGAAACATGTATCACATTTTATGCTTCACATACTATAAGATTAAAAAAAAAATGAATTTCATGAATTTTTGACCAAGTTAAGGTGGTTAGACATACACTTTTTTATATTTATTAAAATTTGTAATAAAAAATCATAATTAATTATTTACTTGGAAAAAAACTACAAAAAAATATTCATCACATCAGGAAATGAGTCCTCTTCTTATATCTAAAATATTATAAAAAAATATTATCATTTTATTGTGGTTAGGGTTGTCAGATAGACACCTACTTCTGATTTTTTCCCTGAAATTTAAGTACTATGCATTGAAATTTCAAATTTTCAATTAAATATATTTTTATTTTTTTTCAAAAATAAACTTAGTAGTTTAGAAACTACATTCAATTTGCTACAGATTTTATTCTTACATATTTTTGAAATAATATAGATAACTTATTCAATTTTTTATGTCAAGTTTCCTAACTCTAATTTTTCCGAATTTTTTGCCACTTAAGGGCCTTTTTTTCCCATGATGATCCTGCACATACCCATAATGGGAATGCACATGCATTCAGGCACACTACCTAGAGCTCACTACTCAAATACAAAAGAGGACTCACTATTTAAAGAAAGGTTTGGATTAAAACCATCTAAATTGTGAACTGAGAAAATAACTTCTACACAAGCCTGATTACAGTTCCAGTTAAGCACAAAAAGACCTTCTTCACTCTTCACTCAAACTTCTTCACACTTCGCTCAATATTCTTCACACTCTTCTCTACAATGAAATGATATTTGCACATACACACATGGGAGCACATCGAGCAAAATTTACACTGATGAAACAATCACTCTTATATATCTGCAACAAGATATTACATCAACAACTTAGTCGGCCAAAAAAATAAAATATATTTACAATTTTAGCCCAAATTTACAATTAAATTTTTAATGTGAATCCACCAAGGTCGGCCACAACATAGTGGAGACCCAAATTAACAACTCCAACATGAAAATACTTCAATTAATTTCACCTCGAAGATCTACCACACGTTACACCCATCATGTCAGCCAAGAACATGAGAAACCGAACATACAGAGAAAAAATATTTGAACACAAACACACCGATCAATGTGGAAATACCACAAAGATAGAGCATGATCTAGAAACATCCAATAATACCAAGAAACAATAGAGAAACATCCGTGGCAAATAGAATTACCAAAATCACACAAACTTCACTCAGGCACACTGACAGAGACCATAGAAATATTGTCAAACCACAACATGATCAAATCTTCACGTGGACCTCTAAAAATTCTAGTAGATGATCTAGATACTCTCAAAAATAAACCATTTAGTCCACAATAGATGATCTTCAATGAACAGAACAAGATGCCTTCATGACCTACATAGTTCCATTGGGAACTTGAAACACTTTCTTTTACAATTTTCTCAATATCCTCGACATATACGACCTTTAATACACCAAATGCTAGTAGTGTTGACATCAATGACAACCAAATATCAACAACACATCCACAACATCCAACAATCTCCCCCTTTGGCATTGATGGCAACACATGATTTGAAAAATACCATCAAACCAACACACTTACTTTTCCTTAGATTCTGACTCTTCTCAACTGCTCTTCTCCACAAGACTCTTCTCCTTGAAATATTTTTCACATTGTACTTCTCCCCATTTTAAATCAATGGCAAAGGTAACCATGAACTTTCCATATACACACTATGAACCACATATTTGCACATCTAACTACTCCCCCTAAGTATTAGCCATGGAAATATCAATCTAGATCAAAATATAGAAATGAAGCTCATGGATTGATGCAAGTAAATGCATCTTTTAGTTCTTATCGGGAGGGGTAATCACCCCTATCATTCCTCTGAGATACTCAAAAGTATCCTTCAACAATGGCTTAGTAAAGATGTCTGCAATCTGTTCTTTGGTAGGCACATACTCCAATCTAACTTCTTTCTCATTCACTTTCTCCCTCAAGAAGTGAAACTTGATTGATATATGTTTAATCTTAGAGTGTAGCACCATATTCATTGAAATATTTATTGCACTTGAATTGTCATAGTATATGGCAATAGGCTCTTCATATACCACCTTGATATCTTTCAACATCTGTTTCATCCATATCACTTGAGTATAGTTATTTGCAAAAACAATATATTTTTCTTCAGCAGTAGATAGAGAAATGGAATTATGCTTTTTGCTCAACCAGGAGACCAACTTCTTCCCTGGGAAGAAAGCACCACCACTAGTACTTTTCTTGTCATCTACATATCTAGCCCAATCTACATCAGCATTGCACTCAAAGTGAGATCATCATCCTTTGGATACCAAATTCCAAAGTCAACTGTTCCTTTCAAATATCTGAAGATTCTCTTCACAACAGTCTCATGTGATTCTTTTGGATCAGCCTAAAATCTAGCCACCATACATACAACATTCATAATATCTAGTCTAGTCTGGGTTAAATAGAGCAATCCACCAATCATTGACCTATATCTAGTTTGATTCGTCGTAGGAGAATCATCATTCTATGTTAACTTGCATCCAGTCACCATGGGAGTACCAACAGGCATTGATTCTTCCATCCCAAATTTCTTTAGTAGCTCTCTCACATATTTGGACTAAGATATGAAAATTTGCTTGTCTAACTGGGTAACTTGCAATCCTAGAAATAACTTCATCTCTCCAATCATACTCATATCAAATTCACCCTTCATCTCATCAGCAAACTTTATACATAGATTGTCATCTCCTCCAAAAGTGATGTTATCAACAAAAAATTATATAATTAACTCTTTGTCATGTTCCAATTTGAAATATAAATTGTTATCGATAGTACCTTTAGTGAATCCAAGCTTCAGTAAGTATTTGTCCAATCTAGCATACCAGGCTCTAGGGGCTTTCTTAAGTCCATATAGAGCTTTCTTCAATCTGCAAACCATATCTTCCTTGTCAGACAGCTAAAATCAATTCAACTGTTCAATGTATACTTCTTCCAGTTCTCCATTCAAAAAGGCTGACTTTAAATCCATTTGATAGACTTTATAGTTCTTATATGCATCATAAGCAAGAAATAATCTAACAGCTTCAATTCTGGCAACAGGGGAAAAAGTTTCTTCAAAATCAACACCTTCCATTTGAGAATACCCTTTACATACCAGTCTTTCTTTATTTCGGACCACTTCACCTTGTTCTAAAACACCCATTTAGTACCAATCACATTTTTTTCTTTAGTTCTAGGAACTAGTGTCCACATGTCATTCTTTTCAATCTGTGTTAGCTCTTCCTTCATAGCTTCCATCTAGTGTTCATCTTGACAGGATTTAGTGACATCTTTGGGTTCAATCTTGGAAATCAGGAAATACTCTTCTACAATCTTTCTTCTCGTTTGCACACCTCTACTCTTATCTCCTATAATTTGACTTTTAGAATGATTTAGCTTTACATACCTTAGATCTTTGGGACTTTCACGAGATTTTGGTTCTTCTAATATTTCTTTTTCACTTGCACTTGTTTGTGCTTCTTGATTTACTAGAATGAATTGAGGTTGCTTTACTGGAACATATGGAATAATCTGAAGTTGGTTTTGTGTCTGAGAATTTTTCCCTTGGATTGTAATGTCTTCATCTGAATCATAATCATAATATATGGATGGTTTGGAAGAGTCCTCATCAACTTTGACATTTGCACTCTCAACCATCTTTCTAAGTCTTCTGTTATAGCACTGGTAAGCCTTGCTTTTGGTAGATTAACCTAAAAGTATTCCTTCATTGCTTCTTGCATCAAACATGCCTATACCATCATCTCTCTTGATATAACATTTTCTTCCAAAGATCTTGAAATATTTAATAGTAGGCTTATAACCAAACCATAGCTCAAAAGGGGTCTTACCAGAATTACCATTAACATTTACCCAGTTTAAATTATACACAGTAGTGCTTACAGCTTCACTTGAATAGATCTAGGGAACATTTCCTTCTATCATCATTATTCTAGCAACATCCAGAATTGTTCTATTCTTTCTCTCTGTAACTCCATTCTATTGAGGGGTTTGGGGAGTAGATAACTATCTTATGATTACATGTTCTTCACAAAAAGAGTTGAACTCCCTAGAAGTGAACTCACCAGCTCTATTAGACCTCAGGAATTTGATTTTCAGACCTTTCTCATTCTTTTCTATAGCCTTGAAAATTTTGAACTTTTCCAGTGCTTCAAATTTTTCACTTAAGAAAGAAACCCATATCATTCTAGAGTAATCATCAATAATCAACATAAAGTACCTTTCTCTATGAATACTTATGACTCTAGAGGGACCATATAGATCAGTTTGTAGCAGCTCCAACAAATCATTTGAATGAAACTATTTTCTCTAGTAGGAGACTCTAGTCTATTTACCCATTTGAAACACAAGTTGTGTTAGTAGGTTTCACTAACTTAGGTAAATCTCTTACTGCTTGAGTGGAACTTAGCTTGAAAATTTTATCAAAATTCACATGACACAACCTCCTATTCCACAACTAACTTTCATCTACTTGGGAAATTAAACAACTCTCACTAGCAGTATTCAGGTGAAAAATATTACCTTATGTATTTCTACTTGTAGCAACCATGTTGCCAGAACTTGCACATATCCTACATCTTCCATCTTTGAATTGTAGATCATAGCCTTTGTCCACCATCTATACAACACTCAAAATATTGTGCTTCAGGCCTTCAACATAAAGAGCATCATCAGTGTTATGCTTACCACAAAGACAAATATAACCTCTACTATGAATCACACCAGCATTGTTGTCTCCAAATCTTACAACACCACCATCATACTTCTCTAGACTTATAAATTTGTTTTTATCACCAATCATATGATGTGATCATCCACTATCAATAACCCTCTCATCCTTTTCTTCAACTCAAGCTGCAAGAGCTTTCTCATCTTTAGTAGATTCAGTAGCCAAAGAACTATTTTCAATGGTAGCAATGAAAACCCATTTGTCTTCATTTCCATTATCTTTATCAGACTCATCATCAGTCACTCTTTCAACAAAGTAACATTTTTTTTGGAATCTAGACTTGTTAGGCTTAGATATAGAAAATCTTTCTGGACATCTTGATACAAAATGACCTATTTTACTACAAGAAAAAAATTTAATAGGCAATACTCCTTCATACTTACCTTTTCCTCTGCCTTCTTTCTTTACAATCAATGCTTCCAATTCTTCTACCTCTCTTTCTTTATCTTCAAGTTGTTTCAATTCTTCATCATACTTGGATATATTTCTGGAACATTATCCCAAACCATATCTTTTCTTGTAACTTCTAGATACAATAGCCTTGAATGCATATTCAGTATTTGGAACAGATTCACCAAATTCACGTAATTCAAAAGCAGCAAGCTTACCAACCAGCGTGTCTCTTGTCATCTTTGTTACTGATATGAGCTCTTAAATAGCATGATCCTTCACTTTGTAGGAGGGAGGAAAGGATCTAAGTATCTTAGCCACAATTTCATCCTCATCCAAAGAACCACTAGCACATCTAATACCCATCACTATTTCATTTACTCTTTGCATAAAAGAAGTGATATTTTCATCTTCACCCATCTTCAAATTCTCAGATTTTCCTTTCAAACTCTATATCTTAGCCATCTTCACCTGTGCATATCCTTCATACAAATTTTCCATCTTTGTCCAAATCTCATGAGCTATCTACAGACAGGTATCACATTTTCCATCTCCGAATCTATCAGAGCACTTACCAAAGCTTCAATAGCCCTGATATTATTTTTAGCTTCTTTAATCTCATCAATAGTGGAGGTACCATTCTAAGGAATAACATATGGATCTTTTGTAATCTTCTAGAAGGTTTCACCAATACACCTTAGGTGACATTCCATCCTGACTTTCCACAGTGAATAGTTAGTTCCATCAAATCTAGGTCTGTCCTTCTTGTATGTTGCCATCTCAGATCACCTCAAGCTTTTAGACTTCTTCAGAGGAACCTGCTCTGATACCAATTGTTGGAAAAACAAGGACAAACAACTAAGAGGGGGGATGAATCAGTTGTCACAAAAATTTAAACTTTTCAAACTTTACTTAACTTAGTCTCAAATTTGATGAATAAGCAATTAACCAAAAATAATTAACACATCAGAGAGACAGAGAACACCAAGAATTTTTACGTGGAAACCCTGTTAGGGGAAAAACCATGGTGGAGGTCATTCCACAATATTATACCCTATTAAAAGTATAATGAGAAATAATGGGAATGTACATGCATTCAGGCAGACTGCCTAGAGCTCATTGATCAAATACAAAAGAGGACTCACTATCCAAAGAAAGGTTTGGATTAAAACCATCCAAATTGTGAACTAAGAAAATAGCTTCTACACAAGCCTGATTATAGTTCTAGTTAAGCACAAAAATATCTTCTTCACTCTTCACTCAAAGGTATGTGTAGGATCATGGTGGGCCAAAAGTGGCAATATGATGGGTATTTGTAGGGTATGTGGCTGGCGACTTTTTTTACCTGAAATTGATGAAATGAAAATGGTTTGTAAAGGAGATTCTCAGCTTTCCACTAATATAAATTATGCTTTACTTTGAATTTAATAAATAATTATTATTCATTTTCTATTTGAATTATGACTAAAGTCCTGATTGATAGGCTAATTGAAAAACATCTATAGCTTTCAAATAGTATCACATTTTTTAAATCCAAAACATGCGTCACATTCTATGCTTCACATACTATAGGATTAAAAAAAGAAAAATTGAATTTCATGAAGTTTTGACCAAGTTAAGGTGGTCATACATGAGTTTTTATATTTTTTAAAAGTTGTAATAAAAATTTTATAATTAGTTATTTAATTGGAAAAAAATTACAAAAAAATGTGTATCACATCTGGACATGAGTCATCTACTTATGTCTAAAATATTATAAAAAAATATTATCATTTTATTGTGGTTAGGGTGGTCAGACAGACACCTACTTCTTATTTTTTCCCTGAAATTTAATTACTATTGCATTGAAATTTCAAATTTTCAACGAATAATTTTTTATTTTCTAAATAAACCTAGTAGTTTAGAAACTACATTCAATTTTCTATAGATTCTATTCTTACATATTTTTGAAATAATATAGATAACTTATTCAAATTTTTACGTCAAGTTGCCTAACTGTAATTTTTCTAATTTTTTTGCCACTTAAGGGCCTGTTTTTTCCATGATGATCCTACACATACCCTCAAACTTCTTCACACTTCACTCAGTATTCTTCACAATCTTCTCTTTAATTGAATGATATTCACATATACACACATGGGAGCACACCGAGCACACTTTACAGTGATGAAACAATCACTCTTATATATCTGCAACAAGAGATTACATCAACTTAGTTGGCTAGTAAAATAAAACATATTTACAATGTCAACCCAAATTTATAATTAAATTTTTAATTTGAATCCACCAAGGTTGGTCACAACATAGTGGAGACCTAAATTAACAACTCCAACATGAAAAGACTTCAATTAATTTCACCTCGAAGATCCACCACACGTTACACCCATCATGTCGGCCAAGAACATGAGAAACAAAATATACAAAGAAAAAATATTTGACCATGAGCACATTGATCAATGTGGATGTACCACAAAGATATATCATGATGTAGAAACATCCAAGAACACCAAGAAATAATAGAGAAACATCTGCAACAGCTAGAATTAACAGAATCACAAATACTTCACTCAGGAACACTGACAGACCATAGAAATATTGTTAGACCACAACATGATCAAATATTCACACGGACCTCTGAAACTTTCGTTAGATGATCTAGGTACTCTAAAAAATAAACCCTTTATTCCACAATAGCTTATCTTTAATGAATAGAATAAGACACCTTCATGACCTACACAGTTCCATTGGGAACTTGGAACACTTTCTTTTACAATTTTCTCAATATCCTCAACATATATAGCCTTCAATACACGAAATGGTAATAGTGTTGACGTCAATGAAAACCACATGTCATCAACACATCAACAACATCCAACAAGTAACTCTTTGTAAAGGTGCACTCGACCTTCCAAGAGCATGGAAAATTACAAGAAAGGATAGGAGAAAAAGGGAAGAATTGATCAAGAAGGAAGTTGTAGATGAACAAATCCTCTAGAGGTACAATGAATTGGCCAATCAACATGAGGAGTTTCATGCCAAAATCAAATCTGACTTTGATCAACCATTAGAAATCCCATTTCCCATGTTCTTTGATAATGAAGGATGACTTAAAGAGAAGGATCAATGGATGGATGAACTATTTCAAATATTACCACAAGCACTTGAGGCAATCAATGATGAGGAAATGGTACTGAACAACACTCACAAATGTTTTGAAGGAATAATGTATCTAGAGTAAAACATGAGGGAATTTCTATTGAATACTGACATTCACATCAAAGAGGATTACATCAAGCCCTTGTCATAGGTACACTTGTTCATTATGAAAATTGATGAGGTCCTAAATGTGGAGAAATGAGTTCCATAAATTATAGGTGGATCGAGCACTTCATCATCGAGAGGAGTAATAGGATGTAAAATTTTGGTGCTTGTGGATACATTATCATGGTGTATGAGCCTTGAACAGGTCTTTGGTGATCAATGGCGCTTGCTGGAGATTAACAGATCATGGTGCATCCACCATCAAACTTTAAAGTTTTATGTTTATGTTAATTAGGTTTTAGTTATGAAACAATGTAGCCTTTTGTGAATGGGCCTATAGCTTGTTGCTTCTCATATAAATAGGGGAAAAAAGGCATATTTTTTATCATCATATCATTATTACCGCCAGTAGTAGTAGGTTGCATTCATATACATTTTTCAATCATCTATTTCATATTAGAGAGCTTCTACTATTAATGTAACATCATTTTGAAGCAATATAATAGAGAAGATAGCTCTTAGTTGGTGACTCATATTCAATGTTGAATTTTTGTGTCAATTTTCATGCTTATATGTTGTATTTTATCCAAAGTGGTTTCTTCAAGTATTTAAGTTTACAAAATTTATTAGGACACATTTGTTGTTGTTGTGTGATTGTTTTTATTGGGTTTTGGTGAGAGAGAATTAGAATCCTTTTAGTTAATTCATTTTAATTGGTTCCCTCGGGGGTTAAAGAATCCTTTCAAAATAATTAATCTGATTGGTTTCCCTTAAGCTAAGAATTAAAAATCCTTTCACAACATCACAGTAATTTGAGGAAATAACACTAGGATTTATAAAGAAGAGTATTGTGGCTAGCCAACCTACACATTTGCACAAGGTGTAAATATACAAAAGTGACCAAAAATTAGAGTTAAGTTGAATAATCGGTTCACCCACCATATAAGTCTATCTCCATAATCACCATCCATCCATTCACTCCATTCACCCAATAGATTAGGCACTAGTTAGTTTTATAATATTTTATATAAACTCAATTCACACTCTTGATTATTCAAACACCCATTGTAGGAATTAGTTATCAAATATTTCATTTACTTCACTCCCCATGTGCCATTATGAGTATATTGCTTAAGTTAGAGATCATTGTCAAGCATTCAAATCTGCCTTATCACTCAAGTATGCCTGCCTAGGCCTGGCAGAGCCTAAAGAGTAGGAGGTGAGTCATCATATTTTCCTCATTCATTGGCCAAAAACGTATTAAGAGACTGAAACCCTCTTATGGTCTAAAAAACCTACATTTTTGAGACCTAACACCACCAGTCAGTTGTGATTCCATATAATATTTTTCTTCCAAGTAGCTCTCTCTAAAAGTATACTAACAGACAAACTACCAAAGTTCCAAACTTGAAATCATACTTCTTTGTCTTAGTTTGGTTCAAGTTGTCCATAAGTTGTTGGTGGAGCAACTCACAAGTCATAATCCCTTCCATTAACCACCATGTCATATGCAATATAAATTATAGTTGCAAAGATGTAGTTTCCTCTATTGTTAAAGTAGTTTTTTTGACCAATCATGACTACAATATATCTTACAGTAGGGTTCTAATGGGCGTTGTAGTCAGTGCTCTTCCATAATATGTAGCACAGTTAGTTTCATGACTACGTCAATATTTACTACTTTTAGAACTAGTATAGTTCTAGTGTGATAGAGACTAGTCACAACTTTAATCACTTCCTTGGTAACTACTCCACCTACGCTTGTCCATACAAATTTTTTGTGCACTCTGCTAAGTGCCATACTACAAACTTTGCAAACATCTCACCACAAAATTCTAGGAACAAATTTTTCTACATCCAACTTTATCTATATAAGGTTTTCAAATTCTAGTTTCACAAAGGAATTATTTCCAATTATCTCCTTTAACCATTGATCCCTCATCACTTGATGGTCAAATTCTTCCAATTTTGCATCAATGTGGGTTTTGGTATCTTCAATGGGCAAGTCATTGCTCTGAATATTTGAAAATGCACCCATGGGGTCCATTTCATAGACCTAAGAAAATCTTCTGAATTTTAGTTGGGGTCTCTCAGATGTCTTAACAATAGTGGGAGTGGCCATTTCTCCTCAATTTTACTTGAATATGCTTATGAAAATTGCTTCAAATTCAACCCCACATAGTACAAATAATTGAAAATTTCCTTTTCAAGCTTCAACAAAAACTAGGGTTTGATGCCAGGTAATCTAAATTGCCTTCAATTTGATTCAACTCACTCTATTTCCCTTCAAATGTGTAAAAGTTATTTAATTCAACTTGAATTTTTACTTTATGCCTTACCAATTTTCCCTAATTTTTTATTCAATACATTCCACTTCAAAAAGTTGATAAACACTTTATGAAATTCACTATAAACCCTAAAATGCTTTGCAAATCTCCAAATTTACACATTTTCTATTGGAATCTTTTCCAACATCTTTAGTATGACATTCTACATCACATATCTTCATGTCACTACTTTACACCTCTTATATCAAGGGTTCATTAGATTTCTTAGTAACTACTCCCCCTAAATCTAGTACTTGATTTAGGTTTTAGAAGAAGTATCTATACCACCTGTAGGTACATACGTATTTGATTCATACTTATTCTTAGGTTCTTCCTTTTTCTTCCAAATATTCTTCATTTCATTTTTGACTTCAATAGGATCCATTTTAGGTTTATTCCTTTGTTCCAAATTAGGTTTCTTCTCATTCTTGATTTTGTAGAATTTTGAAATATGTCCTCATTTGTTGCAAGCATAACAAACAACATTCCTCTGACCAAACTAATTTATATTTATCCTTGAATGCACTCCTTAGCTTTATGTCTTAAAGCATAACATGTATAGAAATATCCTTGAAAATATTGAGTCATTCTACCAGTATTGAATCTATTCATCATCATTATCTGACTTCAACACTCAGTAGCTCTATGTCAAATTTTCTTGCAAACAAAACACTCTTCGAAAAAGAATCCAAGATTCTGATTCATTCTACGCCCACATTTGGTTGCCCTATGAACAAATTTATTGGATGAAAAATAGACACCATTAAAAAATGGGTACTTTTGAACATTTGGTTTCCAGATGGGAGTTCTTTCGATATTGCTTCTCTAGTTCTTAATCTGTCTATTATTTCATTGAGTCTTTCCTTCATTGTCAAATTTGCTAAGAGTTTGATTATCCTTTCAATTTTTTCCTTCTTCAAGTCCTAAACCATCTTTATCCTTAGAGGGTTTCTAAAATGCAATCAACTCATCAAGAATTATAGTACATGTTTTGAATTTTTCTTCATGGGCTCTTACTTTCTCCAAGTTAGACCTTAGGCTTACCACTTCTTGTTCAAACTTTGTGTATTCATCAATCTTACTCTGGATTTTAGCTTTCTGACATTCTTCAATCCTTTTATTTTCTTCCACTTGCACCTTTAGTTTAGTGATGTCTTCATTTTATTTCTTCAACTAATCATTGTCTTCTCTATTCATTTCTTTGAATTTCTTGATTTGTTCTCTAAGTTTCTTGATGAATTCATTTGCTTCTTTCAATTTTTCCCTCAAAGTTTATTTCTCATTTTTAATTATGTCTAGATCATCAAGAGAAACATGGAGTTATTCAATTGCAAAGATCTATTCCAAAAGAATAGGATACTTTTTGTCAACCATATGTTCAAAATTCAAGATCTTTCTTAAGTTGTTAAACTTTTCAAAATGAACTAGGCTCTAATACCAATTGATAAACACCCAGAATACTGAGAGTGGGGGGTGAATCAGTATTCTACTAAACCATTTAATTTTTAACTATTCAATAATTAAAATATATCTTCCTACAAATGTAAACAAAAACATGAAAGGAATCATAACATCACAAGACACATGAACACCATGATTTTTAAGTGGAAAATTCAAAATGGGAAAAACCATGGTGAGGATTAGCTCACAATATGTTATAAGTAGTCATAAGATATTATAGGGAACACTGCTAGGACACATTGTCCTTGAAAGGCTCACAACCTGAGAATAGTTACAAAAATAAATGTGGCTCACTACCAAAAAGATGAAAAGATGGAATACACCTTTTGTGTGTTGAGTTCAGTTCCAATTAAGCTCCAGAGTACAAAAGATTGCACTAGTTTGCAAGTTCATAGAAAATACATACAACTTCACACAATATCACAGTTTCAAATTACTTCTTATTACTTTTCACATATTACACACTCATACATGCCCACTCAATAGAACAATGTTTTATATATGCACTATTACATCTTCATACATCAATTAGGTCAGCCTAATTAGATGTACATATACTTAATTCAAATGTAACCTGTCATCTCAACCCAAAACTCCATTTCTTCAAAACCAAATGTGCAAGATATAAGTCAATTCAAACTTAATAAAGACCTCTTGAAATCATCCATGAAGCGTACACCACTTAACTATGTTGGCTAGAAGAAGATCCATACCATTTTTCTTACCAATACTGAGCAAATTATTGTAAGCCTAACATCTGACATTTATATCTTCCATGTCATTCAACCAAATTAACTTAAAAATTGTCTAGAGATGCAACTAGTAGTCCTTTAAAACATATTAAAATTTCATAGAGTGATCTTTCACTTTGAGGAATTTCAAACCAAATTACCAGATAAAAAATAACAGAAACACAGTTTACTGGATGGATAGAAACTTTCACCAATAGATGTTGGCATCAATCACAACACACCAGAGGGATTCTTTTTCATTCTTCCAACACTACTATGGTTACTAGTTGCAAACTGAGAAAGATTGATGAATCTCCTAAGGCTGATCATAGAAAGTATAGATCAATTATTGGTGGAACACTATATCTAATTTCTACTAGAATGGATATCATGCATGAAGTTTGTCTTGTGGCTAGATTTCAAGAAGACTCTAGACAGTAACATGTTGTATCAGTCAAGAAGATATTCAAATATTTAAAGGGAACTTTGGATCGTGGCTTATGGTATTCGATGGATACTAATTTCACTTTGAGTGCTTATACAGATGCAAATTGGGTTGGTTGTGCAGATGATAGAAAAAGTACAAGTGGTGGTGCACTATTTCATGGATATAGATTGGTATCATGGCTAAACAAGAAACATATTTAATATGTTTATCTATTGTAGAGGCTGAGTACATTGCAAAATCATCTTTGCACATAGGTGCTATGGATGAGGAAAACATTTAAGGATATCATAGTGGTGTATGATGAACAAATTTCTATCTTCTGTGACAATACAAGTGCAATCAATATTTCAAAGAGCTCGATAATGCATTCAAGGAAAAAACATATTTCAATAAAATATCACTTCTTGAGAGAAAAGGTTGTGGATAATGTAAAAAATATTGAATATGTGCCTACAAAGGATCATATTATTGATATATTCACTAAGTCTCTTCCTAAGGATACTTTTGAGTATCTTTGGGAGAAGTTGGGGGTCATTCCCCCCCCCTTCTTGAACTAGATGAATAAGGAGATGGATCATTCTAGTGGATATCAAGATTCATTATTCATTCTAGATTGATGTTGGTGACTACCTCTCAAGAGGAGTAGGTAGTTGCATTTCTAGTTGTTGCATTCATAACAGTGTGTGTTGTCAATATGTAGTGGTTGCTAATTTGATGTAGTTTGGTGTGTGCTCCTAAGGGTAAGTATAAAGTGTAGTAAATGAAATAAGTTTTAGAGAAGTAGAAATTAAGTTGATTGATGTCAAAGGGAGAAAATAAACAATGCAACTATTTAGTCCCTTTTCCATTGATTTCAAAGGGGGATAGAAAGTCATGTGAAAAATAATAAGTTAGCAGGGATAGAAAGTCACATGAAAAAGACAAGCTACATAAGGGGGAGAAAATAATATGAAAGATAAGTTGTTAAAGGAGAGAGTAATAAACTATTTGAGTAAGGGAGACAAGTAATGTGAAGAATTGTATTATTCAGAGCTATTATGTCTTTGATGGTTTTTCACATCATGTGTTGCAATCAATGAAAAAGAGGGAGATTATTGTAGGTATGAGTATTTAGTGTTCTCATTGATCTCTATTTTTGGCCGATATTGTTGCAAGAGTTTGAGCAGTTGATGTTATCCATGCTTTGATTATTTTCATTATGTTGTCATTAGTAAAGCTACTAGTTTCAACCTCTAGTGTTGATTTGATAATATTTTGTCTATTCATATGTGGTTGAGTTTCTATATTATAGTTGGTTCAGTTGTGTTGAGGAAGTGTTGAGGATGATGAGGATGTGTATTTGGTGCTTGGTTGCCAAGTGCTTTTGAGAAAATTTGATAAATAGATGAAATAGTGTGTTGAAGTGTTCTGTGTTTCAGGGATGTGTTCTAGTTTTTCTTTGCATTTATTCTAGGTTGAAGATCAACCTATACATTTTGAATATATTGATGAGATATGTTAAGAGGTTCAATATCTAGGATTTGGTGTGCTAGATCATTGCGTGGGAAAAGTTATGTTCAATAGTGTGTGAACAATGCATTGTAGAGGTGTCTGGGATAAATGTTTTTGCTTCAAGTTTCTTAACAGTTATGTTTCAAGTATTTTGGATCTAAAGGAGTGTTGATAGTGTTGGTATCTTTCTTCAACTAAGGTGGTTTGTGGTTTGGTGCTATAGAAGTTATTTTCTCAAGATATAGTGTTTGGAAGAGTTGTTTGGATGTACTTGATGTGTACAATTTTTAGGTGGAAGTTGTTGCGAGGGGGTTTGTTGGATTTCAGAGTGTTTGAGGAATATTATAGATCATGTTCAAGCATGTTGTGTGGTTTTAAATTCATCCTTGGGTTTAGGGAAGTGTGTACTTAAAATTTTAATGGTGTTTACACAGGTAATAACTAACCTTATATTTACACTACTTGTAGTGGTTAATTACTGCTTATAGAAGCATGTGGTTGAGTGGTATTATATATTTGGATCCCAAATAAATAATGAGGTGGTCCACTTTCAATTATGTCTACCACAAAAGTGTTTTTGTGCTAACCTAATCTGAATTTGCATGGTTGATGTGCATATCCATACTTGGCGAAGGTTTTTAGGGTTGGGGATGGTATAAATAAGAGTTTACTTGTTGAGAAATGATGAGCTAGACAAAAGAGATATGAATGATGTGAATTGTAGAGTGTTAGAGTGTGAGTTTAAGAAGTGTAGCATGAGCTTTCATGTGTTATATTACTATATGTAGTGAGTAGAAAGTGTCTACAATTCTTCAATAAGGCTGCAAAGGTGTTGGTGACATTGTGGTGGATTCTCTATTACATTGAAATTATTTTCTCTGTGTAACATTTTTTCTCTATCTTCTTTTCTATTTTGGAAATGATCCTTTTGGCAGCAATCCTTTCTTTCATTCTTTGGGCAATGAGCCCTCCAAAAGTGAGCCTTATTTTATTTAGTGTTGATACTACTTATATTGTGAGCTAATCCTCACTGTGGTTTTTCCCTTATTGGGATTTCCACATAAATTTTGAGCTCTCTTGTGCATGGTGTTGTTGTGTTTCAATTTCTATTATTTTCTTTTTATTATAAATCATCATAACATATTTAAGGGTTTAATGAATGGATGTGGATTTGAATGTGTATAGGGGATTTGAAGTTTTAGGATATAATTGATTCACCCACCTCTTAGTTGTCTTGTGCATTCAACAAATATTTCATGTTATGGAGGACTACATGATTCATCAACAAAAAGTACTTTCAATACATAAAGATAATCTATCCATGGCACAAAACTGAATAATGTAATAGGTAGACCAACACCATAGAGAAATAATTTTTGATGTTGGGGATTAGGTTTTCATGAGATTGTAAGCTTACAAGAAAATTTCATTGAAACAATAGTCAAAGAATAACAAGTTGTCTCCAAAATATTATGGCCCATATCAAATCATGCCGAAGATAGGTAGTGCTTCCTTCAAGATTGAATTACCATCAACAACAAAGATACATTTAGTTTTTCATGTTTCTTGCTTGAAGAAGGTAATTGGGAATAATATCCCTACTCAATCAATATTACCAAAGCTTGATCAAGAAGGAGGAATCATATGGGAATAATAATGTATTCTTTAGAAATACACAAGGAAGATTAGGAACATAATACTCAATTACTATCTTATTTAATGGAATAATTTACCAATTGAAGATGCCAAATGGGAGGATGAAGATTTCATGCAAAACATCCAAAATTTCCTAGCATTGAGGATAATGCTTATCTAAAGAGTGGGGCATGCTATTTCATTAATATTTAAGTACATCGAGTTATGAATAGTCATCTTGTGACTATATTAACTGCTAAATAATTCATATTATCATTATTATATTGTTATTTAGCTAATTAGGCCATATTGGGGCTTATGTAAGGCTATCTAAGTCATCCTGGGTTATATCCTAGGCATAAACAAGTATATATAGGAGGTTTTCAATCATATTTCATCACCATATTATGAATTGTGTTCTCATTGGAGATATTTGGATGTTTTACCCCTCGAAGTAGCTTGTTATTCTCAATTATTATAAAATATTTGCAACATATTTAATATCATATTCTTCTATTGTGCAGCTTATTTCATTACAATCCAACTCAAGGTGATTTTGACGCATTCATCTTCATAGAAAAAATTGGGGAAGCCCTTCCATACATCTAATTGTTTCACCTCTACATTTACATACTCTGGCTTGAGCTGAAAATCATCACCCAAGAGATGATTTCGTTTGAACTCTTCCAACTTGAGATGATCGTACTCATTCAACTATGAGTGAATATAAATGAATACATCTTTAAAATGTAACACTTTGGTAAGAACACGAGAAAATGCTCCATATTTTTTAGTCATCGTAGATTTGTATGAATGTTTCTTGAATTTTCGCCTTAGCTTCTCAACAACACCAATAACTATTGGCGTAACCATGATAACACTTTATAAAGGTATGGTTTTTCAAGAAAATATAAGAACTACCTTTGAATATTGTCATTAGGGTTTGGACACAAATTTACTAATAACCTTCTTCACTTCCTCGAATCTTGCACACAATTGATATCATGCAGATGTATGATCATTCAACAATCTTCCGCAAAGAGTGTATTTTCTTTGAAACTTTGTGAAAATGCCATAATATCACTATCGAAGTCACCATTAATAATTATACTAAATACTTGAACATCTTGTGCATTCCAAGGGTTTTAAAATATTTGGAATTGCAACTCCACTTGAGACAATACTTTTTTCTAGTTACCTGAGGATCCATATGCACAAGGGAGAGGTATGGATTCATTATTTTCTTCACTTTCTTCCTTCTACTATATATTTATCATTTCCTTATTTTTTGAGTAGTTTTATTCTTCTTTTGAGGATCATAAGGTCTTACATTCTCTCCCTTAGAAAAATTTGTAACATGTCTTGGTTTGGTGCAGTTGGAATAGGTGATACTAGGTTTTAGAGCATAGTTACTTCTTTTCACATTAGATCTAAAATAATAATCTCTAGGAAGAAAATTGTTGCATGTGTAGAAATAACCATAGAAGGATTGAGAAGTCATAGCATTATTATTACTCACAAAACTATTCCTCATCATTTTATTTCTGCATTCATTAGCCTTATGACCAATCTTATTACAAGCATTGTACTGACCATGAAATTATTGTGAGTTCATACCATTGTACCTTGGAGGTCTAAATGAATTCTAACTCATCTTGCTTTTATATTTAACATCCTTATGTCCAAAATTATTTCAAGAATAGCAATAACCTTGAAAATACTGATTGAACTTGGTAGGGTCATGTTGTCTAGCCATTGCAGGACCTCTGCATCCTTTTTGTCTTTGGACAAGAATGAATATACTTCCTTTCTTGTTTTCTTTATTTGTCTTTGCATATTTGAAGAATATCTCCTTAGGTTCTTTAGTTCAAGATTTCTCCTCCCTTGTATCAGAATTTCCTTCTACTTTGAAGTTATCATACAAGTTTGTAGATGCACTGGTTATCGGGCTTTACCCTTTTTCAAAATTAAGAGC